>CM053789.1:912498641-912701141 GCA_028749045.1 Cupressus sempervirens | reverse complement strand
CAGGGCCCTAAGTGGCTACCAGGGTAACTCATTGTAAGTTTGGTTAATAAGTGATAACATTTACACACTAAATGGGGATTAAATGAACCTAAAAAGATAATTGTTTTGATGTTCTCGCCCATGCCGAGTGCTTGTACAGACTAGGATGGGAGTAGAGAGAACACATGGTTGCGACCTTGCATTTCATAGTATGCCTCGTCAGTATGAGAGGATACTAGTGGTCGCATGAGATCAATATGGACCGTGGAGTTTAGCTAACTACTAGGGTAACTTGTATGTGATAAATGCGATGACACTTTCCTACTTGCAGAGTAGGTTTCCTACATGTCTTTGTGTGCCTCTGGGAATTAGATGTCAGTTTTGTGTGATGAAACCTTTGAGTTAGTATGCTTTTAGGATTCCTGGACTCAAAGAGTACTTTTGATATGTGATTTGATAGCTTGTTTGGGACTTGAGATTATCTCCTCAACATGGTGGGAGTGGACCACTTAGGTTCCACGCGGTCGGATGGTAGTATTTTTTTCACTCTTATCATTTGAGATCCATCCGAGACACCGTGGCTGGAGCATTCTTGGTTGGTATTTATTTTCATTTTTTTCTTGGAGCATTATGATAGATGATATACCCTATGTTGGATGTATTTACTGGTATGTTTTTTATATTGATGATTTGCATATGTTAGATGATGTTATCTTATGCTTTACTTGCATGTTAGATTACTTTCTACATATGATGTAGTATGATTTAGGTGTGACATTCCTACTATGTTAATACCGATGATCTCTTCGATGATTTGGAATGTTACGCATGGAGGGATGGCTAGGATCCACGATGGTCTAATGATGCTATTAACGGTTGGGAGGAACCGTGCATTTAGTTATTTATGTTTATCTTTTAAGATGGACGTTATATCTTTATGATGATGATGTATCATGTGTGATTTGTGATTTCATTTATGTTATTGCATCATGGATTAATATTGGATATTGATGTACTTTATTTACATGGACGTTTATTCTTTTAAGCCTTTTCATACCCTGTGGCATATACAGTGGATGATTGAGCAATTAGAAATGTAATGTAAGAACATTGAACTCTTCATTATTATCTTATGTGGATATAGTACTAGATGGAATCATTAATAGTTAGTTTAGATGTAATTCAACGTTAAGGGATCCTTAAAGAATGTAATCTATTATGTTATGTTATGTTTACTTTCATTTGAATTGTTGCTATTGCTTCCGTTACTATGTATAAGTTGTGAATGGTTTATATTTCATATTTAAAAAAAAATTTGTTTGGCAAACTTAGTGAAATTTTAGATTAATTCTTTGGCTCCCTTATGGGGCATTACAGCATCTATTTTGCGGGGGGGGGGGGGGGGGGGGGGGGGGTGGGGGGGTTTCTTGATTTAGTGAAAAGGGGGGGGGGTGTTCTTGGTGTTGTGTTCTCTTTTTTTTGCACTTTTCTTTCATTTTCTGCATTATGGGCAACTTTAAGTTTCCTAAATTAACTCCTCATAACTATGCTTCGTGGTCAATCAAAATGTTGTATCACTTAATGCATAATGGTGCTTCACAATATGTAGATGGTACTCTTTCTAAACCAGCAGGTGATAATGTATCAACAAGTGAAATTTTAGATTGGGTAGCCATGGATAGGAAAGCCCTAGGTGATATATGTTTGGGGGTAGATGATAAGATCATGTATCAAATTAAGAAGTGTTCTACATCCAAGGAAGCTTGGGATACCCTCGAAAGCCTATATGGTAAAGTGTCTGAAGAGGATGTGTTCAAAATTGATGATGAGCTTGTATCCTTATATCCTAAGTCATATGACTCAATACAAGATTTTATCATCAAGGTGAATGAACTAAGGACAAATCTTATTGATTGTGGGAGTTCTATCAAAGATGACAGACTGATCTATCTCATCCATAACAAGCTACAATCAGAGTATTTCACATTTGTATCTTCTTTTAACACCTCAAAGACTACCTTAGGGTCTACCTACAAGAAAGTCACTTTTTATGAATATGCTAAACTATTGGATGATGAAGAAAAGAAGTTGAAATCAATGGGGATTCTCCAATCACCTCAGTCTAAAGCATTGGTGGCCAATGAGGGTTCTCAACATTCAGCTAGACAATCTTCAAATAAAGGAAAGGGTAAGAAGAAATGGAAGAAGGACAAATCTGAGGATGCAGAAAAGACAACACCACAATCCAATCAACAAGGCAAGTCCTCGAATTCCAACAAGAAAGGGGACAACAATAAGGAGAAGAAAAAGTGTGCTTATTGCAAGAAATCGGGTCATGAAGAGCATGAGTGTTATCTTAAGAAGATTGATGAGTTGACCAACATCACGAAGAAACATAATGTTCCATTGCCTAATGCTTATAAGGATAAAGGATCATCTTCAGATTCAAAGGGCAAAGGACAAGCATTCATGGCAAATGCAAACTCTTCAAAGGAATGGATATTTGACTCAGGTGCCTCCTATCATATGGGTTCTTCAAAGGAGGATTTTTCTTCATTGAATCACTCAAAGGTACCACACATCTTCATGGGAAATGATAGCAAAATGGTAGTTGAAGGGAAAGAAAATGCGAAAATGGAAAATGGAGAGTTTCAAGAGGTTCTCTATGTTCCAAACCTAAGTTCAAATCTCCTTTCAATCTACCAAATCACTCACCTTGGAGATGGACATAGAGTTGAGTTCCTTCCAGACTCAGTAAAGGTGCACAGTCTTCAAGATGATTCCTTGGTTGTAGTAGGAAAAGTGGATCATAACAAAAGGTTGTACTCTTTCTCACATTTTGTGCCCAAGTCTCCTTCAAAGGCCTTGTTATCTCACTCCAATTCAAACATGCAATAGTGGTATGGTCATCTTGAGTTCCTCTATCTTCAACAACTTTGCACATACCACATGGTGAAAGGTCTACCTCAAATCAACTTTTCTAAGGGTGAATGTTCAACAGATTCAGTGGATATGCATCCAGAAGGGAAGTTACAAAGAGGGAAATCTTCAAGAGCACCTGGTGTTCTTCAGATGGTTCACATGGTATTAGCAAGTCCTTTTGTATTCAGCCAGGGTCGCTACATACTTACCTTTGTTGATGACTTTTCAAGGTTCACCTGGGTCTATTTTCTGCATACCAAGAATGAAGTGTTGGACAAGTTTCTAGACTTCAAGACTCATGTAGAATGGAAATCCAGGAAAGCCATCAAAGTACTCTAAATGGACAATGGAAACATGGATGTGAACAGAAGACTTAAGGACTTTTGTAGACATGAGGGAATTGATCTTTAGACTCTGCCAACATTCAATCCACATAAGACAGATGTTGCAGCTTTGAGGATTCGAACTCTTAAGTCTATGGCAAGTTGCATGATCCATGCCAAGTCTCTCGATCCATCATTAGAAGTCAAAGAAATCTCAAGTGCCACTCACATTCTTAATCATTCTCCTCATCCAACCTTAGATGGAAAAACTCCTTTTGAGGCATGGTGCGGCAGAAAACCTATTGTGACACACTTCAAAGTCTTCAGTTGTTCTACATGGGCAAATAGATCTTCTAGGGGATGCAAGGAACAGTCATCTCGGCCTTGTACTTTCATTGGTTATGAAGACAGTGTGAAGGCATATAGACTTCTAGATCTTGAGACACATCAGATATTTGTGGAGAAGGATGTACATTTTGAGGAAATTTCTCCGAGCTTGTCCTCTACTCCTCTTCGCACATCATACAGTGTGGAAACTGATAGTGATTTCAGCGATAGTGCTTCAATAGATAAATCATATAAATCACACATCTAACTATCATCATGAGATAAATGAAAATCACTAAATGAACATAAATATATTATCATCAAAATAATCATGAATGCATGAAATAACTAAGTAATTCATCACATTCATGAGCTGAGTCTAAAAGAACATCAAATCAAATTTGGTAACCAAGTACCGCTAATCATAGAACTGGCCTAAAAGAATCTGACAATCCAATATGAAAAGTAAACTAGGGGTAGGCATTACATGAATTGCTAATAGAAAACCTTAAATTTATTATGGAAGAGATTATAGAACTAAACTTTTGAAAATTAAATTATTGATTCTACTCCAAAAAAATGTTTTCTTTTTAAAATTAAAAGAAACAAATCAAAGAAATATATTAAAAAAAATGGCAAAATGAAATTTTCTTTGCCAATAGGGCCAACCGTTTCCCTCCAAAGGAGACCCATTGTGTGACAAAAGGTCAACCTCACATTTGTGACATGGCATTTGTTTGCCATAGTGTTGGATGCACGATGACTCTTTTAAGAGTTCTAAGCTTGCTTTTGCTAGAATATCCGTGGAGGAATCTACTACTCTAGAAAGAAATTGAAGGAGGTGGTGGTTGAGGAGAGGAAATTTCTCATAAATGGAATGTTCATTCTTGTGTCATCATTGCCACTGCTATTTATTATTCATGATGGAGCCAAAGGAGGTAAGGCTTTCCCTTCCGCTCCATTAGTTTTTAGATGTAATCTTCTTAAGGATATTGATAATGAAATTAATAGACTCACATTAATTTCTATTTTCTAATAGTCCAAAATATTTCAAAAAGAATTCTTGTGCTTTCATGAATGATTGGTTGAATTATGTTTGAAACAAGAAGTTGGAGATTCACTTTAATTTATGTAAAATAATTCAAAAGGGTTTTCCTTTTGTTTTCTTCAAAAACCCTCTTTCATAAATTTTTTTTATTAAGCTCCACTTTTTGAATATTGGTTCATTGATCTTCAAGTTGCTATTGCACAATCCTCATAGGAAAATATAAGGGGATTCTAGCCTTTTCTTGTTCTAGATGGGTCACTATTAAAAATCTACCCTCATATCTCTAGAATTTTTTACCTAATGGCTAGGAAAAGATTGGCATGGTAATAAGAATGGTGGAATCTACCTCCCTCCACTACACATGGATGTGAAATTATTGGTAACACTTAACTTGGGAATGAATCTCCAAAAAACCCTAAATTTTGAAATGGAAAATAAATCATTTTTCTATACACAATTGAAGTTTTGGACGGACTGAATGCATATTTTCTCTATAAAAAAGAGAAGCACATTGTAGAAGGAACTTAATTTTAATTTAGCTGCCTAAAGAAAAAGAGAAATATATAATTTAAAGAAACACTAATTTATTTTTATTTGTACATTATTACTTGATTTAAAGATAGATTTTTATGCAAAATAATTTAATTCCCTTAATGAATTAAAGGAATTTGATTAACTCAAACCTCTCAAGATTCATCTGTAAGGTTTATTCTTCTACATTTGGTTTAGAGCTATGATATTTTGATAGCTTGTCTTTAATTTAGATCTTAAGTTTCAAGAGAAATGAATTTTCACCAACTCATACATGAAAACTAACAATTATTTACACACCACATGTTTTCTTGGAGAATAATCAATTAGGTTCAATTTTGGTCCCATAGGAGAGATAATTACCAATGATAAAATTTTCTCTTTCTGAGCTTATGTGATTGAAATTAATAATGATAATAAATGATGTAAGAACTAGTAGAGTAGTATGAAATTGACAAATGATGTAAGAACTAGTAGAGTAGTATGAAATTGACAAATGATGTAAGAACTAGTAGAGTACTATGAAATTGACAAGATTTAAAATAAATGGTCTCACAAATCATAAAGTCTAAATACAAACATAAATCTAGAGATAAGGTACATAGAGAAGCCTTTCATTGAAATTTGACCCTAAAACTGTTAGTAATGTGTTCCATGCACCCTAGACCTAAAGGTTCCTTCACTAGCTAAAGCTTTAAGTTCTAGATCAAGATTCTCTACAGATTGCTTCCTTTGAAATTCAATTTAAAAGTGTTACCTACATGTGCTAATTAGCATAGAATAGGGCCTTCACCATTCCAAAATTTAGAAATTGTATAGCTTAGTTCTTTTTTTGCAACTCTATAATTGATGCATTGAATCCCATTAAAAGTTAGCTCCTTTTCCCTGTAGATAACTTCATTTTCCTAAATTGCTTTAATATTTTTGAAGTCCAACATAAGTGTTTGTAAAGTTAGATAATTGGATGTTTTACTATTGTGGGATCCAAATATGTCAAATACATGCTAATGCACTATCATACCATGTATCATATCAAAACTAAGTTTTAAAAAAGGATAGAACTTTTAGATATTAAACTAAGGGTTATCCACTAGGCGTGATAGAGCCTTAAGTGTTGATGAGAGTATTGATCATTAAATGTAGCTACTTTATAGAGATATAAGGCAATTAGAAAGAATAGTGTATTTTTATATATGAATATTTAGTAGATACATTATCATATATAATTCCTTTTAGCTGTTTTCTATAGATCTTTTTTCAATTCTTCAATATTTTTTTTGATATATTTCATTGAATAATACCATCTTTGATTCAACCTAATGGCTTTCTACCCCATGGATGTTAAAGAATTTTAGATGGATGTATTACTCCATTATGTATGTAATTTGTTCTTTATGATAAAGTTAGTGTCATTTATCAACATGATGACATTTTTCCAAATGAGCACATTTTTTTCTTTTAATGATGATATGGAATATTTAATGATTATTTATTTGATTTGAACTACTTATTTTCTCTTTCATTTGCTTTTTTTCACTAGATCATTAACCCATCTAGTGTAATAGATGATGTTATTTCCCTACCTTTTAGTGCTACATCAAAAGAGATGTTTTATACATAATGGGATTACATTTAATTTCTATATATGATTTTCTTAATTCTACTAATGCTATCCATTGTACATGTCATCATAACATTTTTTCTTTACCTATAGATTTATTTATTTGGCCCTTCGTCAAAACTATATTTGTTGGCCCTTTGTCTTCATTGACTATATTTTATAATTTTCTATTTTTTTTCTTTTAAGAAAATTATATATTGGAGTGAAAAGCTTGTCAAGTATTCAATTACTCATTTTTCATTTTTCTACAAAGAATGGCGTTGGCCGAAGCATGTTTAACTACAAGTCTTCATATGTATTATTGCTTAGTAAATATTGTGAGGTGTTTTCATATACATTTTATATGTTTTATTATAGTTTGAACGAAAATCCACTCTGCCAAATGATCAATGTGATTTGATTTGGGGTCATAAAAAATGTGGCCATTCTTAAACATCACACACTAAGGAAGAAATTAAGTTTGGAAAAATAAGTCAACTTTGACTATTTAACACTTCTAGCCTAGGAATTAAGTCTTAGTATGTGATTTTTAAGACATTCGACAAAATGCTTCTAGTTATCCAATGTGAATGTAGAAGAATATACAAAACACACATAACTGTCCTGAGAAATGTATATGGAAAATCCGAGTGTTGAGGTGCCCATTTCTAGGGATCATCATGCCCATAGGAGACTACAGAAATGGGAAATGAAGATGTTTTTGAACTTTGCATGCAGGTGGGATGTGGATGATTGTGGTGGACCATACACACATACATTAATGAATTACTTGGACAGGTGTCAATAATCTCAATTGCATGAATTTATCATGTTTAGATCCTAAGGAACATCATCAGTACTTATGTGTCTATATTGACATTTACAAATATGAGGGACTTCCTTTTAAATTTATATGCAGTAAACATGTGTTCGAAATGAGGAACTTCCTTTTAAATTTACAGGCAGTAAAAATGTGTTCGAACAACTTATGGGTGCATCAAATGCTAAATTGATTATGGAACAAGAAATTTGTGCTTCTATGTAAATTTGAAGAAGTTAGAAATTGTTTGCAGATCGTATACTAAGTGGTCCTTTTGAGAATGTAAATGATCAAAAGCTCTGGGCAATAAGATGCGTACAAATGTCTTTCTATGTCCTGTGCACTAATCTTGTTTTTATGCAAACCCCCTACCTTCACCACAGCTTCAACAACCTCAGCAATCTTCTGTGTACTGTTATAATGAGCACGTAGAAGAGAGCCATGGCTCTATCTGCTAACTTCTCTTACTTGTGGGGGAAAAGGCTCAAATCTCCCATAATTTTGCACATGAATTCCATATGTATTAACCATGCTCTGTTCCAGTCTCTCCTACATCATTTCCATGAGGGTCTCAACTTCCTCCTTTGACCGCTTGAAGTTCTTGATACTAAAAGCATAAATAGACGCATATTCTATCCCCAATTCATAACAGACTCTTACAGATTGAACTACTTTGGAAAAACGTTCAAAAAGCGAAAATCAATCCTTCAAAAACAATAACTTTCTTAATTGATTTAGAGATTAAAGAGACTTGTTCATCGAAGAAATCTGTGAATTTCAAAAAAAAAATATCATCCTTTATTACCAAATACATCCATCTGACATGAAAATCAATCCTTTTTATTTAGAAACATACCGAGCCTAGTTAAAATCATAATAACACGACTCTAATGTTATACCATTGCAATCCAATATGAAAAATAAAGCTTAATTCTCAGTGTTGGGCATGTCAATCGCAGTATGTCCTCCTATCTCCTCCTCTCCCTGACAGCAATCGCCACTCTTGTTTTCAGTATGTCCCTCTTTTCTCTCACAACCGCTCGTACTGCTAATGAACACCTTATCATCCTTCTCCTCTTCTTCTTCTTCAATAACTCCCATTTCCACGTTGACAGCTCTCCCTTCCACGTCGACAGGCTGAGCGTCCACTCTGGCTCGGCAAAGAGGACACGTGGAATGAGAGTAAAACCACATATCAATACAATCCACATGAAAACTATGTTTGCAGCTCGGCAGCAGCTTGGCTTTCTCCTTCGCCCCGAATTCACAAAGGCAAACGGCGCAGCGTAAGCCGTCGGTAAAATTTTCCGGCTGATAAAGAAAAACCGGGAGAGCGTCCACCATAGATCTGCGAGGTCCTTCTCTCGGCGACGCCAAAACCCGATCTCCCGGCGACCTCATTGAAGAAACACGGGAACGTGAAATCCCCAGCCTCCGCAGACCGTGGCGGTCTACTTCTCTCCGTCTCTGGCGGTTTAGAAGCCAGCGGGAGTAGAGGTAATAAATGCTAACGATGACCAAAAAGGCAACGCAGATAGACGCTATGCCTAACAAAAGAAAATCGCTGTCCCATTCATATTCACCGTTCCCTTCCTTAGAATCTACTTGTGAAGGAACTGTAGTGTCCGTGAAAGGGGGTGGAGGAGATATGTCATTTGCAGGCGGTGTGGGTTTTAATGGTGGGAAAGAAGCAGACGGTGGGCATTTCCAAAAAGTGGGACAAAAACAAGGCATCTCTAACAAGTGACTAAATTTTTTGCAGGAATGGATCGTGGGTGCCGGTGTTTTATGGGCTGCCTTGGGAGGATGAAGTTTTTCTGTGAACAAACCGTGTTATTTATTGTTGTATATGTTTTGCGAGGCCGCGGACCGTGCTTCTTACGGTCTCTTTTTTTCTGAGGTTTTTTCGCAGCAAAGATTTAAGAGTCAATGCGGGCAGTTTTGTCCCATCACCTGTTTCCTCGAATCTATATTTTAACTACCGTGGCTGTTTTGCTTGCTTCTTAAAAATTTGGAAATTGGTGGAAGCTTTTCAATAAAGGAAAGGACAATTCTTTGGTCAATAGTCAATGTTTACATAATCAATGGTCAATGTTTAAATAGTCAATAGTCTATGTTTGAAGGTTTTATATTTTGGATAAATTTGTGGATTGTAAATAATGTATATAGTGCAATTCAAGATGCAGAAAAAGTAATTAAACAAGCAATCACACCTTAGGGTGCAATGGGGTACGTCGAAGAGGTTAGTTGAAAAAAACTGAAAATCCTCCTCAATATGAATATAATCATAGTTGATTACTAAATATTATAAGTGTAAACCATATTGTAGGGTTTTAACCTTAGTTGTAGATAAGAAACATCAATAGAAATCAATTTATAAAAGTTCATTGTACTTCTTTTGACCCAAATGATCTTATTCTTATAAAACTAATAATCAATTTAACACTACCAAACTTAGTTGGAAAACAATGTATTCCACAAATTCATCCTTCATGAAATAGAAAATGAAGTAGAAAATGAAGTGTTACAAAACCATGGGAAGTAAATTCTTCAGTGGGGTTGACATCTCATCTCGAGTGTTTGCACTTGTGTTTGGGCAATAGAACCATCACCAACAGAAGCAAAAGTTCCATCACCAATAGAAGGAGAGCAAGGAACTAGAGGCATATGCCACTCATCCACAAGAGAACCAATAAAAACATCATATGTCATAGTAGCAATGTTGAACCTTCTAATAGAGACAAATTCAAACAAGGAACAACTCTATGAATGGCCACAACATTCTCCGTAACAAGACAACCCACATGGGCATTGAATTATGTTATAGAAACAAACAACCTTTGCTCTTGAATCAACTAAGATTCCAAAGAGGAAGCCCCTCATATTCTCAAAAATAATCAAAACCGATAGATCTAGCCTATAACCCTCAACAAAGACAAGATAATCATCATCAATGACTTGGTCCAACACGTAACCCTTGTCATAAAAAAACCTGTCCTCTTCAAGCATAGAGTTTTCAACCTCCGACTAAGCTAGGGCACGAGTTCCCAACAAGATATCTAGGAGCAACTGATCATTGTCATTATCTTCAACAAGAGAAAATGATTTTTTTCATCCTAAGTATATTGTTACTTATTCACATTGCCTCTCTCCTCTTGTTCCTATTCCCAGGGATATTTCAATGTTAAGAAATAAAAACAAAAAAACTATGACAAGCATTAAGGCTATCTAGCTATACTACTCTATTGGAAATGAAAATATGTCCTCACTCTTGTATAACCTAAAAGAGAATTTTACCTTGCCTTTCCTTGCCTATTAAAGCCATAATTACTAGTTTCTATAATTGTAGATTCTAGATTTCAGAGTGAAGTTACATATTCTAGTTTCGATAGAATAAACTCTCATTATAAATGTGGTATTCTTTTGATAAAACTCTCTAAGCTTATGATGTAGTTTTAGATGAATATTGTAGGAAGTTGTAGAACAATGTCATCCATTTTTAAACCTTATTTTATTTATTTCAAGATAACATCTTTTATGATATCATTCAACCAATTTTAAAGTTGACAACAAAGTAATCCGTTATCATTCCAAATTATGATGCATTGTTGATAACTACTAAATATATTGGCACTACACCACCAACTCAACTATATGTGACATATCATATAGAGAGTCTAAATGTAGGAACCCAAATGGTTGAAAAAAAGGAGGATCACAACAGTATATAAAATAAATGGAAACCCAAATAGTTGAATTGAATTCAAACCTAACTAAAATGTGAATTATGGGAAGTATCTCTAGGAAAATGGGTTGAATTCCCTCTTCAACAAGTTTAATCAAAGTCTTCAACACATGAGTTTGCATGTCACACAATCCTCTTCTAGAAGCAGAGAACCATTTCCTCCTTCATTTCCCAACAACAACCATGTACTGCCCCACCCATTAGATAGCTCTAGGTTATAAAAACATGTTGTACAATATTAGTTTACATTGTCTGATATAGATAAAACCTACCCAGTTGGCCTTCTTATTATGTCCTCATAATTCCAACCCATTCATTTGTAACATGAATGACCTTTTCTTCATCTACAACCTTGAGATGCAATGATCTACTCTCTAAGGGCTTCATAATGCTAAGAGGGTTGAACCTAATGCCAGGAATAGTAAGAGAACTGTCATAAAGTGCAACATATACAAGTACATCAAGGCCTGTTAATAGAAGTGGCTACCCTAGATAGGCATCCATTACATGTCTTGTGAAGTTGAGGGCTTGAGAAAAGTAGTCCAAGGAAATGAAATGAGCATACAATATCATTTATTTATTCAGAGCATCCACTATGGACATCCCCAACTCCTTCATATTTGAGTGGTATGTATCAAAATAATTGAAAAGGGGGAAGCCAAAATTCCATACATTTTGCTCCAATTTCATCCTCAACTTCAAGAGAAAATAAATAAAAAATTCTATGATGAATAAGATGAAGCAATAATAACAATCAATTTATTGAAATAAATGTAAAAGTGGATTAATAGAAAAAATTGGGATCCAAAAATTCAAACAAATGGAAACAAATTGGAGATTGAAAATAAAAATTTATGGAGGGATTTTTCTTCCTATTGGAATTTTGAAACAAAAAATTATTTTTTTTGACATTGAAGAGCACATTAGTGACATTGAAGCCGGGAGAGGAAGGAGAAGGGGAGCTAAAAAAAGATCAAAGATAAAGGGAAAATTTGTCAAGTTAATCTTCACAATGCTCACTATGCTCAAGAATTTGTCCACCAAATTGAAAATCTTGGAATTGAATCCAACATATTCATCAATCGTGGCGATGTTGATAGTGTCTGTGTTGTAGTCACCAATGTTCCTACCATTGTCATCTCTATGAAATCATAACCCTAAATTGTAAATTGTCAACCATCCTTTCCTTGTAAATAGATAAACATTTAATAATAATAATAATAATAATAAAATATTAAGAAAAAGGAAACCTAAGCATCATACATCCTAGTCCTCAAACAACATCAAGTTTTCCTTCCTCTCATATTCCACAACAATAACTTTGTGCCCTTCAATCACCAAATCTTTCAGTTCCTCTGGCTGAACACTACCCTGATGAACAGGGTCTGATGATCATGCTCCAACTATCACTAAGGACAATAGAACCAAACTTAAAGCCTCTACATTCAACATTTAAATTGTCCGCATTTCCCAAATTTCTCAAAATGTAGTCTCAAATTTCTTCTAAACTCCAACATTCTCATCGATCTTTATTTTCTCCTTTCAACTTACATGACTGTTCAAACTAAAGCTTTCATATTTCGTTGTTCTTCTAGTTATTGTTGTTGCTTATAGGGTTGTGTCCTTCTAAACTTGACATGTTTAAGGAGATTTGACAAGTGTACATCAAATCATAGGTATGTGCAGGATCATGCTCAACCAAACTATGACCTTAAGTAGTAGTCAAAAATTAGCAAATCAGGGTTATGTTAACTTGACACAATTTTAAAGTACTTATGGCTTTATATCAAAAAGTTGTAAGAAAATAATTTGTACAAAATTGAATTTAGTTTTCTAAACAATTAGGCCTTATCTGGAGAAACAATTATTTGATTTGTCAAAATTTTGGATTTTAATGTAGTCATACAAAAATTTTAGGGCAAAAATAAAAAGTAGGTATATGTGTGACCACCTTAATCAAAACCAATTTATAGTTTATTTTTTAATATAATTATAAATATAAAAAGTAGACTCATGCCTAGATGTGACACCTATGTTTTGGGTATTTTTATTTTAAATAAATAATTAATTATGTATTTTATACTATAACATTTTCAAAATTTAAAAACTCCTGTGTTTGACCATCTTAACTAATTGGAAACTTTACAAAATTATTTTTTTTCATTTTTTTCTTATACTAAGTGAACCATAGAATGTGATGTAACTTTTGGATTTTTCAAAAATGTTATGTTGTTTCAAAATTATAGCTGTTTTTAAATTAGTATATCAATTAGCATTTTACAGACATCTTCATTAAAAATTAACTAATAAATACTTATCAAACTCATAATTTGACATCAATTATATCGATGGAATCTTGAGAGTGTTATAAAAAATTCCTTTTTGTTTCATTGAATTTGGATGAAAAAAATATTGTCAGATGGCTATTCAAAGTCTAAATGTCACAAAAACATGTCTCAAACATATTTTTTGAGTTGACCAAAGAGGTTTGGTAAATACGAAGTCTAATCAGGTACCCAACCTGTAATCAGGTACTCGAAATGTGGTGGCAAATCAAAAAAAATTTAAAATTGAGAAGACTGGAACTAATTGTACATTTTAAACAAAAAGCTAATAAACATTTAAATATGTTTTCACATTTATGATATAATGATATATTTTATTATTATTATTATTATTATTATATTATATTATATATATATACATATACACATATATATACATATATACATATATACATATATACATATATACATATATATACATATATATACATATATACATATATATACATATATACATATATACATATATATATATATACATATATATATATATATATATACATATATATACATATATACATATATGTATATATATATACATATACATATACATATATACATATATATATACATATATACACACACATATATATATATATATATACATATATATATATATACATACATATATATATATATACATACATATACATATATATATATATATACATATACATATATATATATATATATGTATATATATACATATATATATGTATATATATACATATATATATATATATACATATATATATATATGTATATGTATATATATATATATATATGTATATGTATGTATATATATATGTATGTATATATATATATATATGTATATATATATATGTTTTTATAATATTATATATGATTAGATTGCATATTATGATAATACTACTATATATTATTATATATTATCTATAATATTATCTATATATTATTATTATTATAATATTAAATATATATTATTACATAGTATTATATAGTTTATTAAATTACAATATGATCGAGTACCCTATATCCTTAGGGGTCCAAGGACCCCTAGGGACACATGTCACAATGCAATGGGTCGAATGGGGTCGTAGGCCATTCAACCCATTGCATCTATTAGGATCCTTAGGGACACAGGGTAATTGATGCAATGGGTTGAATGGGGTTGTAGGTAGGACCCCTAGGGACACATGTCACGTTGCAATGGGTTATTCAACCCATTACATTGATTACCCTATGTCCCTAGGGACACATGTCACGATGCAATGGGCCGAATGGGGTCATAGGCTACCCTACGACCCCATTTTACCCATTGCATCAATTACCCTATGTCCCTACAGGTCCTAGGACCCCTAGGGACACATGTTGCGATTCAACAGGTCGAATGGGGTCGTAGGCTACCCTAAGACCCCATTCGACCCATTACATTGATTACCCTATGTCCCTAGGGGTCCTAGGACCCCTATAGACACATGTTGTAATGTAACAATTGAATGGGATCTTAGGCTACCCTACGACCCCATTCGACCCATTGCATTGATTACCCTATGTCCCTAGGGATCCTAGAACCCCTAGGGACACATGTTGCGATGCAATGGGTCGAATAGAGTTGTACCTTACAACCCCATTTGACCCATTGCATCGATTACCCTATGTCCCTAGGGATTCTAGGACCCATGTCACAATGCATTGGGTTGAATGGAGTCATAGGCTACCATACGATACCATTTGACCCATTGCATTGATTACCGTATGTCCCTAGGGGTCCTAGGAATACATGTCATGATGCAATGGGTCGAACGGTGTTGTAGGCTACCTTACAACCCCATTCGACCCATTGCATCAATTACCTTATGTCCCTAGGAGTCCTAGGACCCCTAGGGACACATGCCATGATGTAATGGGCTGAATGGGGTCATAGGCTACCCTATGACCCCATTTGACCCATTGCATCAATTACTCTATGTCCCTAGGGTCCTAGGACCCTTAGGGACAAATGTTGTGATGCAATGGGCTGAACGGGTCATTTGACCCATTGCATTGATTACCCTATGTCCCTATGAGTCCTAAGACCCCTAGGGACATATGTCATGATGTAATGGGTCGAATGGGGTTGTAGGCTAAGATCCCTAGGGACACATGTTGTGATGCAATGGATCGAATGGGATCGTAGGCTACCCTACGACCCCATTCGACCCATTGCATCAACTACATTACTATATAATAATAATAATAATATATGAATATATAATATAATAATAATATATTATTATATTATATAATAACAATAATATATTATTATATTATATAATAATAATAATTATATATTACTATATTATATTTAATAATAGTAATAATGTATTACTATATTCTATAATAATAATAGTAATATATTACTATATTATATAATAATAATTGATTTTATGTACTAATATATAATATATAATATTTAATATTTCCCACACTAATTGATTTTTTATACTAATATATAATAGTCATTGATTTCTTACACTTGCCCAATTAATTTCCCTCCAAATTTTGGGCGATAATTTTGGGTACTTGATATCGTATCAGTATCTGATTTCATATCGGATCTTGAATCAGATACCCAATAATATCAGATATCCGATATGAAATCAAATATCTGGTATGGGATTGGGTACCCAAATTATTTTACTAGTAGACTTTTCCCAAAACATTTTCTATCACTACAGACTTGACAATCATATTTTTATTTGCCATTTTCACGAGTTTGGAGAAAAAAAATTTGTTTGGGGCCCATTTGACCGAAAAGGATGCTACAAGATTTGATTAGGTGTTCAGTATTGTTGTCTGAATGGGGAGCAGTGGTCATCGAAAGGCTAAATGCAAAAGGGAGGTATCAAATGAAGATATTGCAACATATAGGGAAAGAGACAAGGTAAATCACTAAAGGAAGAGATAAGGTATCTTAGATGTGAATCAAGTTGACAAGGTATTGATTGAAGGTGAAATCATAGAGTTAGAAAATGAATATGTTCAATTGGGGAATGAAAAGGTACCAATTGATAATGATAATACTGGGATTAAAAATTTGGAGGATAAAAATTTACCAGTTGGTAATGTAAATTCCATGATTGACCATGTCGAAAATGAAAATGCATAGGACCGTTGAGTAAAAGTACAAAGTTGTGTCACCTTTTAGGCTGACTTATCAAAATGACTGGATTTGAGTATTTCAATCCAAAAATCAAATTTTCTCAAACATATGATCTAGATAAATTCATTCTAGCTAAGTTATATATGACCTCGCACTTTTCCAATTGGAAATGTCTATTAAATGCATGTTTTATACTAGTTTGTATCCAATAACTAAAGAAATAAAATTATTTCAGAAAACTCACGTTTCAATAACTCTTACTATTTTTTATGATATTGTTTTAGTAAAACATAAACACCATTTTATAGAGGTAAAAGTCAAGAATATTGTTATATAGAGTTTATACTGTTTAATTAGATATTGTAAATTGTTATTAAAAAATTCTACAAGCATGTATTTTACCATTCGAAAAGATGTCAATTTTGAGAAAGAAAAAATATTAAATCATATTAAAAAATTAAAATTATATGACGTCCTAGACAAGAGAGTCCTCTTTCAGAACATATAATTTTTCTTCTGGTTAGAATAGATTTGTTTTGAAAAATGTGGTGGGAGATGAAAACTATCAATTTTAGGTGAGTTGAAATTTGAATCGCCATAAAAGAGAAAATATAGGTCTAAAGTCAATTTTTATTTTTGATTTTTCTAGCTATAGGTGTTATCTATAACATAGTCTGAGTTCAAATGAAAATAATTTTATTTTCATATAGTTTTGTGATGGGAAACTAAACCCCTAATTTTTAGTAGTTTTCAGCAACTAAAAAATTATCTACAAAAATTAGGAAAATATATAATTTCTTATTCCAAATAATTATTAAAAATTGTAATCCTAAACTTTGACCATTTCTACACATTCGATTATTTCACTTCATTTTCAAATTGTAAATAATAATACCAATTTAATGTCATTGAAGGTGAATAGTTATACTTTTGTTAGCCTTTTCGTTTATGAAAGGGCAACACAAGTTTGTGCTTTTACTCAATTACATATCTCCTAATTATAACTGAAATGAAGGTCCTAGAACACCAAAATGCATAATTGAAATTGATGAAATGATTATTACTAATTTGGAAGAAAAAAAAATCACAAAAAAACATTTAGTTATGGGCTTCAAGACTATATAAGATATTTTTTGACAACAAGACAGTGGTGGAACAATGTCAGCATTTTATGCACTTATTAAAGATGTAAAATACGAGACCTATGCTTTCCAAATTGAAGATTCATGTCAATAAGAAAATGGAAAGAAATGTCATTATTATGAAAAATAATTTTAGTGCTCTTAATAGGATTGGGAAAAATAGCAGGGAGAAGGATAAGAGAGTTGCTAGAAGGGTTATTACAACCTCTTTGGTAAGTCATCATTTTAGAAGGGGTAGATATATGAGACAAACTTGTATTGACTTGAACCTAAATCATACAACTTTGAGAAGAGCACTTACTAGACGAGAGAGAATTGACGATCCTCTTCAAAATGATACATGGGCTTTTGGTGGGAGACTTCCATGTTTTGATAAGAAGATAACCAATGATGTGAAGCAAGAAATTACACATTTTTGGCACTCTAGCTCAAGAGTCTCAACCAATGCTATGTTAGAGTAAATAATTAATTATTAATTATTTATTCTATTTACTTAAGCTTACTTAGGTCAATGCATTTATTTAATATTTAGTAGTTAATAGTTGTAGTGATGAGTTGTTGACAACATGGGGTTTTGTTCCCTTCTAGCATGTTCCACCTTTTTGTGGATGCTTAGTTGTCAACCTTATCTTCTACCACTTTCCAGCTTGTTCTACAAGGCTTCCATGAGGCCTTTATATTTGGGCTCTCTCTTTGTATTTTATCATTCCATTTTCATTGTAAATACATTTTCTTTATTTTGCAATATGTTCTCTCTCAAGTCCATTTAGGGTTTTTCCAAGCTCCACCTCTTCCTTCATTGGTTTCCCTTTGACAGGTGATCTTGGTGAGTTGTGGAGTTGAATTTCATCAACTTCTACATGGTATCAGAGTCTCCCTACTGCTTCTTCGTTGAAGGTTTTTTGAAGTCGTGATTCAGAGACATAAACCCTAGTTTGTTTGTGCATTTTTCTTCAATCCAGGGGAAGAGCATTTTTTTGGAGCACTTTGGGCCCAAATAGACACTGCCATTGGATCCCAAAGGCCATTTACAATTAGGATTCATATAAAATTTATCAATTTTGGAGATAGAGCTCTAGGAGGCAATTTTTTTTTATTGTAAGGTCTGCGGTATGGTTGTACGGACAAACACTAAAAATAAAAATAAAAATTATTTTTGTGTGCACCATCGAGCAACCACCACCACACCACCCAGCAGCCACCATTGTGTAGCTTGCACTCGGCTTGCAGGCCATTGCAGGGTAGCCTGAGCCCCACTGTCGCCAGTGGGCCACCCACCCACCACCTCTGCCAGCTGCCTCTGTCAGCAGTGCCTTTGTTCTCACCACCTCTCAGCTAGTGTTGCTACCCTTCTATGACCAGAGCTCTACCTGCCTGTTGCATCTATGTGGAGTCATAGTTTGCTACCACATGTACACCTTTTACATAGTCAGCATTTTTCTGCATAGTCAACACTTGTGGTAGTGACATGTGGCATGGGTGCCACGTGGCACTTTTCCATGTGGACTCTGCCACATCATCCCTCTGCCAGGTGGCATCCACATGACATTTCCATGTGGTATGCCACGTGGCCCTTTTTTTGCTGCGATGGTCCATAAACTATCAAATTTCTTCTAGTCTTTTGCTGACATCAGCATGATGTCATCCTGCATCAGCACCCTTGCTAGGCTCTCCAAGGTCATTTTGACCTACTTGTAGTTTTTTAGCCATATCTCAAGCATATGGAGGTATTTGTTCAATCCAAAAGAAGCACCAGAAAGCTGGTTCAGAGACAGAGACATTGTTGTAGGTATTTTCAAGTTTTGATGTAGTTTAGTTGCTCATTTTTTTAGTTGAAGTCTAAAGTTCTATTTTTGACTCCAGCATGAATATCTTTTGTGTTCCATGTACATTTTTTGAAAATGTTATAATTTTGGAAAGCTAATTTTTTCATCTTTTCAGAAATGCTATCATTTCCTTTAGATTTTGGCCCATGCTCTTTCTATCATGTTTTTGGCATTTTTTCTCTATGGTGGATATCTTGGGTGTTTCTGGTTTGAGGATTGTTTTCCTAGCATGGAATCCATTGTTTTGGGTTGTATTATCTTTTGTATCAGCTTTTTTCCTTTTTTGATCATTGTAGACATCATTTGTAAGAACTTTTATGTATACACACTAAGATAAAGAACCACTCTTGCATTTCAGGTTCATGAACATTGTTTTGAGACAATTGTACTTGCACTATTTTTATAAAGCACCATGGGGGGATAGTTGTTTGCTATTTTTGGCCTTCTTCCTTTTTTTTCCCATGTAGCATTGGCGTGACCGTGTCTTTATAGGTGTTTGTACCTCTTCCCTCTCTTGTCGTTCTTGGTTTTGTCTATAGAGGATATTGGCCCACCTTCTCAATTGCATATCATCTCACCCCGTCTACATTAAGAGGGAGTTGTTCTGGTGTTTTAATGCTTCCATGGTTCGATGGTTCGATAGTGTGAGCTATGTATTCAATGATTGATCCTATCACTAGAAGAATTTTGACAAATAAATGACTATGTGACTAAAAATTTTAGTCACATGACTAAAAGTTGTCAAATTCTAGTAATATTTTATAGTTTATAAGTATAAGTGACTAAATAAATGACTAATTTGGTTATCAGGTAAAATCACAAGGTTAGACAAAGATATGGGACTAAATAAATGGTCAAATAAATAACTAAAGAATTGGTCACCCAAACAAATGACTAAATGAATGATCAATTGAATTCTTTTCTCATATTATTACATTAATTAAGTTTTTATAACTTTTATTACTCATCAATGACATTTTCATCCTATCAATAAATCATAATTAGTTAACTTCATCAAATTTCCTCTCAATTAATATTGAACTTAAAATCAACTCAAAATCCTCACAATATGCACTTAAACTCTGCAAAATATATCTATTAACTCATGGAGAAAATAAAAGCTCTCCATGTAGTAAAAAGAAAGACTCCAAGTATATCTCTACATATTAAAAAGATCAATTATCAATTAAGTATTTTATAATCTCATTCATATAATTATCATTAATTACACGAATGTTATGTAATAACCATATTAAAATATAATACTATTATTTTATTTTCATTATATTCAATAAGTTTTAGTATTTAGTAAATAGTCAAAATCACTATTTGATAAATATTAAAACTTGAAATAAATAGATTTAATAATACAAATTAAATTTTATTTTATTTTTTAAATTATAATTGTTAATAATATAAGAAATATTTTAATAAATATAATTTAAACATAAATTAATTCACAAATAATGTTCATATTACAATTAGAACCCTTGGGGATTTGTTTAGAAAAAAATTTCAAAATTTCTAAGGGAAATTTTTTGATGACCATTAGATATGTCGAGTTCACCAAACCCCAAAACATGAGAGACCACTTTCATTTTTCACTTACTTTTTTTGAAAGCTCTACACCACAACTAGAGTTCTAGTTGCCTTTGGAGTTAGGGTTTCAACAGACAATTCTATGAGATTTATTTTTAGGATCTTGACAAGTAGGAACCTATTTTATGCACTAAGATCACTATTAGTACATGTGCTATCATTTAGGCTTCTTATGAGAGGTAATTGAAATTTTTGACGTATCAGTCATTTAAACATGGACAACAAACTTGTTTCCCCTGTATACAAATCTCTTCAACATGATTGAAAAAGTTAAATTACAAACCTATATATTCATAACACTCAAATTCAAAATTAATCCAAGAAAAAAAATTACTTGTACTAAAAAGTGAGAGTATAGAACATTAGAATCTCATAAAATGAACATTTTTACAATTTCTTTTCAATTCTCAATTCTTAAGAGAGTGAGAGTATACCTATCTTCTATTCTTATAAAAGGTAAAACCAAAACAAAAAATTTGAATTTTGTGTATGCTACGAAAGAGAGTAGACAAAACTAATTTGAAGATTGTGTATGGATGGTTAAAATTAAAGCATTTTAAACTTTACAATCCACCATGACTCGAGAAATGGTTATTATTATTGTGAGGTATTTTGGTTCAAATGATGTTTGGAGGCCTTTTGAGGTCAGCATCCCTTGCACTTAAAAATATGTATTTACAATCTTGTGCCAATATTTTTGTTGTATGGAAATCCTTAGGCAATGGTTAAAAGCTTGGCTTAATATTTTTGGAACAATCAACATGATGCCTCAAGATGCATAGCCTTGGCACAAGAAGGGTAGTGCCATAAGAAATATAGAGTTTAGTTTTACACCACTATGTTGCATAGACTAATGCTTATGTATTTCTCAAACATAGGTTCATTTTACTCGAAATGGTGGATTGTTACAGTTGTTCATTAAACTAAAAGCTGTAAATATTCCCATGGTAGGAGAAAAGAGGAAGACAAAGAAAATGTTATGGTGAAGGCAGTTAAGTTCTTATTAAATAGGCTAGTAACCATAGAAATATGGAGTCTGACATATTTTCAAGCATACTAGCAATGAGAATATTGTTGCACATAAATACAATATATGAAAGCACATACATATATGCACAATGTGCCATTGCAGATGAAGCACACCAATTGTTTGTGAAAATGCCTCAAAATACAACAGTTTCATGATCCTATTCTTTTCTGTATACAAAAGGGAAAAATAAAACCAATTCACATTGTGGATCTTCCAGGTCATTCAAGGATGAGACCCAAGTTGGAGGAATTTGAAACTCATGCCGCTGGAATCAGATTTCTTGCCAAATAATTGACCCACTACAGAGTAATGCCCTAATCTTTATTTGTGAATTTAATTTCTTCTATTAAGAAACTTGAATATAGTATAGAGTGTTTGATGCGTTACTTTCCTTCCATTTAGGATCTTGTCATGTTTCCAGCCACTTGATTGTATCCTAAAACCATGAATCCTTACTTGAATATCTTCCCTTGTAGGTGACAGTTGGAGGAATTTTAGATTAGTATCCTCAATTCTCCAACAAAGAGACTAAATTGATGTTTATTCATTGGCCCAAAAATGATACTAAGAACCACCCAGACGTTTTATATAGCTGATGGAATAGGCCACTCTCTCATTGGTGCCATTGCCATTGATTTTCTAGATACCATTTATTTATTTATTTGTAAAATCATGGATATGATATTTGCAGATGAACAAACCAGTAATATTATGGGGGGCACATTGAATAGAGAAATTAATTCATAGAGGCTATAGACTCTATAGACCCATGAGGATGTCAACAACACTTATTCAAAAACAAACTACAAATTGGAGAATATCTAACACTATGAAATCCAAACACCAAAGAAACCCTACCATTGGAAATACATTCATTACATTAGCCTACAACTTAAGAATGGTGCTTCCCTTTCCTCTCTATTGGTCCTATAGGAGATGGCCCTCTAAAACCCAAAATAATGCTATCTTGAATGTACCAATGAAAAGGAGTGGGGTAAATGTTCCTTCTTTTAAAAATCAAAATCCTTAAAAACTTCACACAAGTTTCTCTAATGATCTCTCTGAAAGGTAATAATTGGAATCCAATTGTAGAATCCTACATTATATTTGGGAAGATAATTAAATAGGATATGGGCTTTAGCCTCACACTGTTAAGCCTGTAATATGTGAGACTTCATTCTTTGCAAATTAATGTCCCTTGAAGTGAATAAAATAGGTGTAGCTTGACTACAGAATGGTGCACTGGATGGGTAGAAACCCATTGTGGAAGTTGATACCCTACTTCCAAAAGGATTGTATAAAGGTCTTGACATAGAAAGTGAAAAGGAATGTGACATAGTTGATGCCCTATTGAATTGAGATGAATAACCTACTAATACAACTCAATTTTTTTTTATCAAACTCATGTTGGGTCTTACATTTAGAACTTGAGAGATATGTTCATCATATCTTGATTGAAGCATTCACAATGAGGCATTTGGACATTGAACTAAGAGGATATTATCTTTTGGCTGATTGCTCTCAAGTAAAAGTTTGTATGCTCCAAGAGGAAACTCTTGGATAGCTTGTACATCAATCAAGTAAAAGTTTGTATGCTCCAAGAGGGATCTCTTGGATAGCTTGTACATCAAGATTTCTTTGGTATTATTTTTGGACATTAAAGTGTTCTTAATGATGATGAACAACAGTAGGAAAGTTCACTCATTCATTCTTTCTTTCAACTACATGTTTGATAATAGCTCTTAGCAATACTTTTCAGTGAAGGTTTGGTTAATACCAAGCTATCATTGCAACTCTCAGCAAAACAATTTGCAAGAAAAGGCTTCTTCCAGCTCTAGTACCAGACATGTGGTCTCACCAATTGAGAAATTTAGTGAGTCAAAATCAAAAGAAACTAGGTAATAAATAAATATAGGAGATCTAAACTGTAAAATATCATCTCCCTTGATTATAAGATTTCTTTGGAGTTTCCATTTCTAGCAACAAAATACCCATATAACCAGTTGCATCTACCAACCCGGTATCTGTTTCACTTGCTCACTTTGAGAAACACATGATGGTAGATGAGGATTCATTTCCATTCTTAGGGAAACCTTTGAGCCCTTGTTGCCTTTCTTCTCAATTTATCCAATACCTCACATTCTGCAGGGTTATAATTCAGCATGATCATCTAGAAATATAATGACATTGTCTTTATTTTCTTATAATTATTATTCGAGTTCTCCCTTGCTTCCTCTAAACCTGATCAAATGAGAAAACACCATTTGAAATCAAAATGACACCATGTTCATTTTCAAAAAGAGTTTGAGATATAACTAATATTAATTTACACCCTGCATTACACAGTCTGGGATGTTTTAAAAATCTAGCAATATTTTGATAGGATGTTTTGACACTTTTGTGGAAAATCATGGAAAATATCCACACTAACATGATCCGAGTCCTCTCTTGTACTACCAGAATTATTTTAAAAATTTGGTATAGAAGTAGAAGAGTAATCATCAAATCATTAATCTAGTTTGTTGAACCTGAAGGAAATCCATTGTCTTGGGTGCTATCTTGATCTGTTTGAGACTCTTTTGAAGCCATGGATTGACTTTCTTCGAATGTTGGCCCCAGTTGCACATGTAGGAATTTCTTTGTTTCATCATTTCTGGCATCTGGTAAAGCCAATGACAGTTGAACTATTTTACTTGTATATTTTATTGCTAATTCTTGTACATACTACTTACTATCTGCAAATTGAAGCTTTATTTCTCTTGCAATCATTTTTTGGTCCATGCTAATAACGATGCTAATATTGTAGAAGTGTGGCATAGGTCACAAAGAGATATGTACCAAAGCCATAGTTGGTTGGATAAGCAACACCATATTTACTAGCATCCTATGTGCATAACCACCACACAAGTAGTTCTAGGTCTAGATATGCACCTTCGTGATGAGCCAACATTAGTAGCTTAAGTTGATGATACAAAAGCATCTAAGGAATCAGAATTCCCCACCATTTTATAGGCCCCTAAAATTATATGGGCACCCATCATAGTGCCCTATCCTTCTACATGACCAATTTATTTTTGAACTATTAGTACTAGTGATTCCAGGCATAAATGACACAACATATCATATATGTGATTCATTTGACCCACAAGTAGTAGTTCCAGTCCCATCAACAAGATAAGTAGAGACAGATGCATGTAGAGATAGATCTATAGCCATATATAGATGCATCAAATCAACACCCAGTTTCGATATCAGTACCTAAAGCATCTGAGCCTATTCCAACTTATCTACCACAACCAACACTAGATGCAAAGGCTACAAAGATGTAGGTAGCAGAGTGCATCAGCATATATAGTACTATATACATAACCTATAGCATCATTATACGAGATAGCATCAAATTTTATAGCTGCCCCTCTACTGGTTCTTCTGGATTCACTTGCATGAGTAGCAAATTTAGTAGCTTATCCACAGGTTCCACTGAGAAGTAGTTTTCTGATAGATGCACCAGTAGTAGCATAAGTATCAGCTAGCATAACCAGTTTACCTATAAGAAAGGATAGGTACATCACTAGTAGAGATGGTTGAGTCATCCCTACTTTTCTAAAGGGATCCATAAGCACACCAGACTATGCCTCTACATCAAACAGGCTCTACCTTTGTCTTTGCCGCTAATATTGAAGCTACTGGATAAATAACAAGAATTTTAACAAATGATTCAATTGAATCAATGGTTGGGTCAAATGCACCTATAATTCTACTAGTACCGACTATACGTGATACTGATACATATACCTAACAAATGACAAATCTTTAAACTTAAATATTCCTTCAAAGAAATTGTGCACGTAATACAAACCCATCCATAAAAACAAGTTTTTTGAAGAGGTCAAAATTGTAAATGTCGGGTTTATAACTAACATAAATTACACAGTGACCAAAAACTTGTGTTGTACTATGGTATTTATTGTTCTTTTGATATATGTAACCTATGAAACATACCACAATAAGGGAATATAAAATCTCCAAGGAATATAGTATTATATGCAATATATGAAATATGGATAGTATGTGATGCTTGATACCTTGGATAGAAGTCCACTAAAGCTATGAGAACTTATGTCTTCTTTGACTCTGAACTTTACTAGTATTGTGGCACATTTAAGCTGCAATACATACATAATTAGAGAATTTGTGAATAATTGATGCCCCGAATGTGAGATGATTTTAATTTGTTATGGGCACATGGTCTGTATGGCCTGCACCTAAAGTCTCAGCAATGTTTTGTATATCTATTTTGACACCATCCACACCTACTGGTGCTATGTAACTATGTTAGAAATAAAAAACCTTCTTAAGAGGAACTAGTCCTAATTCATAGATTGAGAAGCTATTCATCAAAAAATCTAGTTGACTGCCTATAACAGCAAGCAAAAATTCTCTATACTCTTTGATTTTTATTTCAATTCTACATGATTGGATAGTCTAACTATGATTTATGATAAAATTGCATGTGAAAATAGACTTCTAGACATAGCCAATTTGTTGTGCTTTTGGTTATTTAATAATTATTCTTGAGAGATATTCTTACCATCTTCTATTTTATTTATTTCTTATTTATTATTATTCTAAATTTCTAATGTATAGTACACACTACATGGGCCTTTGAATTGACAATTAAAGTTATAGGTTTCTAGTTCAATTAGATTGTTATGGACCCCGCACTCCAACTAATTTGCTTTTTGTTTTTAGAAGTACAATCGCCTTTCATAGATCTAATACACATGGATTAGCATGCATGCCAACCTTCAATTATCAAAGATATCAAATACATATATCCTCCCAAATACAAGGGAAATTTGTAAATTTTACCTCATACTGCTGCAACTACATGAAAGTCTCTTTTTATTTTTAAAAACTTTTGGCATTGTATGTTTTTATGAAAATTCAATGTGGGTATGCACTTTTTCGTGCTTTCTTTTATTATTATTTTGATGGTTTTGGATTCTAATATATAATGTTGTATATTTTCACAAGTCATTAATGTATTCTCACAATTGAATTCAATGGCAACATTTGTATGCTATGATTTTTCCCATTTGGATTAACTGTTTGAATCCTTCGAACTTGTAGGTGAAGGGAGTGGTGGGATTATATTTGTGCTATGAGAAGGAAAAAATACAGTGGGTAATGAAAAATATTCTTCTTCTGCAGATATTAAAAAACCCCATGAAGGTATGATATCATAAACACATTATATAATTTAATAGATTTTTGACATTTTCACATCTACATACATTAATTGTGTTGAAATTTTTTAAATTTCCAATAAAACACAAAACAAATTCCATATACTCAAAAATAAATCTCACAGATTAACTATAAATAATGTTTATTAATAGATCACAATCATAGTATATTAGTAAATTGATCATCCTTACATAGTAGTCCATATGTTTGTCCTACAATGGCAGTAATCATCCAACTAGTAGATTTCAATAAGCCAACAAAATTTCTATTGAAAAGGTTATAATGTTGTCCACAAATAACATCATCAATAAATTTTGATACCCTTGAGTCTTGTCATCATTATAACTCTTCATACAAACATTATTCCATCATAAGATAGCACCATCAATCATGCTTATCTTATGTATCCATTGGGACTATCCTTATTAATGGGACTGTTATTTTATGATAGTTTTCTTAACCTGTATTCTTAAACTTGTAACTTTCAGATAACACATTATTTTGAAAATCACTCTAGTCATATATTAGAGAACTAGTTTTCCTTTAACATATCCAAAATTGAGACAAATCTGCATTTGAGAATTACATCCCCTACATAGAGACCCACATTTACTTTCATAAAAACTCAAAAAAATATTTTTTAAGCAACTAGGGCGTCAAAACTCAAAATTGTCTAGTACAAGATGTATTCCCAATGAATTAGATTCACATATATTGTAAAAAAATCAAAACCTCAAGATCTAGAAACACTCTATTCAATTCATAAAATTGATCTCAGCATCAAAATTTGAAATGTTTCAAAGAAGGAAAATAAGTTAAGAGTGGAGGATGCTTTGAATGCTATGAAGGTATGGTAGTCTTCTCTGTAAATAACTTTGTCAATTGATACGAATGCGTAAAAATCCCATGCCAATTCCTGTACTAACAAAAATTAAATATTAAGTCATTTATGTATGGAATGAGAAATTCGTTTGTCTACTATCCTTTGATCCTTCCTCTAGAATGAAAAAATTAATTGAAGTTATATTAATTGTATTGGAGTAATTCTTTGATTATTTTCTATAAATAGGTAGCTGTTGAGGAGGGAATTGTTGTTGGTAGAGGGTGTGCTCTCTTGAGGCTTGCTGCAAAGGTTGGTGCTATTAGAGATACACTTGAAATCAAGGAACATAAGGTAGCTTAATTTTTTTTTTTCTACAGGAGCACATATGGTTGGCATGGAAGTGGCATTTTTACTTTGTAACTACTGTATGTTCAAAATTAGCATAGGTAACACTTAAAAAAAAGGGTTTATATATATATATATATATATATATATATATATATATATATATATATATATATATATATATATATATATATATATATATATATATATATAATTAGTTTATTTTATTTTATTGAATTTTATTTGTGTGCATAACTAGTCTTTATCCATTGTATTTTCTGACTCTGGAATTTCTCCATTCTATTTTTTTTTTCAAGGGTTTACTGGCCTCTACTATTTTGCACATTGAGGAGCTTACTACACTTTATATTTTCTTTTCAAGGGTTTATTGGCCTCTAGTGCTATGCACATTCGGGAGCTTATTATCTAAAAATGGCATACATATATAATTGAAGAATCATAACATTAATGAGTTTGCCTCGTTTTACTGGTGACTGATCTGATGGACGGATCTAGACTAATTGCAGTATTGAATGCTTAATTACAAACACAACTCAACAGAAGTCTTAATACATTTATACATAAATGAAATTAAAACTTAAGATGAGAAATAGAATTGAGAGAAAAGAAGATAGAAAGTGAAAACAAAGTTTGATTTCGGAGTTCCCCACAAACGTGACTACATCTCCGGGTCGGCTCCAATAGAGTACGACCAATCCGATTAATCTCCAGAAATCATAGCAATTCTCCGAAGTACAAAAATGGCTCTAAAAAATCTCCAAAAAAAGAAAATCTCCCTATTCCTTTGGAAAACTTCACCAAGAGAAATTTCTCTCCAAGTCTCCCTTAATTTCCCATTGCCTCCAAATGACATCCTACCCCCCTTTTTATACAAAATAATTTGCTTAAATTGGCTCAAAACCAATTAAGGGTATAAAGCAAAACACCCCCTTCGAATAACCCCCTTTGCCATTTTTACATTTTGGCATTTATACAATTTTGGGGTTTAGTTATTAATAAAATAACAAATAAGCCCTATTTGAAGAGTGGGTAGTTTGTTTGTTTCAAAAGTTAAATAGAAACTTTGCCACATGCTCTTCAAGTCCAACACGTGGCGCAGTGATAATCACAATTTTGCCATACCTGCAAGGTCACGGGTTCAAACCTCATCAAGTGCTTTGGCGGCATCCATAGGTTAAATGACAAATCCGTTATAAAGTTGTTAAATGATCCACGTGGTCTAGTGGCAAGGAGGGAAAGTAGGGAATGAGAGTTTGAAGGTTCAAACCTCTTCAACAAATTTTTAAACCACCAATTTCGAGCTTGAGGTGTCATGTGGCACTATTTTATTTGCTCATATTTTTGACATGTATCATCACCTGAGCTACTGCTATCATGATGACATCATCACTATTACATGTTGCCTCCAAAATTCAAATGACCATAACTTTCACATATGAAGTCCATTTTTGACGAAACAAACGCCATTGGAAAGCTCTCATCGGGCTCTTCATTTTGAAATCCATTGTTGACCACTTTTGAGATGTTTTGATTTTGCCCCTTATCTAGCCCTCTGGTCTACCTATTGACCAGAACTTTGATTGAGCATAACTTCTATATTCAAACTCCATTTTTGTTTGTTCAAGTTGTGTTGGAATCAGGATGCTGAGATCTTTCTAATGGTGTAGATTCAGGAGAGAAATGAGACACTTCAATTTTCACTAAAAATATCCACTAGATTAGCGACCACCATTTGTTTTTTGTATTATCTGTCAATGGTTAAAGCACTAAATATTTGTCTGGTCCACATTATTTTGCATAACCTATGATTGAAAACTGAAGGTTTTTTTGGTATATACCCTAGCCACTCTTCTTTTGTGGTAATATATTGGTGTTTGAAGGTTTCAAGCCTCAATTGTTTTTTCCATACCTTTCTCTACTGCTCTTTCCTATAGATGGCTATTTGAAAAAATGAGTCTCAATGCATTCCATAACAATAAATAGGAGATATTTTCCACAATAAGTCATATTGTGATATTTCTACACTCTAATGAATCAAAGTATTTAAGACTCGAGAGGATGAATTAATAATTGGACCTACCCTTAGATGAGATAGACACCCAAATGTGATTATGGAAGTAAAAGCATTTAGTATAGCAACAACAACTCAACTAGTGGACTTATAGGTTTAGAACTCATAAAAATGATATTTGTTAATAGTTGAGTAATAAGCTTAACTTATCGCTAGATCTAATATATGACTAATATAGTTTTAGGAACATGCATTTGGCTTTTTGAGCTATTTAAATTTTCCCATAAGAACCGTATCAAGAGTTTGGTTCTAAGAATGTCTCTTGTTTATACATGTATATTATTTATCAACAAAAGAGTAGTTATTGCAAGTTTGACAATCCTTTGCATTATTCTTTAAAGGGTACTAGCTCAATGGAAGAGCACCTACTTTATAAGTAAGAGGATGGTGGTTCGATTCCATCATGTCCTAATATGAATAAACTCATGATTAAATAAAATACAAATATGCTACCAAATAAATTACCAATTAAACTACCTAATAAACTATCAAATCAAATACCAAATCAACTACCAAATATTGTACCACATATACCATCAAATAGATCACCAAATAAACTACCAAATATACTACCGAATAAACTACTGAATAAAGTACGAAATAAACTACTAAGAAACAATAATAATGGACTAGATCAATGATCAAATCAACGACCAAATTAATGATTAAAATAGTATAGTCATAAATTTGGTTGCTATATTAATGATCGAAAATAAACTACCAATGGTCACATGATCAAAATTGGTCATATATCTATAGTTTTTAGTAGTTTATTTAGTGATATATTGTTGTTTTTGTACTAGTGTATATACTAGGTGATTGCAGTGGCTGGCTACCTATGCATTTCAGTGAGATGGATCATCTACCATATAGACATGCTTGGTTCATGCCTTCTTCTTCCATGGAGGTTCTTTAGATCAACAATTTCTTTTCGATGGCAGAATTTGCGGCTTCTTCATGCTTTAGTGAAGCTCTTCATGATCATTCTTTGTTCCTATTTTAGGGGACATTCCTCTAGTTGGAGGCTTCTTCAGTCCTTCACTAGATTACCTCTTTTGGGGGAGGGTTTTTCCCATGAGGTTTTTCCTCTTGCCCCATTTTCAGAGGTTGTATTTCTTGACATTGTACATAGGTACCTAACATGGCCTCGTTGTAGGGACCCATTCTACATTTTCTCTTAGTTTTGTGATCTTAAGGCATTCCCCTAAGTTGCACTTAAGGGGGGGTGTTAGAGTAAATAATTAATAATTAATAATTTATTCTATTTACTTAAGCTTACTTAGGTTAATGCATTTATTTAATATTTAGTAGTTAATAGTTGTAGTGATGAGTTGTTGACAACACAGGAGTTTGTTCCCTTCTAACATGTTCCACCTTTTTGTGGATGCTTAGTTGTCAACCTTATCTTCTACCACTTTCCAGCTTGTTCTACAAGCTTCCATGAGGCCTTTATATTTGGGCTCTCTCGTTGTATTTTATCATTCCATTTTCATTGTAAATACATTTTCTTTGTTTTTCAATATGTTCTCTCTCAAGTTCATTTAGGGTTTTTCCAAGCTCCACCTCTTCCTTCTTTGGTTTCCCTTCAATAGGTTATTTGCATGCAGGTGATCTTGGTGAGCTATGGAGTTGGATTTCATCAACTCCTACATGCTAAAGGTGTGTTGAAGTTGAGAATTGGCATTAGAGACCATATGCCACATCCTAAACATTATTTGGAGGTAAGTCAAACTATGTTGTTCAAAGAATTTAGAGAGAGTCATCCAAGATTGCATATATCACAAAGGACTTTTGAATCCTTGAAGCATTTTATTGTGTGCAACATAATATTTGAAATACATGTTGTTGCAAATATCATGTGGACTTTTCTATGCACCATGAACTATTACGCTCCATCCGTTCTACTTTGCATAGTAATGGAATGTTGCAAAATTGTGGTACTAGTGGGCTTCCAAAATCATCAAGAGACTTGCTAGATCAATTTTTATGTCCTAGAGTTTATGGTTGTTTCTTTTATATAAATTCTTACTTAAATGAGAAGTGTTTAGAATGTGGTGGCTTATCCAAGTTTGACACGTGTTTCCATGAGGGGTGCAAACAAGAGCTTGAGAGAAAAAAGGTATATGAAATGGTGAAATACACATTAAAGAGTGGAGGTGAGGTCTCTAGATGTGAATTGGTTGAAGAGGTCTCTAGATGTGAATTGGTTGAATTAGTGTGGCTAGTTTTATTTCAGATTTCAAGATAAATATTTTCTATAAGTATGCAAGGTATAGTCATAGGTCTCAATGGTGGGATAAAAACTTTAAAATGTGTAAGGATACTTTTCTCATTGACATTATTATATTAGTTGTTTACTTTGCAAAGAACTATACATTGCAACCCCAAAATGAGACACAATATGAGTGTTAAAACTCCATTTAGATTGCTATTTTTGTCCACATAACATATTGATATGCCCCTAATAGTGTGGAAGATAATCAAAAGATTATTAGAGAGTACCATTTTTACATGAGTGATGATAGATCTCACTCTCACGAGTTTGTGAAACATTGTTTCAAGAATTATTTTGATTTCTTATAGGAGCATGACATTGCTATGGATAGACATATCATTTGTCTAGATAATTGTATAGGTCAATTCAAGAATGCTCGCATGTTTTGTTGGTTGTGTAGGATGCACATAGAGAGGGGGGTGCCTCATATTTGGAGTTTTTTTGAGTCCAACCATGGGAAAGGGTAACATAATGGAGCAGAGGCATGTATGAAGAGAGCTCTAGTTAAGGAGCAATTGACGATTTCCAAAGCAAAGCTTCTTGATGCTTGTAGGACTATTGATTGGTGTAGTTTAACATTATCATAGGTGGGACTCTTGATTTAGTAGTTGACAGGTTCTTTTAGCTGGTTGAGGAAGGGTCCATAGGTGATAGACTAGATTGTGCTATTTTTAGAGATTCATAAAAAATGCATTCATTCCAGAGCTCTGATTCTAGTACATAGATCATTTGGACATAACAACTAGCTTGTTTTTTTGTCCCAATTGTTTTCAGTGTGATTGGGATCATTGTAAGTCAAGTGAGTGGGTGGACACATGGGCTCCACAACATTTTATTTTGTAACTTATACATATATAAGTTAAAATTAATTTCAATATTATGAAATGTAAAATAAAAAAATTAACATATCTTATTTATTTATATATATTATTTTGTAAATAATTTTATTTAATTATATAAATAAAATTGTAATGAATTTATATTTTTATTAGATTTTATTAATTATATTGATCATCTTAACTTATATTTACATTGTAAAGAAAAAATGAATTATTCTTTTAAATAAAAATAATTATTTTAATATACTCAATATTTTTAAAGGGTAAATAAATAATACAATAATAATCTAATTTTATATTGAAGATTTTCTTTAAAAGATAATTAATATAATAATAATTTATGATTGAAAATATTTAGATATATAATATATTGTATACAGAAAGTTCTTAATTCTTAAAAGATCAATTAACAATGCAATTTAGTTGTCCATCTTCACTAAATCAAACCTTTGAACTCTATCTCATTAATAAAATATATATTTTTAAGTCAATAACACTGATATGAAGCATCCTATCAATTGCATAATTTATCTTGCCAATATTTAGTGAATCAAGACCCCCTATTGCATATATCATTTAGCCATTCACTTCGACTATGAATTAAATTGCACTTATAAAGTTTAGGGACCTCCCTTTAAATTTAATTATATGAAAATAAACAAGATATGCAAAAAATAGAGGTGTATATGCATGTATAGTTTTTATAAAAATAAGTATTGAAGATGTGAAAGATTACAAAACAAGCTTTAAGATCTAAGAACAATATAAGAGCCACATGACATCTCACTCCTCTTGATCGTATAGAATGGATACAACATTGAAATAAATATCTTCAAAAGAGGGGAATTATAGGACACATGACATAGACTTCTTTTAAATAAATTTTATGCAAATCAAAAGTTCTTAATACACTTCAACTGCCACCCTTGAATATTGAAAAGAAAAAGTAAGTCAACTTTGACTATTTTTAAGACTTTTAACCTAAGAATAGAGCTCTACTGTGTGATGATTAAGTAGTCTACACTTGAATCAATAGAAGGGATAGAATAAGAAATGGTCCTTCACTGATGACCCAAATTGATGGAAACATGCCTTCTTCCCTCTTTACTAGGACCGTCATCTTTCTGCCTCCTAAAACTACCATTCTCATGTTGCTCAATTGAAGATGAAACACTATTATTGACCACAACCTCATTCTCCCTTCTTTCTTCATCATCGTCTTCTTCTTTCTCTTCCTCTTCTTCAAAAACTCCAAAAAGTTCCATTTGCTTATGATCAAGTTCAATAGAACATTAGACTGCTTTTCAACATTTTGTCCTACAAAGGACAAGTAGAATGTGAGTAAAACCACATGTCAATACAATAAATATGAAAGCTATGGTTGTAGCAAGGTAGAATCCTTCCCTTCTTGCTCAAGAGTAATTCACACAAACAAACAACACAACGTAAACCATTTTCGTAATTAGAAGAATTTGAACAACTCAGACCTCTTAGGAATCATCTTAAGGTTTGTCCTTCTACATTTGGTTTAGAGATATGATATCTTGACATGATGCAGGAGCATCCTGGGTTGCCTTGTTATCTTGCTTATTTTTGTTCATTCTGCAAGTTGGTGCCAAGTTATTGTAGTAATTCCTTCATGTGCCTAGTTACTATAGCAATTCCTTCATGTGATGAGTTACTGTAGCAATTCCTTCATGTGCCGAGTTACTGTAGCAATCCCTTCATGTGCCAAATTATCTAGTGTATGCCAAGTGACTCTTCAAGTGCTAAGTGACCAAGTGTATGCCAAGTTTTCTTGCTTATGCTGAGTGTTAGAATTTGGACATGATTTTTGCAAGATGACCTGCGGGATTTATTTCAATCACAACATTTATGTTAAGATCTTTTCTTGGGATGTGTCTAGACCATTGTTGGGTCAACATTCCTCTTATGTAATGTTCTAGAATGATCTATAAGCCATTTTGGCAAGTATATATAGAATGTTTAGACTTAGAGTTAGGAAAGTTTTTGGGAAGAGGAATTTTGGAGAGTAGAATTGAAAGTGTGAATTTGTAGTTGGATCTATGAATGTGAATACATGTATTTGTAATTGGTAGTAACCCAGAAGGCCTTACAATTGGGCATGTATGAAGATGTTTTGATGAATCAATAAAAGTATTTCACTCTTCTTCCTCCTTTGGTTGCTATTCCTTGTGTTTGCTTTTGTTATGTTAACTCTTGCAGGGTGGTTTGGATAGTTGGGTGAGCCTTTGGCCCTAGTTATTCATCATTTGCCTACATCAGTTGGTATCAGAGCTTGAGGTTCATCCTTGTGGAGATTGAATTGTGTAGAAACTTGATTAAGATTTTGTTGTAGGATCGTAGATCTACAAATTTGACCTATAACTTGAAGTGGGTTACAATCTTATACGAACCTAATTTGTAAAGATGGTTCGAGGTAGAGGAAATAATGTGATAATTCTATATTGGATTAGTTGAGATAAATTGCAGCCAGATTAGTTGTTGTGGAGATAGCCTAGAGGAGAGGAGCACATCTTGATGATGTAAGTGATGATGAAGTAGAAAAACCAAGCCATAATTCAGAACTTAAAGAAGATCAAGATGAGGAAAGATTGTTGCGAGTGTTGTCTAGGGAAAATTCAAGGCCTGTTGTAGAATTTGTCTCTTATGATGGAAAATTGGATAGCAAAGATGTGTTAGATTGGATCTTAGATATGGAGAAGTTCTTTGAGTATGAAAACACTCCTGATAATAAGAAGGTGAAGATTGCAGTCACTAGGTTAAAAGGTCATGCATCACTATGGTGGGAACATTTACAAACTAATAGACAAAGGAGAGGAAAGGAGAAGATCAAAACTTGGCCAAAGATGGTGAACAAGGTAAAGAAAAAATTCCTTCTTGCTGATTACCAAGTTAGCTTGTTGAGAAAGATGCAAAATTTGAAATAGAAGGACATGACTGTGAAAGAGTATACCGAGGAACTCTATAGATTAGATATCAGATTTGGACATGTGGATGATGATGTTAAGAAAATTACAAGGTACATAAATGGATTGATATCTAGAATTCAAGATGAATAAGTTTTGTGAAGTTGGAAAGTGTTGAAGAAGCATATCAAAATACCTTGAAAGCTAAGGAGATCTTGACAAAGAAGCATGAACAAAGATAAAGAGGTAGAGGTGGTAGATTCTAGAGAGGCAGAGGTAGATCTTATGGTGAAGGTGGCATATCTAACAATTTTGTATAGGGTAAAGGAAAATATGAATGGAAGAATGATGGAAAAGGCAAGACTGAATGGAAAAGTAGTAATTCTTACAGAGGAGGTACTAATTCTCATCGAGGAAGAGGTAATTCTTATTCTAGAGGTAGATTTCATGGTGATTGTTTCAGATGTGGTAAAGAGGGACATAGATCTTTTGAATGTAGATCCTTTGAAAGTGGGCAAGGTAATAGAAATGCTATGATTCAAGGATATGATGAGGGTTCACCAAGTGGACTTGAGGTTGGAGAAAATTTGATGGTGAAAAGAACCTTATGTAATAAGGGAAGTGATGAGGAACCTATTTTAAGGAGAAGTCTTTTCAAGACAAGATGTAAGATGGATGGAAAATGCTACAAAGTGATCATTGACAGTGGAAGTTCTACAAATTTGGCATTAGAGGAGCTGGTTACAAAGTTGCAATTGCAAAGGCTAAAGCTATTGGAATATTCAAATGGGAAGAGTATTTCTGAGAGGGTGGGTGAGTCATAAGTACCACACTTTAATCTTTTCAAATCCTTTAAAACAAAAAATTGAAAGTAAACTGCACACATGTAAACATATTAAATAAACATAAAGTAAACACATGCATCAACACACATAACACTAGAATCTTGGTAACCCAAAAACCCTCCAAGAATAAGAAGGTAAAACTGGGGTGGAGATGATACCCACAAAATCATTGCAGGAATAATTGTTTGACCACTTTTGATGGTTTGCCTTGTTAAAGGCTTTACACTGTGTCAATAGTGTCTTGGTTAAAGGATTTAAAAAACTTTACATGAAGTGTCACCCTGTTAAAGGATTTAGTCACCTCTTCAAAGGATCTATAAAATAGTTGTTAAGCTAACCTATCAACGTAAGATTTACCACTATCTAATACAATTGCTAGAAAGTATTAGAAATCTTTTGACCTGACTACTTACAATCTTCAATTGCTAATTTTAGGCACTTGATCTCCTCATTCTGATGTGATCCTTACTTGATTTGATATTTGATCATAGCCCTTGTTCTATTTTGATCAACTGAATGTGTAATTGTTGTTCAATTCACTAAGTCTATGAGATTGCTACTGCTTTCCCACTTCTCCAATTTTGCTATCTGCATAGCATCTTCATTTTCTTTTTCTTAGCTATTCCTTGGAAATTCAAAATTATGGGGTCTAAGCCTTCTTATAAATACTTTGTAGACTTAGGGTTTGCAATGAAATCACGAACTCAAATTTCTTGCTCAAATCCTTAGATTTAGCCTATTGGTTGCTTACTGTCTTCGATTTACTAATTGGCTACATGCTGATAATATAGGTAAAACAAAAGATTCAATCTTATCTTCTAATCCCTTTGTGAATCATCTAAAAATTGTTTTGCATCTAAGTTTCTAAGGGCACAAACTTGTATATTGATTCTGTGTTACTTGGCACATACTGGATTACTGGTGCTTAGCACATGTTTGATCCAGGTTTTCTTGACACCTATTACATTCTATCTTGCTTAGCACATGCATAGTTCTAGCTCACTCAACACATGAAGTGTTCTGACTTGCTCGGCATCAACTGTGACTCAACACCTATATATCACTCGACTCCTCTATAATGTTCAACACCTGTTGGAATTCTAGCTTGGCACATACTGTATCTTGACATACATAGTGTACTCGGCTTCTATGTAGAAAGTGGTTAAGTGTGTTGACACTCAAATATCAAAACCATTCTGAGACCAACAATCTCCCCCTTTGACATGAGTGTCAAAAAAACTTAACTAAACATTATTGATTTGACCTTATGAGTTCATTAATCATTATGCTCTGCATATGTACAAAATTTCAAAGTTTGTTCAAAATACCTTATGACTCCCCCTAAGTTGATTGTGCCTTGTTTATTCTTGTAACCAAAATTCTGTGTTGAATGTACCTGATATTCTTTGCCTTTGCCTTGTTTTTGTAATCTATACCTATGTGCTGAGTTGTTCTGTCTTTTGGCTATCTACAATCTTTCCCCCTTTATTTTTCAAAAGAATGAATGAAAGAATGTAATTAAAATTCTTAGTATTCTCCCCTTTAGTTATATCTTCCTTATTATTTCTCCCCCAAAACATTATATATATATATATATATCTCTTATCTCCCTTATTGTTATTTCTCCCCCTTTTTGACACTTATGTCAAAGGGTTCTAAGAAGTAATACCATGTTTAGCCAAAAATGTACTGTTTACCTCCATTATCATTTTCAAAGCTGCATCCTAGTTTTCTAAAGCAAATTCAAGTGACTTATGCTGAATGGCAGTCTGTACAGCAAGATGTACAAGCCCATCAAGTGTAGAAAGATTAGGATATCTCTTGAGAACATTCTCTACATAGGCTTTCTCTTTATGGAGGACCTCCAAATGTGGGATTATGGAGGATTGGATTTGCATTAATTTGGCCTTAATATTGGCCTCTTCACTTGTAAGTACAACTAACTCCTTTTGAGTGTGAAGCGATTGAGAAAAATCCTTCTCACTTTGAGCTAGATCTCTTGGTAATTGCATGTTAGAAATCTTAAGATTTCTCTCCAAGCTCAATATCCTTTGGCCTATCTCTTGTGTGAAATTGGAAAAATCACATAGCTTTTTGTACAGTGAGAAAATGTTCTCAAGTACAGTTTTGACCTTTTCAATTTTCTTGGCCAATTCTACCTATGCAAGCGCTATTTCACTTGATATTTTCTCATTTACCTTTCCCTAAAATTTCTTTTCAAAGCACTCCATAAGCTTGACATTTGTGTCCTAGTCTTCGCTTGTCACGTGGTCAACTATATTTGATAATTATTCTAGTATAGGCTTTGACTCATCTGGTGACTACAATCTAAAGTCATCCATAAAGATGTCCTTTATCTCAAGTAGTGCTTGCTTGTGCTTATACTTCTTTTTGAGTATTTGTTGCTTCTTTCTTCTGTCCACTGCATTTTGTATCTCTGTAATCTATTCAATACTGATATTCTTAGAGTCATAGGAAGGTATGACTATCTCTTCATCTAACTCATGGTCTCCATAGTGAAGTACCCTGGTAACCTTTGTAGAACTCGAGCCTGGTGTGGAGATTTGCAAAGGTATCATCTCAATGCTCAGCTTTTGAAGTGTTTTTGTAGGAGTGCCTATTTTTGGTAATTCTATCAATTTTTGAATGGCATCCTACTCCTCATCTTTTGATTTTTCCTCCTTTTCCACATTAGACTTCCCTTGATCAATGAAAATTACTTGGGTTGTACCTTGGATTTGTACTATAGGATCAGATGTATCAATATGCCCTATTTTCTCTATGTCTTTCTCTGCCTTTACACTTAGCTTTTGTTGCACTGTGGTATCAACTATTACAGATGTATCAACTATTGGAAAAGGTGGTGGAAGCATTAGGAGTTGACCACTAGTACTTGTAAAGATGGAAGGTGGTTCTTGTGGTTTCATCTTGTCTTTTATTGGTACTGCTACTACCTTTTTTAACTCATCCACACTCACCAATACTAGATTTGTGCATAACTATGCTTATAGCATTGATTAGTGAAGTATCTTGGAGAGATCCTCTTTAATTAGGGGATTGATGTTGTGACATGATTTTTCAGTAACATCTTTGATTGTTATAGTGTCTGTAGGTGTGATGGTTACATGAGGAGGGCTAGGAGGTGGCATTTGTGTGTCTTGCACACTTTGTTCTTCATTTTTTCCTTATCCTCTTCCTCTTTCTTCTCTTCTTCTCCTTTTGTTGTTTTCTCCTCTTCTGCCTTCTCTTCTATTTTATTTTCCTCCTCTACTGCTTTGGCTTCATTTTCCTTCTCACTGTCTTTAGCCTTATTTACATCCTTATCCTATCCCTCTTCTTCATCTTTATCATCAGTCAATTTTTATATTGACTTCCACAATTTTGTGAATTTATTTACTACATCCTCAATCTTATTTTGTAGGATGCTGAAGGCTTTGTATTTAGGTACAAATTTTCCACCATGTTTCTTATTAGCCTTACTTATTTGACCTCTTTTCAAGTCAATCATCACTTGTGCTAAGGTAGATTCTCTGATCTCCTTCTCCAATTTGAGACAATAATGCCATTTATTTTCAACTATCTCATATAACTCCCTAGGCATGGTGTTCTCTAGTTCTAGAGGTGTGTTCTTAAATTCAGCCATCATGGCATATATAGATTCCTCTATTTTGTTTTGTTCTTCTCTACTTATTAAATTCAAGGATTTTCAAATCAGTCAAATCTACATTCTTAATATTTTCAAATTTTTTATCTATGGTAGATTTGGGAGGATGGCTTAACACTCTAAATTGGCTAATATCCTCTGATTTTGTTCTCTCCTTGTCATTAGAATTTGGCTGTGCAGATACTTTCTTCTTTTCTTTTGTACTTCACTAGTCTATTTAGTGGCCTTCTTATTCTCTTTTGCTTCCCCCTTGGCCTTCTGTGTAGATGCCCTTGTGGTAGCTCTTGTTACTAGTGCTGGCTTGGCTTGAGTTGTTTCTGTAACTTTCTTTTTCACTTTTGGCTGGGCTAGAGGCTGAGTTTTAGCCTTTCTTTTCTTAGACTTGCCTTTTGATGGTGCTTCCTCAGCTTCGTCTTCATCAGTACCTTCCTCCTTATCTTCACCTAAGCTTTGAGTTAACTCCATTAGGCCTTGCCCTTGTTCTTCTTCTTCCTCTTTAGCACCTGCTACCTCTTTAATTTTTGCACCAAATTTCTTCTTTATCTTCTTTACTAGTTTATCCTTCTTCTTTAAGGTGGAGATTGTTTTTAGTTCCATATCTACCTTGAAACACACAACATCATATGTTCCAAATTAAGGAGCCTCATTATAAATCTCTTCTGCAAGCAATGTAGTGATTGTTGCTAATGCTTCATCCACATCTAGTTCATAACCTAATGGCCTTAGCCATCTCACTCTTGGAATTGCTGCTTGGATATAAGTGTAGTCAATGTCTGCCAAGAAGCATATGTCATTGATACATTTTTTCACTAGGGAAATTGGTATCCTAACACTTTTCTTCATGGATTTCTTAAAATCCTCAAAATAGCTTGTCATTTGTGCTTCAAATTTGTCACCCATCTATTCAATGTACTCATTGATTTGAGTAATTGCAATTTTGTTTGGATTCTAGTTCACTTTCCCAATTGAAGGAAACTCTTGCATGACATAGAAAAATATGTAGACAAGGATTGAACCAAACTTGCATTGAGCACCTCTTGACCTTCTTATTGCTCCTAGGTTCTCATTTATTTGTTGCAACATCAGTTCTACTAGATCATATGTATGATCTTTCTTTACAAGCTTGTAGGCTACATCCACAACAATGCATGGTACATTGTTTAATCCGTTGGATTGTTAGAACTTGTGTGAGATGACTCTTACTACAAAATCTAGAAGAGGATCTATTACAATATTAATTTTCATACCCCTCTTACTCCACTTAGCCCCTATATTCCTTTCAATAACTTCTTTTGAGTCACTAGGCAGGGTCTTGGGTTGATCTAGGGTTGGAAAGCATGTAACTCTATGCACTATCCTCTTTGTTATTTTGATGGGTCCTCCTTCTAGCCACAAACATCCATTGTGTATTCTGCTGAGAACAATCTATATCCATTCTATTTTGAAACCTATGGGATAAACTAGGGCATTTGTTAAACCTTTCTTCTCAACTATTTGAAACTCATCCTTTAGAATCCTATTGTCACACAACTTGTCATAGGCTTGAAAAATCTCAAGGTCACCTATAGCCCCTACCTTGCAGTTGTAACACTTCCTTACATCTTGCACCATGACAACCTTGGGTGGAATTATGGACAATGCGCTAGCAGGGTCATTCTTGTAGGCTACCTTGGGAATGGGTCTAAACTCAGGTTGTTTTACTTCATTACTAACCAACTGGACCTCGTGACTTTCCTTTCTCCTAGGGTTCTTAGAACTAGAAGCCATCATACTAATCTAGGGTTTCAATATATTAAAACTTTAACCCTATATAGCTTGACACTTGATAAATACCTTAGATCAATGAAATTAATGCTGAATCATTGTTGAAATTGGTGCAAAAGGCTTTAAGGTTGCTGTTTGATCACTTCTGCGCCCTTCTTTTCTTTGCTCTATGTTTGAATGACATAAAAATGATCAAAATTTGACCTTATACCCCTTAAAACCTAGCATTAAATGCATAATACATACAATTGTACACTCGGCACTTGAAGGTTTCAACATGACTCAGCTTCCATTGGATTTTGTTCGCTCGACTTCCATTAGATTTCCACTTCACTCTACTTCCATTGACATTTCTCAAATTGGCATCAACCATCAACTCGGTCACTACTAGCAACTTGGCATGCACTAGAGCCTTATTCAACATCTAAGGACAACTTAGAAGTATTTGCAAAAACTTCAAATTTTGACTTGGCATCTTTTCTCATGCTGATTTCTTCTTTACAATACTTCTTTGTCTTGGGACTGATGTATGATATAACTTTGTATATCAGTTCCTTACACCTATCCTTCCTTAGTTGGATGAGATGTGACCACTTGACCTCTTGGGTGAAGTGTTCCCTCCATTTGATGTGTTGCACTCATCTTTCTTCTTCCAAGCCTTGTTCATTTGCCCTCTGATGTGTTCCATATCAACCTTCTCTTTTCCTTTGTTGACCTTTGACTTCGGTGCTTTTGACTTTGTTGGGCAATTCCTACTAATATGACTAGTCTTCAAGCAATTAAAACATGTGGTTTGACTCAACCACCTATTGTAGTTCCCTTTGAAAATGTGTTCTTATACAGTTCTGAGGAACATGCCCATACTCCTAATAGTAATGACAACTATGCCTAGTATTGTAATCCTAGTTGTAGTGGTGTTCATGGTTGCTTCTCCTTGTAGGCTGATTAGGTGTCCCCATAGGCTTTGATCTGCACTTAAAAGCTCCATGTCCATAATTTTTGCAGTTGTAGCAGTGACCATCAAACCTTGGTGTCCTCATGGTCTTAGTCCTACATTCATATGCTTGATGTCCTTGCTTTTTGCACTTGTGACAAAAGCTTGAATTTTTAGGCTTATCATGCTGATGGCCACCCTTGCTCTTGCATACATTAGAAGTATTTCCCTTTTTACCATAGAAATGAGAAGTAGGTTTAGTGTTCTTACCTTTGTTACTCCTTTCTTTTGTAGTCTTGGATGATTCTCCTTGTTTAGTGCTAGTGTAACCAAGTCCTAAAGTATCATTACTGGCCCTTGGTGATTTCAGTAGCTGCTCAAAGTACTTGATAGCCTCATTGGATTTGTTGAAGCTTTCTAATATCTCCTTCTCTCTCCTTAATTCATTCTACAATTGTTCATTTTTCATTCTTAAGGTGGAGATCTCAATGTCCTTCATGTTTAGGTCATGATGAGAATTCGTCATTTGGCTAAGGGTATCTAACTACATGTTGGAGACTTTTGCAAGCTTTATGGACTTTTCCTCCTGTCTATTTGCAAGGTTTATTTTTTCATCATCAAGCATGGCCCTATCCTCAATGGCTCTTTTCTTTTGTTTAGTTATATTGCACAATATCATTGTTTGTGACTCTTGCTCAATTTTAAGAGACCTTATCTCTTCTGCTTGAGCTTTGTTCTTTTCCATCAATTCAGCTATTGCTGCACCAAATTCCTTAGAATCTCCATTGGAAAACATTTGTGTGGTGTCAATCTCCTTGTAGTGTGTGTCATTTTAAACTATGGCTATATCCTTCCTTCTTTTCAAGGACTTTCTCAATTCTTCTCTAGCTTCTTCCAATTTGTGTAGAGCGAGGTGTACATTAATCACCTGATTGTCTATGATCATCCCAAGTTTGAAGACTTCCATCTTCAGATCTTTCTCTAACCTGTTAGGCTTTTTCTTGTGAGTACCTTTCTCTGATACCAATTGTTGGAATATTCAAATGGGAAGAGTACTTCTAAGGGGGGGGGGAGGGGGGAGGGTAAATCAGAAGTACGACACTTTAATCTTTTCATGTCCTTTAAAAAAAAACTGAAAGTAAATTACACACATGTAAACATATTAAATAAACATAAAATAAACACATGCATCAACACACATAACACCAGAATTTTGGTAACCTAGAAACACTACAAGAATAAGAAGGTAAAACTAGGGTGGGGATGATACCCACAAAATCACTGCAACAATAATTTTTTGACCACTTCTAATGGTCTACCCTGTTAAAGGCTTTACACTATTTCAATAGTGACCTAGTTAAAGGATTTAAAACACTTTACATGAAGTGTCACCCTGTTAAAGGATTTAGTCACCTCTTCAAAGGATCTACAAAATAGCTGTTAAGCTAACCTATCAACATAGGATTTACCACTATCTAATATAATTGCTAGAAAGTATTAGAAATCTTTTGAGTTGATTGCTTACAATCTTCAATTGCTAATTTTAGGCACTTGATCTGCTCATTTTGATGTGATCCTTACTTGATCTAATATTTCATCATAGCCCTTGTTCTATTTTGATCAACTGAATGTGTAATTGTTGTTCAATTCACTAAGTTTGTGATACCCTTGCTGCTTGCCCTATTCTGCAATCTTTCTATCTGCTTAGCAACTTCATTTTCTTTTTCTTAACTATTCCTTGGCAACTCAAAATTATGGGGTCTAAGCCTTCTTATAAAGACTTCATAGACTTAGGGTTTGCAATGAAATCATGAACTCAAATTTCTCGCTCAAATCCTTAGATTTAGCCTATTGGTTGCATGTTGTCTCCAATTTTTTGATTGGCTACATGCTAATAACATAAGTAAAAGAAAAAGATTCAATATTATCTTCTAATCCCTTTTTTAATCATCTAAAAATGGTTTTTCATCTAATTTTTTAAAGGCACAAACTTGTATGCTGATTCTGTGTTACTCGGCACATATTGGATTACTGGTGCTTGACACATGTTTGATCTAGGTTTTCTCGGCACTTATTACATTCTATCTTGCTTGACACATGAAGTATTCTAACTTTCTTAGCATGAACTGTGACTCGACACCTATGTATCAGTCAACACCTGTATAATTTTCGACACCTGAAGTCACTTGGCACCTATTGGAATTTTGGCTCGACACATACTATAGCTCAACACACATAGTGTACTTAGCTTCTATGTAGAAAGTGGTTAAGTGTGTTGACACTCAAATGTAAAAACTATTTTGAGACCAACAAAAGCATCCTAAACCCTATAATGTTTCATGGATCAAAGATGAGCATAAGATATTGGTAAGTGAGCAATGTTTTGTGAAGTTCAAAATTGGAGATACTTTGATGAAGTTTTGTGTGATATTATGCCTATGGATTGTTGTCATATTTTGTTGGGTAAACCTTGGCAATATGATAGATATATTGTGCATGATGGAAGATTGAATCAATATATTCTTTGGGTGAATGAGAAGAAACAAATATTGCTGCCTTTGATTGAAAGTCTAGATTAGGTTAGTTGTACTGCAATAAAATTTTGCATGGTTAATGGAAAGCAATTTGAAAAGGAAGTAAAGAAGAATCAAGTTTATTTTGCTATAGTTCCTAGAGGACCAAGTGTTGGTAGTAATGATCAAGTAACAAAAGCTAGTAATGATCGAGTGACAGCAGATAGTGATAGCCGAGTACCAATAGAAATTATAGAATTTTTGAATGAGTATAAAGATATTATTACTGATGATATTCTTGATGGTTTACCTCTAGTGAGAAGTATGAATCATTGTATGGATTTGATTCCTAGAGCTAGTTTTCCAAACAAAGCACCATATAGATTGACACCTATAGAGAATGAAGAACTTGACGAACAAGTGCATGAGTTGTTGCATAAAGGTTTGATTAGAGAAATCTTGAGTCCATGTGCTATACATACTTATTAGCACCTAAACGGAATGGAGAATGGAGAATGTGTACTGATTCCAAAGCTATCAACAGAATCAAAGTAAAATATAGGTTTCCTATGCTGAGGATGGATGACATAATGGATTGTTTAAGTTGAGCAAAGTATTTTATCAAGATTGATTTGAAGTGTGGCTATCATTAGATTAGAATTAGAGAAGGTGATGAATGGAAGACTACTTTCAAGACAAAAGATGGTTTGTATGAATGGTTGGTTATGCCTTTTGGTTTGACTAATGCACCTAGTACTTTCATGAGGTTGATGAATGAAGTTTTGAAAAGATTTTTGGGTAAGTTTGTGATTTTTTATTTGGATGATATTGTGATATTCAGTAAGACCAAGGAAGAACATTTTCAACATATTAGATGAGTATTGCAGAGGTTGAAAGAGGAAAAGTTGATGATTAATCTAAAAAAGTGTTTTTTATGCAAGAGGAGATTGTGTATTTGGGATTTGTGATTTTAGTTGATGGATTGAAGATGGATCTTGAGAATGTTAAAGCAATTTTGGAGTGGGCTACACCTAAGAATGTGGGTGAAGTAAGATCATTTCATGATTTGGCTAGTTTTTATAGGAAGTCTATAAGGAATTTCAGTTATGTTTGTAATGCTATGATTGAGATAATGAGGGGAGATAAAAAGGAATTCAAGTGGACAAATGGAGCTAATAAGAGTTTTGAGACTTTGAAACAAAAGGTTGCTGAATTACCTATATATGCTTTGCCTGATTTAAGTTAAATGTGACGCAAGTGGTAATGCAATAGGAGCTATATTAAGTCAAGAAGGTAAACCTGTCGCTTTCTTTAGTAAAAAGTTTAATGATGCTAAAAGGAATTATTTTGTGTATGATCAAGAGTTTTATGCTATTTTTCAAGCATTGAAGAAGTGGAGACATTATTTGATTCCTAAGGAGTTTGTGTTAGATACTGATCATAAAGCTTTACAATACTTGGGAAGTCAACATAAATTGAATCAGAGACATATGAAGTGGGTTGAGTACTTGCAGAGTTTCACATTTGTTATTAAGCATAAGAGTGGAGTTACTAAAAAAGTTCTTGATGCTTTGAGTAGAAGATGTTCTTTGTTGACTGGAATGAGAGTTGAAGTTCTTGATTTTGATGAAATGAAAGAGTTGTATGATGCTGATCCTAATTTTTCTAAGACATGGAGAGATTGCAGAGCACCAAATTTGACAAATCATATAAGTAAGTATGATGAGTATTTCATTCAAGAAGGTATGTTGTTCAAAAGTACTCAATTGTGTATTTCTAGAAGTTCTATGTAGCTGAATCTGATTAAGGAAAAACATAGTGGTGGATTAGTTGGACATTTTGGAATTGATAAGACATTGAGTTTGCTGAAAGAGAAGTATTATTGGCCAAAAATGTATAAGGATGTTCAGAAATTTGTAAAGAGTTGTGGAGTTTGTCAAATTACAAAAGGAGTAAGTCAAAATACTAATTTGTATACACCTATTACTATTTCTAAGAAACCTTGGAGTGACATTAGTATGGATTTTGTTCTTGGATTACCTAAGACAATGAAGGGGTATGATTCCATATTTGTTGTAGTGGACATATTTTCTAAGATGGCTCATTTCATACCATGTAAGAAGACATCAGATGCTGAGCATGTTGCTGAACTTTTCTTTAAAGAGACTGTCAGATTGCATGGATTACCAAGAAGTATTATTTCTAACAGAGACAATAAGTTTGTTGGTTATTTTTAGAAGACTTTGTGGAAGAAGATGGGTATTGAATTGAAGTTTAGTTCTACATTTCATCCATAAATAGATGGACAAATAGAGGTTGTGAATAGAAGGTTGGGTAATTTGATAAGATGTTTAGCTGGGAATAAGCCAAGTAATTGAGAGATGGTATTGGAACAAGTTGAATTTGCATATAATAATTCTATGAATAGGAGTATAGGGAAGACACCTTTTGAGTTGTTACTGGAATGAAGCCTAGAGGAGTATCAAATTTGAGAGATGTTGCTGGTGAAGAAAAGAGAAGCATTGCAGGAGAAGAATTCGCTAATTTCATGGAGTCTTTGTATAAAGAAGTGAAGTTGAGGTTGGAACAAAGTAATAAGAAGTATAAGAACAATGCTGATAAGTCTAGAAGATATCATGATTTTGAAGTTGGTGATGACATGATGGTTCATTTAAAGAAAGGAAGATTTCCTGTTGGAAGACACTGTAAGCTGAAGATGAAGAAATTTGGACCTTGTAAGATCTTGAAGAAGTTTGACAGTGGTAATGCTTATGAATTTGAGTTACCTGATGACATGGATATATCTCCTATATTCAATATTTTCAATTTGTATAAGTATCATGAGTCAAATGATGTAGTTTTTATATCAGATGATTATCCTAAGAAACAGATTGAAGAAGTTGAATACATATTAGATCAAAGACTTGGCAAGAGCACAAGAGGAAAATATTACTATGAATATTTGGTGAAGTGGAAGAATAGACCTATTGGAAATGCTTCATGGATTTCTCAATTTGAGTTAGATTTACCTCAGGTTGTGACATCTTAATGATTTAGGAGAATCATTTCTTTCAACACTAGTTGTCTGATGCGGGAGCATCTAGGTTGCCTGTTATTTTTCTCATTTTTGTTCATTTTGCAAGTTGGTGCCGAGTTACTATAGAAATTCCTTCATGTGCCAAGTCACCCAGTGTATGCCAAGTGATTCTTCATGTGTTGAGTTTCCTAGTGTATGCTAAGTGACCCTTCATGTGCTGAGTTTTCCTGCTTATGCTGAGTGTTAGCATTTGGATATGATTTCTGCAAGCCAACTTGAAAGATTTATTTCGATCACAACATTTATGTTAAGATATTTTCTTCGGATGTGTCTAGACCATTTTTGGGTCAGCCTTCCTCTTATGTAATGTTCTAGAATGATCTATAAGCCATTTTGGAAAGTATATATAAAGTGTTTAGACTTAGAGTTAGGCAAGTTTTTGGGAAGAGGAATTCTGGAGAGAAAAATTGAAATTGTGAATTTTTAGTTGGATCTTTGAATGTGAATGTATTTGTAATTGGCAATAACCCAAAAGGCCTTACAATTGGACATGTATGAAGATGTGTTGATGAATCAATAAAAGTATTCAATTGTTGGAAATATAGATGGAGTAATTGAGAGTGGGGGAAGGGGGGGTGTATCAATTACCAAAAAAATATATAAATAGATCCTATAGATGTCAGGTAAAACTAATTACTACTGTCACTCGGTAAACATACTAAAAAATGTTGTAACTCGGTAAATGCAGAGTATTTTTTACTTTAGCAGATCTAACATCAATAGTAATAATTTGCAAACATGAGAGAAAAGAAATGAACATAAGAGACACTAGATTTAACATGGAAACCCAATATGGGAAAAACCACCAATGTAACTAGTTACTATTTTTCACTCTTTTGAAGTGAGCTCTATTAGGAGCCAACTTGGTCAAAAGTTACAAAACACACTGTTAGGTGTGACCTTGTTAGAGGATTTAATCACCCTGTTAGGAGTGGCCTTGTAAGAGGTCTTCAAAAAAATTCAATAGAACTGTCACCTTGTTAGAGGATTTACTACTAGCTGTTAAACCAACTCTATTAAGAGATTTTAGATCACTGCTACAATGGTTGGAGAGTAACAATGAAATGACATGCTTGAGATGCAACTGAATTGCTGAATCCAGATCTCTGTTCTATTCACAAAAATTTGATCATTCCTGATTGAATATTACTTTGCTGCTCTACAAGGATGTCTGACTATCCTTCAAGTTCGCTCGCACACTTTCCTTCTTAATCAATCAATACACTTTCTTACATCTAAAAATCACAACTTGACCTTATATTTATATCATTCAAATTGTCAAGTCAGCTCAATATAAATTACAATGACTAATAATCATTACCGTATTCAACTGGAATTATTACTTGAAATAATTAAACTTCATATCCCAAATCAAAAAAATCCTTTGATAGCCAACCTAGCTTGATAAACACTAGTCCTGAAATGATTTCCTATGTTAAACAACAGAAGCTCAGTTAACATTGGGAACTTTGCACAAATTCTTTGGCAACTGAGTGTACTTGGTTAATACTAACTTTGACCAACTTTCCTTCATTAACCATGAGAACTCGGTTAACACTTCTTTCTACCATAATTTCCTTTGACACTTGAGTGAGCTCAGTAGACATTTCCTAACAATTGATATGACATTTGTGTGACATCAAAGACAACACAAATTAGTCAATTGTATTCAACAATCTCCCTCTTTGGCATTGATGGCAACACAACATGTCATAGCACAATGAAATTTGAGAACAAGATTTACTCTGACAAAAAGTTTCTCCCTCTTAGATTTTATACCATAAGCTTCTCTATTATGCAGTAATCTTCCTCTGTGAAGGAATTACATAGCTTCTTTCTCAAAACAAATTTTAGAAAGATATGATAGTAAAATCTCCCTCTTTGACAACACATGCCAAAGACAACACATACCAAAGTACCTTGAGTACTGATTCATATTCAATATTCTCTTGACTATGCAACATCAACTAATTTATCTTCAACTAGGTTCCTTTTGATGCATCACTAAAGCTTCACTTAGTGAGCTTTAGATAGGGGAATGATGCCTAACTTGCCTCTTAGATACAAGAATGCATCCTTAGGTAATGACCTGGTAAATATGTCTGCAATTTGTTCTTTTGTATAAACATACTCCAATTTGATTTCTTTGTCTTGCACTAGTTCTCTAAGAAAATGATATTTTATAGAAATATGCTTGGTTTTGGAATGCATCACTGGATTCTTTGATATGTTAATTGTGCTTGTATTATCACAAAACATGACAACTGGTTCCTTGATTTCAACCTTCATATCTTGCAACAATTGTTTAAACCAAACAATGTTAGAATAATTTACTGTTGTTGCTACATATTTTGCTTCTACCGTGGATTGGGATGTGCAGTTTTGCTTCTTGCTTGTCTAAGATACCAATTTTTCACCAAGAAAGAATGCTCCACTGCTTGTGCTTTTTCTATCATCAATATTTCTTTCCCAATCAGCATCAGTAAACACTTTTAGGTCCAAATTTCCTCCAATTTTATACCATAAACCATAGTTTTCAGTGCCTTTCAAATATCTCAAGATTCTTTTGATTGCCATCATATGATTTTCTCTAGGTTTTGCCAAGAATCTTGCCACTATAGCAATTGCAAGAGCAATATCAGGTCTTGTATGAAATACATACTATAATTTTTCAATCATTGATCTTTACAAGGTTTGATCTACCTCTTTTGAGTCATCATCTTCGGTAAGCTTTAATCCAATACACATGGGGGTTCCAATTGGTTTTGAATTTTCCATACCAGACTTCTTGAGTATCTCCTTGATATACTTAGACTGAGTGATGTAGATATCATTCTTTCTTTGTTGTATCTACAATCCAACAAAGAACTTAATCTCACAAACATAGATATTTCAAACTCTTTGTTCATTTGCTCTAATTTTTTTTTGCATAGATCATCATTCCCTATAAATAAAGTATCATCCACAAATATTTTTGCCAATACAATCTTGTTATCTGGTCCTTCCTTGATGTACAAACTATTAATCTGCATAAGGTAGTTATGTAATCTTTCATACCATGCTCTAGGAGCTTGTTTTGGACTGTACAAAGCTTTGTGCAACTTGCAAGCCATGTCCCTTTTATCTAGATTAACAAAACCTTCTAGTTGTTCAATGTAGACTTCTTCATCAAGAATACCATTGAGAAATGCAGATTTAACATCCATCTGATATACCTTAAATCCTTTATATGTTTCATATGCAAGTAAGGTCGTGACACCTTCCAATCTTGCAATATAAGAAAATTTTTCACCATAATCAATGCCTTCTTCTTGAGAGTATCCTTTACATCCCAATCTAGCTTTTTTTCTTGATACCTTACCATCTTCATTCAACTTATTCCTGAATACCCATTTTGTGCCAATCACATTTTTTTCTTTGGGCCTAGGTACAAGAGTCCAAGTTTTGTTCTTTTCTATTTGTTCAATTTCTTCATTCATAGTCTCAATCCAACTTTCATTTTTCAATGCATCTTTAACACTTCTAGGTTCAAATTCAGCAAGTAAACATGTACCTTTTAGCTTACTTCTTGTCATAGTACCTTCTATTTTATCTCCAATAATTTGATCAAGTGTATGCTGCCTTCTAACATACTTGGCTAATATAGGTTCCTTTTCTTTTGAATGAATTGCATTGTCTTCCTCTTGAATTTCAACTTGAGACTTGGGTTGTTCTATCTGTGGCTCAGGTCCTTCAGACTCGGTAGGCATTGGCTCAGTAGCTTCAAACTATAACTTGGATTCTTGCGACTCGGTCTGAACTATTTGCAACTTGGTAACTATACTAGGCTCGATAGATGTAGTCCCCGTATTATCAAATATACTTGGAAAAGTGTCAGATTCATAGTAGACAAACCTTTTGTAGTCTTCTGGTTCTTTCTTTCTTTCTTCTTGAGCCTTTTTTGCAAACTCATCAATTCTCACATGTTCACTTTCTATGATTTTGTGAGTAGACAAATTTAAACATTTATATGCCTTGCTTTTGCTGGAGTATCCTAGAAATATGGCTTCATCCTTTTTTACATCAAACTTTCCTTTTCTAGAATCTTTCAAGACATAATATTTACTTTCAAATACTTTTAGGTAACTTACATTGGGTTTGTAGCCATACTACAGTTCATAGGGAGTTTTATTTGAATCCTTCTTCAACTGAACTCGGTTCAAAGTATGGACTACAGTGTTGATAAATTCATTCTAGTATTTGATAGCAACATTATTTTCAATCATCAAAGTCCTTGTACAATCCATGATGGATTTATTTCTCCTTTCAACTATTCCATTTTGCTTGAGAGTTCCAAGGGCTGATACCTATCTTTTGATTCCAATTTCAATGCAAAAGTTATTGAATTCATCAGAGATGAATTCACCACCTCTATCCGATCTTAAGTATTTCAGTCTTTTCCCTATTTCTTTCTCTATTCTTGCCAAATACCATTTGAATTTCTCAAATGCATCTAACTTCTCTCTTAAATACATAACAGTCATCATTCTAGAGTGGTCATCAACAAAAAGAATAAATAATTTTCCTCCAATATAGATTTCTACTACAATAGGTCCACACAAATCAATATGCACAATTCCTAAGATATCTTTAGATTGATAGTTTTTGCTTTTAAAACTAGTCTTTCCCATTTTGTCAATTTGACAGTTCTTGCATAAACCAACATCTGGTTTCTTCAAACTAGGAATACCTCTTACTTTCTTGAATTTTCTTATTTTCACCATGTTATCAAAATTTACATGGCATAACCTTCTGTGCCATAACCAACTTTCTTCAACTTGAGAAAATATAAAGCATGAGCAATTACCAAGAACAAGATAAAATAGGTTACCTTGTGTTTGTTTGCCTAATCCAATCAGTTTTCCTTTGTCATCTAGTAGTCTTGCCTTGCCATGCATGGATTCTACCTTGAATCCAATGTTGATAAGCTATGCCACACTCAACAGATTATGCTTTAGTCCTTCAACCCAATAAGCATTGTCACATACAAGTTCATTGGTTAATGAAATACGACCCTTTTCTTTTATGCAACAAGGTTCATTGTTTTCAAATCTTACACTTCCTCCATCATAATGTTCAAAATGTTCAAACTTTTTTCTATCTCCTATCATATGATTTGAACATCCACTATCTATGATCCATGTATCATTTTTGCTAACATGAGAGATAAGTGCCATCTTACCTCCATCATCAAATTCATCTTTTACAGCAATGTATACTATTTCATCTTCACTATTATTAGAATTCTTAGCCATAAAACAAGTTTTCTTACCTTTGTCCTTATATGATTTATGACCTTTGGAATATTTTTTGTCTTTGTACTTGTGACTCTTCTTTTCATCCTTATCTTTGTTTGGGAACTTGGCAGCAATATGACCAACTTCTTCACATGAAAAATAGATTAAGGGAATTTTACCTTTGTATTTTCCTCTACTTCTAGAATATTTCTTTGCAAGCAAAGCTTCAAAAACTTCAAGATCAATATCTAATCTTTCCTCGGTTTCCTCTTCACTGTCTGACTAATTTTCTTTTATCTTCTTCCCTTTTTCTTTAAGTGAAAGTTTGGCCTCAAAAGTAGACTCAACATTTTTTGAAGCTGGAACATAATTGTAAAAGTTGTCTAGCTTAAAAGCTGTCAATCTTCCTACTAGGGTATCCAAACCTATCTTGTTATTTGAATCACATCTCACTTCTTGAATAGCAGATACTCTAATTGCATAGATGGGAAGAAAAGTTCAAAGAAATTTACTTACAATAGTTTCTTCTTTGATTTCTCCTCTAGATGCTCTAATTGCACTGACATTGGCTTTGACTTGTAACGCCCCGCCAAGGGATCCAAAAGAATTAACCTAAAGTTTCACTAAGTTTTCTAAACATTTTAAAAAAAAAAAAGAAAAAAAAGAAAGTATGACATACACATCAAACACATAGTAGCAGAAGCAATGCCATGAAATCATCGACAAACATACATTGCAAGTTACATTTCTTAACGATCCCAAGACGTTGAGTCACGTTTAAATTTAATTAATTCTAAGTCTAACAACTATCACATACATATGAAAGAATAATCAAAAACTCCAATGTCCATAATATACATTTGTTCCGAATGCTCCTTGGCAAATTAATTCGGAATGCTCAATCATCCACTGTACATGTCACAAGGTATGAAAGGCTTAAAAGAATATACATATGCAAAGATCAAGATACAACATCCTCAAATCCATGATACAAAGTACAGTAAGAATATATGAAACTATTCACCATACATGATACATCCATACATCCATAATGATAAAACATCTATCATAAAATCTAACCATCCATCATAATAATCCAAGAACATAGTGAAGGTAAATGCCAATCACAAAAACTCCAGCCACGGTGACCACGGAATGGATCTCAATGGTAAGAGTAAAAGCACTACCACCCGACCGCGTGGAACCTAAATGGTCCACTCCCACCGCGCTGAGGAGATAGTCTCAAGTCCCCAAATAGAATAACAAAACCTATAATCATAAATACTCTCTAAGTCCAGGAAATCCTATAAGTATGCTAACTCAAGGGTTCCTAAAAAGATCGACATCTAAATCCCAGAGGTACCACAAGACACGTAGGAAATCTAATATGCAAGCGGGAAAGTGTCATCACAAAAGTCATGTAGAAGTTACCCGAGCAATCCCTTAGGAATCCCAGGTCCCTACTGATCCTGCGGCCACTAGTATCCTCTCGTACTGACGAGGCATACTATGGAATGCAAGGTCGTAACCAAGCGTTCTCTCTACCCCATCCTAGTCTGTACTAGCACTCATGGCATGGGAGAGAACATACAATTATCTTGTTAGGTTCATTTTCTCTCATTTAGTATAAATGTTTTCACTTATTAAAAAATGACTTACAATGGGTTTCTCAAGGCAGCCTCTTAGGGCTCCGACCCCCATTGCAAGCCACTTCCTGACTCTACACATAGATAAACTATCCTAGCTCATGAACTCGTAAAACAAAGAATCATAATAAAACCATCTCAGTCCTATATGAGCAACTGAAAAACATCATAAAAAGATAATCCACAAATTATATCAGTTCTTCATGAGCAACAGATAACATCAAATAGTAATCATGTAATCACGACAGTTCTCTATCAGCAACTGAAGGCATCAATGATAAGTCACAAAATCCAATGGTTCTCTAATGAGCAACCAGAAAGCAATACAAGTATAACTGATCGAGACTCAGAAATGGTTATCACATATAACTGATCGAGACTCAAAAATGGTAAGTTAGGTATTCTCAAATATATACACCTCAGCTTCACACAAGGAAACTGGACAACAACAACAAACAGTAACACAATCATGTCATAGAGCACTTCATCACATTACCATGGTCAGGTTAAGGAAGATCGAAACCAAATCATCATGACATCACATTCACAATCCCGAGCCTCTGGTAACAACCTAAACTGGTCAACGCTAAACCAACCCCATAACACTCAAAGCATGGACAATATATAGAAAAACATCATAGTCACACAATTGGTTTTGATTTGAAAACATACAGTTGAGTTAAACAATAAGGTTTCAGTTATCAATGTTTATCTTCAAGTAAAAAGTCTTATAGATCAATTTGATTGATAAAATACTATTGAGTTAATGTGAGGTTTCCATTTTCAGTTGAACGCATGTTTTAAATAGATAGAACCCATAGTTCACCTTTACCAATTATCTCGTTCCTATATCCAAATGAAACACCTAATTACCCCTAATTTTTCTTAAGTCAGAGTCCTAAAACAATCTGAGGGTAATATTTAAATTAATAAGAATACTTGTTGATCTTTGATTATAATAATCTTTACATTTATTGAAAACAATATTCTAATATCAAACTTGCTTAAACAAGTTTTCGATTTTAATTAATCTTTATTTAAATCAAACTTTAAATAAAATTAATTAGTGATACATAAAAAAAAACTTCATATTATATTTATTAATAATTTATTTATTTATAAAATTATTAATAAATAATAATAAAATTCCAATATAATTTAAAATATAATAAATTTTAAATTAAAATATAATAATATTAATTAAAACATTTAAAAAAAAAAAAAAACAATTTAAAAAAAGTAAGTCGAAATTTATTTTGTTTTTATTAAAAAAAACAGCGTGTTTAAAGGCCCACCGGCCTGCCATTCCCTGCGGCCGCAGGTGTTACTGCTGCCGTAGGCAGTAGTACTACTTACTACTGCTGCGCAACAGTACCACCTGCCGCGGCAGCGTGGCTGTGGGGCGTGGGAAGTGGTGGCCCCGCCCCACTTCAAACTATTTAATATAATTTTTATATATAATTTTTTTTTTGTATATATATATTTTTTTTACAATTTTTTTTTAAAAAAAAATTAAGTTTTATTTTAATTAGTTTTAGTTTAATTATATTAAAACAATTCCCTCCAAAGGGAATATATATATATATATATATATATATATATATATATATATATATTTAAAAACTTTCAATTTTACACTCAAACCCTTACCTAATCAAATCTCAATTTCTAAATCAGGAAAACAAGGGCTCTAATAATTCATCCAGTCTTCATGGATACAGAAATTATTGACGAACAATTAATAAATTCATAATATTGAACAGTTAAAACTTTCATCACAGAGAATTCAGATCTACAAACCCCAGACACGAAGAAGACAAGAAGGGATAATTACATATTTAATGGATAGTCAAAACACAAGACCTTACCTGATCCTGATGCTATTATGCAATCTCCAGGAACTGTATGCGAATTCGCTCCTATCAATAACCTTCCCCTCGAAGACTTTCTTCGTATCAACCTTCTGAAATTTGCTTCCAAAAATTCCTGTCCAAATTCGTCTCCCTCAAAAATGAACCCCCAAAGTTGTGATAAGCAAATTCTCCTCAATTCGGGGCACTAATTGTGCATTTACCCGAGAAGACTCTTTGCACAACTCAGTTAACTCCAATTTAACTTTTATTATCTTTTCTTATTCTTTTGCATTCAACTTTCATGCACATTAAGTTGAATTATTAAATAACTTTATTTAAAATTTCACTTGACTTCAATTCTTAATTAATTTATTACTTTAAATCTTATGTGCACTTTTAAGAAATTAAAATAACATTATTAATTTTTATAATTTAATCTTTTAATTTAATTCTTATATTTAACTCATGTTTAGATCATGCGATCTAGAATTCTTAATAAATTAATATCTTTCAACTTTTTAATTTATTTTAGAACTTAATTGATAACATATTTAATTAATTTAAATAACAATAATATTTAACATTTATTTAAAAATGAACTCCAAATATATTATTATTAAATTAAATAAATATTATCCTGTTCTAAATATATCTTGAACTTTAATTTCCAACTTTAATTCTTTTATTTATTTATTTAATTAATTAATTAAATATAAAGATATCATAATAATTCCTTATTAAATTAAATCATTAATTAGTCTTTTTAATTAGACTTAATTTATAGAAAAAAATACACCAAGGACTCATAAAGCAACATACGAAAACCCACTATAGAAAAATACATACCAAATCAAACAAAAGGGTTATAATCACAAAATTACATCATTTGATGCATTCGGAGGGTACTTAACTCAGATACTTGTCCTAATTATTAATTAGGACAATTGGCTAAAGGGTTTAGGATTTGGACTTAAGAGCTTTATCTCCCCTCTCTTACCATTGAGACAGTGCGATAGGGTACACTCATCCTGACAATTCAGGGAAGTCGATACCCGGTACCTGCAACCTGCATAAAATCCACGCATGTACAAACACAATATTCTAAGCTAAACAGACAATGGTAGGAAGTGGTACATCGTGTAGATCCCGACTAGCAGGTGACTACGACTCCCTTCCTTAACCGTATCAGAAACACCATACATAAATAAAACAACACGCACACCATACACATGCAGTATGGGGTAAGTATCCATAAGAAGCACATGGAATAATAAACCATCTAACTAATCATCATCGATAACTGAAACCATTGAATAATCATCATACATGCATGAAATATAGAGTACCAAGTAATCTCATCATATAATAAACTGAGTGTAAACATCATCTGATAATCTCTAAAATAATAATACTTAATCATCAAACATAAATTGGCCTAAAAGAGTTTGGCAATCATATCATAAATGTAGCTTGAAAATGTAAACTAGGGGCAGGCACTACATCCACCCCCCCTAGACTTAGGCTTACTCCTGGAAGCCTATAAACAAATAGGGATATAAATCTCGTAATCTAGATGCATCCTCCCATGTCGCTGAAGAGTCATCAGTAGGGTCCCATTGGACCCTTACCTGCTCTATGGTTCGACCCCTGAGGGTCAACTCCCGCTGCTCCAGAATACGTATTGGCTCCAAAGCCAGCTTCCTGTCCTCTACCTGTAATGCATTCCAATCAAGAATATGTACAACATCAGGAATATACTGTCTAAGTACTGAAACATGGAAAACATCGTGAATGCGAGCAAGGCTGGGCGGTAAAGCAAGACGATAGGCAACTGGACCAATCCTCTCAAGAATATCGAATGGTTCCACAAAGCGAGGTGCTAGCTTCGAGCCCTTTCCATAACGGATCGGACTCTTCCGCGGACACACTCTCAAGAAAACCTTCTCTCCCACAACAAACTGCTTATCTGACCTATGTGCATCAACATACTTCTTCTGCCTATCCTGTGCCATTGTCAAGTGCTCTCGGATACGAACCACCTGTTGCTCCATGTCACGAAGCATCTCTGGGCCCAACAGGATGCGATCCTCAAGGCTATCCCAACTCAAAGGTGTACGACAAGGGCATCCATATAAGGCTTGGAAAGGTGCCATGCCAATAGAACTATGATACCCGTTGTTGTAAGCAAACTCCACTAGGTAGAGATAGTCCTCCCAATGAGTCTGCCTATCCATCACGTACATCCTCAACATATCTTCGAGAACCTGATTCACTCTCTCTGTCTGCCCATCTATCTCTGGGTGATATGCTGAACTGAAGTTCAACTGCGCTCCAAGATCATGCTGTAGTGATGTCCAAAATGCGGAAGTGAAAACATGATCCCTATCCGAAATGATCTTTCAGGGAATACCATGTAGTCTCACAATGTCACGCATGAAGACATTAGCTACTGAAGCTGTAGTGTAGGAAGACCTGATTGGTGCAAAATGTGCCACCTTGGTCAACCGGTCAACGGTGACCATGATAGCATCATGACGACGAAGAGTCATAGGTAATCCTACTATGAAATCCATAGAGATGATGTCCCACTTCCATGAAGGAACGAGATTCGGTTGCAAAAGTCTTGCCGGATGCTGGTGTTCTGCCTTGACTCTCTGACACTCAAGACATCTAGCCACAAAATCAGCAATGTCGCGCTTCATCCCGGACCAATAGAATAAACGTCGCAAATCTGCATGCATCTTCTTGACACCTGGATGTGCCAAGTAAGGTGCACAATGGGCCTCTGATAGGATCAATATGCGAAGCTCATCCAGTAGCGGCACATAGATCCTTCCTGAAAGTCTCAAAAGGCCATCTGACTCTAGGACATAGCCTAAAAACTTACCCTCCAAGGGTCTCCCTGAATTGATTTCACTGCACACCTCCAGATACCATGAATCAGTGGGGAGTGCCTGAAGTATCTGACACCTCAAATCGACACTAAGAGTCATAGATGATATCACATGTTTTCTGCGACTCAAAGCATCAGCTACAACATTCTCCTTCCCCTGGATATACTTTACCTCAAAGTCATACTCGCACAAAAACTCCATCCAACGCCTTTGCCTAGCATTCAGATTAGGCTGCGTGAATATGTACTAAAGACTACGATGATCGCTATGTAGTTCAAATCTGTGTCCCAACAAGAAATGTCTCCATCTCACTAAGGCATGAACTACTGCTGCTAACTCAAGGTCATGTGTAGGATAATTCAACTCATGATCCTTGAGTTTGCATGACTCATATGCAATCACTCGACCATTCTGCATTAGAACTGCTCCAATACCCTCAAGGGAAGCATCTGTACACACCATGAAATCACCTTCTGGATCAGGTACTACTAAGATCAGTGCACTGGTCAGAAGCTCTTTGAGTTTCTGAAATGCTTCTACACACTTTTCTGTCCAAAGAAACTTCTTTCCTTTCCTCTGAAGGGAGGTAATAGGGTGTGCTATTCTGGAGAAGTTTTGAACAAATCTGCGATAATACCCAGCTAGACCCATGAAACTACGAATTTATGACACAGTAGTGGGTGCAGGCCAATCTACTATTGCCTGGATCTTTGCAGGGTCTACAGAGATACCTTCGCCTGAAATAACGTGTCCCAAATATTGTATCTCTGATTGAAAGAAATCACACTTTGCCGCATTGGCATAAAGTTGATTATCTCTCAAGCACTGCAAAACTAAACTCAAATGTTCCTCATGTTCCTTTTGGGACTTAGAATATATCAAAATATCATCGAGGAACACAAGAACAAATCTATCAAGATAGGAACGGAACACCCCATTCATTAAGCACATGAAAATTGATGGAGCGTTCGTCAGCCCAAAGGGTACCACTGTGAACTCATAATGCCCGTAGCGAGTTCGGAAGGCGGTCTTATGAATATCAGCCTCCTTGATGCGAAGTTGATGGTATCCTGACTTAAGATCAATCTTAGAGAACACTGTAGCCCTCTTGATCTGATCAAATAAATCGTCAATCCTTGGTAAAGGATACCTGTTCTTTATTGTCACCTTATTCAGCTGTCTGTAATCAATGAAAAGGCACAAAGAACCATCCTTCTTCTTCACGAAGAGCATTGGATCTCCCCATGGTGATACACTAGGTCGAATACTACCCTTGGCCAAAAGTTCCTCTAACTGCAAACGCAACTCACTTAGCTCTTGAGTGGTCATACGATAAGGAGCTCTAGAGATAGGTTCCGCTCCTGGAGTGAGCTCGATGCTAAAATCAATGTCTCTCTTCAGAGGCATGCCTGGAATCTCATTCGAAAAGACATCAGCATACTCCTATAAAATAGGGTGATCTAGGGTCTTCCTCGTAGAGTCTTTCTCATCAAGCTCATTTACCGTAACGGCAAATACCTGACACCCCTTATGAAAGCTTCGCTTAAGTTGCATAGCAGAGATCATCCATAGGGATATAGGCCTCGGTATCCCCACAATCTCAACATCCTTCCCTTGGTCATCCTGACACATAATGGTCTTCTTTCTGCAGTCAATACTAGCCCTATGAGAGCCAAGCCAATCCATACCTAAGACCACATCGTAGGAGCCAAGAGGAATAACTCGAAAATCAACTGAAGTCTCAAACCCTCCTATGCTAAGTCCACACTTATGAACTACAGAATCTGTGGAAACTTTAGCGCCTGAGGCTAGTTCCACTTGCCAACCATGATCTTGCTTAACCGACTCCAGCTTACACTTGTCAACTAGAGATGGAGAAATGAAAGAATCTATAGCACCTGAATCAAATAATACAGAGAGAGGTGTACCTCGGATAGCTCCTATAGTCTCAACTACTGTTCCCTGATGGTCTGCCTGACGGTGATCCACCGCTGCAAATACTCTATGAGATCCACCTGTATTTCCGACTGTAGGCTCAGATGCTGCTGGCCTGGGTCCTGAATACTGAGATGCTTGCTGTGGGCAGTATGCTACAATATGACCAATTTGTCCACACGAATAACATCCCGTGCCTCTGCCAGCTCCTCTCCCTATAGGTGGTGCATTCGACCGCTGGTGGCTACCCCTGCTAACAAAAGACTGGTTGCTCTGTGCAGGCCGAGATTGCTGATTCTGTCTATTACGTTGAGCATTGCGATTGATCCTAGAGTTGGATCCACCGCCACCACTCTGTGCCTGAGGGTACAATCCCTTATGCTGCTGAGGCTGCTGCTGGGAATGCTGCTGAGAATATTGATTCGTCCTAGGGAAGGGAGGCTTCCTGATTCCACTAGAATTGTGGTTGCCCTTAGATCCTGCTATAGTAGGCGCTCCCACAAATCCTCCTTGCCCAAAGTTGACACTCTGCTCTACCAGGATAGCTCGATGTACCGCATCCTTGAGGGTCTTAGGCTCAAATACCTTAACACCCCCAATAAAATGGTTGTTCAAGCCTCGGATGAAATGTTGTGCCAACTGTGCTGGGTTGTCACTGAATCCCGAAAAAGGCATGAGCTCATAGAACTTGCGCTCATACTCTACAACGGTCATAGTGAACTGTCTCAGGTTATGGAACTCATCTGCTCTATGCTGCTTCCATTCCTCTGGTAGGAATCGCTCATGAAAACTCTCCAAGAAAATCTCCCAAGTGACACTACCCATGTCAATGCCCAACTTCTTCTCCTCAATAGTCCACCAGGTGGCTCCAAATAACTCTAGATTGGTAATGGCAAACCTCGCTTTGACATTACTGTCAAATTCCTGCATAGCAAAAATCCTGTCAAGGGCAATAAGCCACTGCTCAGCTACATACCCAGAACCTTGCCCATTAAAGGGCTTGATCTTGGACCTCTGAAGATCCTTCATCTGAGAAGATATTATGAATCTATGTCGATCCCTCTAAGGGCTCCTAGATCTGCGTCTATGCTCATGTCCAACCTGGTGTGCTCTATCCTGCTCAAGAACAGGAGGTAAGCGATCAATAAGGGTTCACATCATTTGCCTCAGATCAACCTCCTCAGAGTCAGCATGTCCCTCTTCGTGGTTCTCTTCCTGATGCTTACTGACATGCTCTTCCCTATTCTCTTCCTGAATGGGGCTCTCATGGATAGACTCATGAACACTAATATCTCTGCCTCATCCACGGCCTCTGCCATGGCCAAGGCTACGACCCCTAACGGAAGATCTCATCCCAGATACCATCCTGCAATAATATCCAAGACACAAGATGCTAAAATAACCATGAAACATACTACTGAAATACATAGATAGAAGACACATGTTTTGCAACCAAGATATTTTCAGTTTTCAGTTTACCTATAATTTTAGTTTAAGTATAATTTCAGTTTTGAAGTTTTGAGTGTTGAAGTATGAATAAAATAGGTAACTAATAGTTAATATACTGTTTCAGTTCAACTAGCTTCAAGTTTTAGTTTAAGGTTTGCATTTTTTTTTTTTTTTTTATTCAACTAGTTAACACTAGTGGCGTTCTAATATACCCAGAGCTCCCAATGTAGAAACTTGGGCTCTGATACCAGATGTAACGCCCCGCCAAGGGATCCAAAAGAATTAACCTAAAGTTTCACTAAGTTTGCTAAACATTTTTAAAAAAAAAATAAAAAAAAATAAGAAAGTATGACATACACATCAAACACATAGTAGCGGAAGCAATGACATGAAATCATCGACAAACATACATTGCAAGTTACATTTCTTAACGATCCCAAGACGTTGAGTCACGTTTAAATTTAATTAATTCTAAGTCTAACAACTATCACATACATATGAAAGAATAATCAAAAACTCCAATGTCCATAATATACATTTGTTCCGAATGCTCCTTGGCAAATTAATTCGGAATGCTCAATCATCCACTATACATGTCACAGGGTATGAAAGGCTTAAAAGAATATACATATGTAAAGATCAAGATACAACATCCTCAAATCCATGATACAAAGTACAGTAAGAATATATGAAACTATTCACCATACATGATACATCCATACATCCATAATGATAAAACATCTATCATAAAATCTAACCATCCATCATAATAATCCAAGAACATAGTGAAGGTAAATGCCAATCACGAAAACTCCAACCACGGTGACCACGGAACGGATCTCAATGGTAAGAGTAAAAGCACTACCACTCGACCGCGTGGAACCTAAATGGTCCACTCCCACCACGCTGAGGAGATAGTCTCAAGTCCCCAAATAGGATAACAAAACCTATAATCATAAATACTCTCTAAGTCCAGGAAATCCTATAAGTATGCTAACTCAAGGGTTCCTAAAAAGATCAACATCTAAATCCCAGAGGTACCATAAGACACGTAGGAAACCTAATATGCAAGCGAGATAGTGTCATCGCAAAAGTCATGTAGAAGTTACCCGAGCAATCCCTTAGGAATCCCGGGTCCCTACTGATCCTGCGGCCACTAGTATCCTCTCGTATTGACGAGGCATACTATGGAATGCAAGGTCGTAACCAAGCGTTCTCTCTACCCCATCCTAGTCTGTACTAGCACTCATGGCATGGGAGAGAACATACAATTATCTTGTTAGGTTCATTTTCTCTCATTTAGTGTAAATGTTTTCACTTATTAAAAAATGACTTACAATGGGTTTCTCAAGGCAACCTCTTAGGGCTCTGACCCCCATTGCAAGCCACTTCCCGACTCTACACATAGATAACCTATCCTAGCTCATGAACTCGTAAAACAAAGAATCATAATAAAACCATCTCAGTCCTATACGAGCAATTGAAAAACATCATAAAAAGATAATCCACAAATTATATCAGTTCTTCATGAGCAACAGATAACATCAAATAGTAATCATGTAATCATGACAGTTCTCTATCAGCAACTGAAGGCATCAATGATAAGTCACAAAATCCAATGGTTCTCTAATGAGCAACCAAAAAGCAATACAATTATAACTGATCGAGACTCAGAAATGGTTATCACATATAACTGATCGAGACTCAAAAATGGTTAAGTTAGGTATTCTCAAATATATACACCTCAGCTTCACACAAGGAAACTGGACAACAACAACAAACAGTAACACAATCATGTCATAGAGCACTTCATCACATTACCATGGTCAGGTTAAGGAAGATCGAAACCAAATCATCATGACATCACATTCACAACCCCGAGCCTCTAGTAAAAACCTAAACTGGTCAACGCTAAACCAACCCCATAACACTCAAAGCATGGACAATATATAGAAAAACATCATAGTCACACAATTGGTTTTGATTTGAAAACATACAGTTGAGTTAAACAATAAGGTTTCAGTTATCAGTGTTTATTTTCAAGTAAAAAGTTTTATAGATCAATTTGATTGATAAAATACTAGAGTTAATGTGAAGTTTCCATTTCCAGTTGAACGTATGTTTTAAACAGATAGAACCCATAGTTCACCTTTACCAATTATCCCATTCCTATATCCAAATGAAACACCTAATTACCCCTAATTGTTCTTAAGTCAGAGTCCTAAAACAATCTGAGGGTAATATTTAAATTAATAAGAATACTTGTTGATCTTTGATTATAATAATCTTTACATTTATTGAAAACAGTATTCTAATATCAAACTTGCTTAAACAAGTTTTCGATTTTAATTAATCTTTATTTAAATCAAACTTTAAATAAAATTAATTAGTGATACATAAAAAAAAACTTCATATTATATTTATTAATAATTTATTTATTTATAAAATTATTAATAAATAATAATAAAATTCTAATATGATTTAAAATTTAATAAATTTTAAATTAAAATATAATAATATTAATTAAAACATTTAAAAAAAATAAATAATAATTTAAAAAAAGTAAGTCAAAATTTATTTTGTTTTTATTAAAAAAAAATAGCGTGTTTAAAGGCCCACCGGCCTGCCATTCCTTGCGGCCGCAGGTGTTACTGCTGCCGCAGGCAGCAGTACTACGTACTGCTGCTACGCAGCAGTACCACCTGCCGCGGCAGCGTGGCTGTGGGGCGTGGGAAGTGGTGGCCCCGCCCCACTTCAAACTATTTAATATAATTTTTATATATAATTTTTTTTTGTATATATATTTTTTTTAACAATTTTTTTTTTAAAACAAATTAAGTTTTATTTTAATTAGTTTTAGTTTAATTATATTAAAACAATTCCCTCCAAAGGGAATATATATATATATATATATATATATATATATATATATATATTTAAAAACTTTCAATTTTACACTCAAACCCTTACCTAATCAAATCTCAATTTCTAAATCAGGAAAACAAGGGCTCTAATAATTCATCCAGTCTTTATGGATACAGAAATTATTGACGAACAATTAATAAATTCATAATATTGAACAGTTAAAACTTTCATCACAGAGAATTCAGATCTACAAACCCCAGACACGAAGAAGACAGGAAGGGATAATTGCATATTTAATGGATAGTCAAAACACAAGACCTTATTTGATCCTGATGCTATTATGCAATCTCCAGGAACTGTATGCGAATTCGCTCCTATCAATAACCTTCCCCTCGAAGACTTTCTTCGTATTAGCCTTCTGAAATTTGCTTCCAAAAATTGTCTCCCAAAAATTCCTGTCCAAATTCGTCTCCCTCAAAAATGAACCCCCAAAGTTGTGATAAGCAAATTCTCCTTAATTCGGGGCACTAATTGTGCGTTTACCCGAGAAGACTCTTTGCACAACTCAGTTAACTCCAATTTAACTTTTATTATCTTTTCTTATTCTTTTGCATTCAACTTTCATGCACATTAAGTTGAATTATTAAATAACTTTATTTAAAATTTCACTTGACTTCAATTCTTAATTAATTTATTACTTTAAATCTTATGTGCACTTTTAAGAAATTAAAATAACATTATTAATTTTTATAATTTAATCTTTTAATTTAATTCTTATATTTAACTCATGTTTAGATCATGCGATCTAGAATTCTTAATAAATTAATATCTTTCAACTTTTTAATTTATTTTAGAACTTAATTGATAACATATTTAATTAATTTAAATAACAATAATATTTAGCATTTATTTAAAAATGAACTCCAAATATATTATTATTAAATTAAATAAATATTATCCTATTCTAAATATATCTTGAACTTTAATTTCCAACTTTAATTCTTTTATTTAATTAATTAATTAATTAATTAAATATAAAGATATCATAATAATTCCTTATTAAATTAAATCATTAATTAGTCTTTTTAATTAGACTTAATTTATAGAAAAAAATACACCAAGGACTCATAAAGAAACATACGAAAACCCACTATAGAAAAATACATACCAAATCAAACAAAAGGGTTATAATCACAAAATTACATCATTTGATGCATTCGGAGGGTACTTAACTAAGATACTTGTCCTAATTATTAATTAGGACAATTGGCTAAAGGGTTTAGGATTTGGACTTAAGAGCTTTATCTCCCCTCTCTTACCATTGAGATAGTGCGATAGGGTACGCTCATCCTGACAATTCAGGGAAGTCGATACCCGGTACCTGCAACCTGCATAAAATCCACGCATGTACAAACACAATATTCTAAGCTAAACAGACAATGGCAGGAAGTGGTGCATCGTGTAGATCCCGACTAGCAGGTGACTATGACTCCCTTCCTTAACCGTATCAGAAACGCCATACATAAATAAAACAGCACGCACACCATACACATGCAGTATGGGGTAAATATCCATAAGAAGCACATGGAATAATAAACCATCTAACTAATCATCATCGATAACTGAAACCATTGAATAATCATCATACATGCATGAAATATAGAGTACCAAGTAATCTCATCATATAATAAACTGAGTGTAAACATCATCTGATAATCTCTAAAATAATAATACTTAATCATCAAACATAAATTGGCCTAAAAGAGTTTGGCAATCATATCATAAATGTAGCTTGAAAATGTAAACTAGGGGCAGGCACTACATGAGTCTTTCCACATATTTGGCAATATTTTCATCTTCTCTCATTCTCATCTAATCAATTTTTCCTCTAAGACTTTCAGCTTTGGCTCTTCTTACATTGTCATCACCTCCATAGATGTCCTTGAGTTTGTTCCACATTGCAAAAGCAGTTTTACAATCTTTGACCTCATCAAATTCTTCATAGCTAAGAGCAGATGCAATATCAATCATCATGATGTTATGATTCTTTTTCTCAGCAAGATCTTCAATAGATAATGTACCAGTAGGAGTTTTGTATTTTGCATTAAGGTATTTACATCATGAATCACTTATGGTAGCCAGATGAAGCCTCATGAGTCCTTTCCATGCTAAAATGTTGTCTCTATTAAGCCTTGGGTTCTCTCTCTTATAAGACATCTTGATCTTTAGCTTAGGTTCTTCAAACCTTCCTGTAAGCACCAAAAGCTCTAATTCTAATTGTTGGAAATATAGATGGAGTAACTGGGGGTGGGGAGGTGAATCAATTACCACAAAAATATATGCACAAATCCTTTAGATGTTTGATAAAACTAATTAATGCTATCACTTAGTAAACATACTGAAAATGTTGTAACTCAGTAAATGTAGAGTATTTTTTACTTTAGCAGATCTAACATCAATAGTAATAATTTGCAAACATGAGAGAAAAGAAATGAACACAAGAGACACCCGATTTAACATGGAAACCCAATATGGGAAAAACCACCAATGAAACTAGTTACTATTTTTCACTCTTCTAAAGTGAACTCTATTAGGAGCCAACCCAGTTAAAGGTTACAAAACACATTGTTAGGTGTGACCTTGTTAGAGGATTTAATCACCCTGTTAGGAGTGGCCTTGTAAGAGGTCTTTAAAACAATTCAATGGAACTGTCACCCTATTAAAGGATTTACTATTAGTTGTTAAACCAACTCTATTAAGAGATTTTAGATCACTGCTACAATGGTTGGAGAGTAACAATGAAATGAAATGCTTGAGATGCAACTGAATTATTGAATCCAAATCTCTATTCTATTCACAAAAACTTGATCCTTCCTGATCGAATATTACTTTATTGCTCCACAATGATGTTTGACTATCCTTTAAGTTTCTTGCACACTTTCCTTCTCAATCAATCAATACACTTGCATACATCTGAAAATCACAACTTGACCTTATATTTATATCATTCAGATTGTCAAGTCAGATCAATACAAATTATAATGACCAATAATCATTACCATAGTCAGCTAGAATCAATACTTAAAATAATTAAACTTCATATCCCAAATCAACAAAATCCTTCGATAGCCAACCCAACTCGATAAACACTAGTCATAAAATGATTTCCTGTGTTAAACAATAGAATCTCAGTTAACACTGTGAACTTTTCACAAATCCTTTGGCAACCGAGTGAACTTGATTAATACTAACTCTGACCAACTTTCCTTTGATAACCATGAGAACTCGGTTAACACTACTTTCTACCATAATTTCCTTCGACACTCAAGTGAGCTTGGTAGACATTGCCTGACAACTAATATGACATTTGTGTGACATCAAAGATAACACACAATTAGTCAATTGTATCCAATAGAATCAATAAAAGTATTTCACTCTTCTTCCTCCTTTGGTTGTTGTTCCTTGTGTTTGCTTCTATTATGTTAACTCTTAAAGGGTGTTTTAGATAGTTGGGTGAGCTTTTGGCCCTAGTTATTCATCCTTTGCCTGCATCATGACAACTCATATTTATTTGAGATCTTAAACTTTAAGTGAAATGAGTTTTCTCCAAGTTAATTATGAAAACTAAGAACTATTTACACACCATGTTTTGTTGAAGAATAATCAATTAGGCTCAATTTGAGTCCCATCAGAGAGTTGAATGTCGATGATTATTTTTTGTCCTTTTACATTGATGTGATTGAATGTGATAATGATAATAAATGATGTAAGAAGTAGTAGAAAGTTATGAAATTGACAATATTTAGCATAAAGAGGCTAACACATCATAAATTCAACCTATAAGCATAGATTTAGAGATATACTACATAGAGAAATCTTACATTAAAATATAAGCCTAAAAATGTTGATAAGGTGTGTTAGGCACCCTAAGCCTAAAGGTGCATGCACTAGCTAGAGCATTAGATTCTATTAAAAAGTGCCAGTTACATGTGCTAACTAGTATAGACCAAAGGTTTTCACCCAGTCAAATTTTAGGACTGTATGTCTCATAGTTCTCTTTGCAACTCTAGACTTGACATATTGGATCCCATTAAAAAATTAGCTCAATTTCCCTAGACAACTACATTTTCCTATTCTCATCTTTCTCTTTGTAACTCTAGACTTGATGCATTGAGTCCCATTAAAAACCTATCTGAACTTCCCTTGATAACTACATTTTCCTATTGCTTTAATATTTCTTGAGTCCAATGGTGATGTTCCTAAACTTAGATCAATGGATATTTTTCTATTGCAAGATCTAAATCTACTAGATTCATGCTAATACACTATCATACAATGTATCATAGTGAAACCATGTTTAACAAGAGGATAATTTAGATATAGAACAAAAGGTTACCTATTATGTAGGTAAAATAACCTTAAGTGTTGATGAGAGTATCAATCTTTAAAGATAGTCACTTATAAAAATATTAGGAAATTGATTGGAAATATTGATAAATTATTACATGAATTTTTACTATGCATTAAATCATCTAGACATTTTCCTTTAGCTATTATCTATAGATCCTTTCACTTCTTCATTGTATTTTGGTGATATATTGCATCTAATCCTACCATCCTTGATTCAAGCTAATGGCTTTCTATTGCATGGATGGTGATGGATTATGTATGGATATATTATTTTTCATGTATGTTATTTATACTTTTTGATAAAGCTAGTGCCATTTATCAACGTGAAGATGTTTTGCCAAATGAGCATTTTTATGAATTTAACGACAATAATTTAGATATTCAATCATTATTTTTTTGATTTCAACTACATTTTTTTCATTGCAGGCTTTTCTTCTTTGGACCATTATCTCATTTAGCTTAATAGATGATGATATTTTGCGACCTTTTAGTGGCACATTGAAGGACAATGTTTTATGTAATGTGATTACTTATAATTGTACTAATGTACATGTCATCAAAACTCTATTCATCTACTTACAGATTTAGTTATTTATTTACTTCAAAATAAAGTGATTAATTGAACTAAATAAATATTATGAAAAAGAAAATGAAAGAGTAGTAGGAGAAAACAGTCATAGAAAGCCACCTAACCATATGAACAAAACATGAAAAGGGATCCAAACCCAATTCCTCAAACTAAAGTAAGAGATACTATAAGAATTTGAAAAAACAAATGATTTATATTATACTTTGAAATGTTTAAAATCCCTACAATGATTCTATGGATTCAATTTTGTATGAAAACCAATCAAACAAGAGTTAAACAAAAATATCAAGATTTATCGCCCCCCTCAACTTAACTTTGATTCTCTAATCTCTTATTAATACCACGTTGATTGAACCCAAATATTATATAGATTAACAAAATTACATATAGTGTACATTGGAAAAACACCAAAAAAAAGATCAATCTTTCAATTTTTTTTATCTTTTTAAATCAATTTGAAGATTAAATAGACTTGTTCCTCGAGGAGAAAAAAGGAATTTGAAAAACACATTTATTCATTTTTACCAAATACATCGAAAAATCCATCCTTTAATTTAGAAACACACAAGGAGGCCCTGCTTAAAATCATAATAAGATGATTCTAATGGTATACCATGGCAATCTAGTATGATTTTAATTTTGTAGAAGAGATTATCAAGTCAATGGGTCAGTTTGCCTCTTCGCCTGTTTCATTTTTCTATCATGGTTGTTTGCTTGCTTCTTAAAAAATTGGAATCTGGGGGACAATTCTTAGGTCAATAGTCAATGGTCAAATACATTGTATTTGAAGTTTGTATAATTTTTAACATGAGTGCTCTAAATAAAAATAAAGAGATAAAATTGTGGGTCTTAAATTAATATAATAATAATCAAATTTATTATTATTTTATGTAATTTGATGAAGATCATACAATGTGACTCAAGATAGAGAAAATAATATAGATCACATGTCAATGTGATAAAAAAATATTGTAACAAGGGCTCTATTAGAGCTAGAGTCCCTGCCTTTTGGTTAGAAAAATATAAGTTTGTATTGAAACATAAAATAGGGAACATGCAGTGTTAAAAGACAAAACATAGAAATAGATTTTAATTTTGTACTGAATTGTATACAAATAAATTGAGTAGCAATTAGAAAAGTTTTGGTTCTATTAATTTTAGATATTATTGTCAAGATGCAAAATATGAATTGTTAAGGATTCTTGAAATTTTCATTGTTATAAAGGCATAGATAGAGAAGAGATAAAAATTAAAAAACTACTTAGATATGATGGCTGATAGCATAAATGTTTTCAACAAATCATAGATTACTTATGAAACATATACTTTAGCATCCTCTTCATGGTTATACTTAGTTATTTTAATCATGCAATAGTGTGATGAAATGAAGATGGAGATGAGAAGAATATTATTAAAACAAATAGTTGGAATTCGAAAGTTTATTTTTCATTTAAAAACATTTTTAGCTTAAATGAAGCTAGAATATATATATATATATATATATATATATATATATATATATATATATATATATATATATATATATATATATATATATATATATATATTAGTGTACAAAAATTCATCAATTTTCTTGTTAGTTAGACTGTAAGAGCTATGGACAGAACAAACACTCCACCATCCCATCTAGAGCCATCTTCATTTGAGGAACAATTATATCTGTCAAATCATAACAATGCAACAATGTTTTTTTTATTTTGATACAAATGGCTTGTTCCAATGAATTGTGAAAGATGAAGTGCGAAGGTCATCATATCAAACGCTGATGAACTGACTTGCATTAAATGTAGTAAAATTAAAAAAATGAAACTTTTTTGAACATTGTAAACATTTTATTTAATCATTTCCTTTTCTAAATAAACAATGAAATAACGGTAGTTGTTTGTTAGGCTCTAGAAAATATGGTAAATGTAGTGAAATAATAGATTGATTGAACAACTAAAGTATTGTTGAAAATATGTGCCAAGCAGGTCGTATTAAGCTTTAATGAGTTTCAAATCGTTAATTGAAATAATAGCAAACATCTATTATTGATAGCTCAAATTGAAATAGATTCAAATGAAATAAAATTTTCAATTGTATTTTCTTTTTTTTTGAAAATCGTTCAAATGACAAGTAAAGGTCCAAAATAGAGATTAAAAACCTTAAAATAAAGATGCATTTATCAGTGATATGTAGCAGTGACCTCCAACCGAGTTGTCATCTTGTATGAGCCCTACCTATTATTCAAAAGAACTTAGAGTCTAGTCCATTAAAAAGTATCACACATATGATTTTTTTTTAGAGCATTTAGGAGCAAATTAAAGATTCATTTGCTCAACCTTGTATTTTTGAGAATGAATATGAGTGGTACTCTAGCTTGTTGAAAGTAATAGAATAAGTATAACATGTATGCGTAGAACACATACAATTAACATCTTAGCCAAAGCAATTTTACACCAATTAATGATAGTCATAAAAAGTATATGAAGATATAAAATTCTACCTTTCCAAAACAAATGTTTTTCACACCAAAATAAAAATATAAAACAAATACTTTGATAAGATCCAATGCAATGTTGAGATGGCATTTGTGTTTCTTATCTCTGGGCCATAACTTGACCCCACTATCTATCCACAAGAAGTCATTATAAAGCCAAAAAAATCTTTCTAATGCAACATAAGATATACCCAGAACAAAATTGATACTGCATAATCATTAAAATTGCATGTTTGTATAGTCATTTTGCCCTCCATGAAAAGTAACTTTTCTACAAAACAACTAAAGAGCTACTGAAGAGCTACAATCGTGTCAAAGACCTACAAACATTAATAAAATTTAACAACAACAATTAACAATATGCTTGAAATAGTAATAAATAAAAAAAATAATGAAACATTTTGAATAATTAAATAGTACTTTTTAACTTCTTAAACACGGTATATTGTTTGATGAAATGTTTTCTCTTGTCATCTGAGAATAGAATGCTTGCAACAAATACAAACTATAAAAAACATAAGCATACAATACGATACAATGGTTGAAAATGGTTGAAATAGACAAAATCTTGTACGCTAATTTTATTTAACCCCAACCTCATCAAAAGAAGATACCAAATTAAAATAGAAAATGTTGACACTACTTCAGCAAGCATGTACTATAAAATAAAACCCCAAACTCTTATTCCATACAACAACGGATATAGTGTAAAAACTAGATAAATTAATAACAAAGCATCTTATAAAAAATTTCAATAATAGAAAACATTAACGAGGAATGTCGTATTTTGTGGTTGCACGATGCAACCACTAATGTCAAATTAAACTCCTCCCTCCATTTAAGCCACTATGCTCTCAATAAAATGTGGAAAACAATAAGATGAAATAATTGAATGGATTTTTTTAAAAGTTTAAAACCACTAGCAAAAATGGTCATAACCAATAAAATAAAACCATGCAAATATGAAAAATATGTATTTAAAAAATAATATTGACACACATTTAACATTTACTAATGTTTTTAGATGTTTTCAAAAAAATAGTTATAGCATAAACATGGCAAAAGCTATAGTCTCCTACCTATAAGGGAGGGACTAAAAAGAAAATATCAAACATGGAGAGAACAAGCATAGGCTTTAAACAATGGTTACAAATAAATTGTGACTTGTAATCTAAATCTCAATTTGTCACTTTAGTTTTCTCTTCGACCCTATGTTTACATGTCAATTTGCTCAATTGCTCTTCTCACTTGTTTCCTTGACTTATGCTTGTCTACCATGGTTGTTTGTTTACTTCCTTCAAATTTGGAAATAGGTAGGAAGTAGTAATGACCAATCACATCTAAGTATAGGACAATTCTTTGGTCAATAATAAATGTTGAAATAGTCAATGGCCAATGTTCCTATTTGAGATTTGCATGTCATTCAAATGCTTGTTCTCACTAATATATAAAATTGTTAGTTGTGTCACATATGGTAAGATGAAATGTGAAAAACAAAAAACTACAACAAGAAAAAATTAGATCATCTATCAATGTATCAATAAATTATAGTGGATCTATGGTGGTCATATAAATATTTTTCTTTCAAAAATTATTTGTATTTAATTAGACAATTATAATGTGAATTTTAGAAATAAACTTTTGATATATTTTTTATGAAGTTTTACTCTATTTTTAATATATTCTAAACTAATAAATTAAGAGAACATTTTGGCTCCCTTTAAAGGTTTTTCCATTTTTTATTCTGTGGATTGAACTAGTAAATATGTTGACTTGTATCAAGTGACTTGTTAATAGAAGTTCCAAATTTATTGAATTAAGAAGAAAATTATAGAACTAACCTTTTAAAAATTAGAATATTGATTCTACTCTGAAAATGGAATTTAAAAAAAAAAAAAAATTAACTATAATTTTTTAAAGAAATACATAAAAAATCTATTTTAAGATCACACATGTTCTAGTTTATTAAAAATCTTATTACCTACAATTTTTTACATAACATCTACAGAGACACAACAATGCATTGAGTTGATTGGACCTCAAACTATCATTCATTATTTATTGAAAACATTGCCAAACTCCATAATATATTGAAAATAAAACTATTTATATTATAGTATCATAATGTGTTTCTAAATCAACTATTTAACTTAAAAGAATCACAAATATTGCTTGAAAATTTATTTTACTTTGAAACTTATACATTAGTAAGTTAAAAATCATCTCCATGTTATGAAATGTAAAAAATTAACATATCTAATTTAATTTTAATATTTTTTTTTCTTATATATATAGTATTCTATAAATAATTTCATTTATTAATGCGATTAGATTTGCACAATCAATGATAGTTATATTGAGTTTTTGGATTAGATTGTGTGACGATTTTTTGATCAATGTTTCGAATCACACTACATGATCCATCGACATTGTTTTACACCTTCCTGCTCTCTCATCCTGATGATGGATCATGTAGTGCAATTTGAAACATTGATGAAAAATCTTCACACAATCTAATCTAGAAATTTAGTATAACTAATTTCATTTAATTATATAAATTTAATTATGAATTTAATTAATTATATTGATCTTGTAAAGAAGAATAATTTATTATTTTTATTATTTAAATATTAATTATTTATTCAACATTTTTTATGGATAAATAAATAATATAATAATATTTTAATTTTATATTGAATATTTAAAAAGACAAACATATATAATATTAAGTTATGAAATAAAACATTTAGATATACAATCGATTTCATGTAAGAAATTTCTTACAGTTAATACTACATTTTAGTTCCCCATCTTCATTAATCAAACCTTTGAACATTTATCTCATTAAATAAAACATTTAAGTCAATAACACTAATGTGAAGCATCCTATCGATTGCATAATTTATCTTGCCAATACTTAGTGAATCAAGACCACCCATTGCATATCTCATTTAACCATTCACTTCGACTGTGCATTAAATTGCACTCATAAAGCTTAAGGGCCTTTCTATCTAAATAAACAAATATGCAAAACATAAAGCTATATATGTATATATACTTTATATGAAAAGAAGTATTGAAGTTGTGAAAGATTACAAAACAATCCTTTAAAATAAGAGCAATATAAGGGCCATATGACACCTCACTCATCTCCTCATATAGAATGGATACATCATTAAAAGCAATATCTTCAAAATAGGGGAATTATAGGACACACGAGAAAGACTACTTTTACATAAATTTAGCACAAACTAAAAGTTCTTAATATAATTTATAGGCCACTTCGGAATATCACATACTAAGGAAAAATTAAGCTTGAAAAAAGTAAGCCAACTTTAACTATTTAACATTTTTTACCTAAAAATCAACTGTGAATATGTGATGTTTAAGTAGTCGACACTTGAACCAGTAGAAATGATGGAACAAAATATTTGTTTTCGCTAGTGCCCCAAATCAATGGAAACATGTCCTTCTCTTCCCTCTTCACTATGACCATCATCTTTCTGCCTACTAAAACTGCCATTATCATCATGTTGCTCCGCTGCAGACGAAACACTGTTATTACCCACAACTTCATTCCCCCCTGTTTCTTTTTCATCTTCCTCATCATCTTCTTCTTTCTCTTCCTCTTCTTGTGAAACTCCAGAAACTTCCATTTGGCTATGACCAAGTTCAAGAGAAACATTAGACTGCTTTTCAACTTTGGTCCTACAAAGAGGACAAGTAGAATGAGAGTAAAACCACATATCAATACAATCGACATGAAAGCAGTGGTTGCAGCCGGGAAGAAGCCTCCCCTTCTCGCTCAGCAGGAATTCACACAAGCAAACGGCGCAGCGCAAACCGTCTTTGTAATTTTCCGGCGTGTAGACAAAAACCGGCAGCGCATCCAGCATAGAACCGCCGAGTCCCTCCGGCGGAGAAGTCGAAAAGTTTTCCGGTCCCCTGCCTATCCGGCGACGGCGTCTCCTCTGCTCCGGCGTACGCGCGCAGTGATGATAAATGAAAGCGGCAGTCAAAAGGGTAGCGCAGGCAAAAGCCATGGCTATCATGAACGAGATCAAAGTCCAGTCACTTTTCTCCCCTGCTTCTGGAAACTTATCATGTTCAGGAAATGGCAATGGCGGGCAATCTTTGCTACCCATCTTTTCAGGTAGACTGATTGGAAATACAAAGATGCCTCTTTTATCGTGAAATTGCTTGTGTATATATGAACTTCTTCCATGTCAATGAAAGTCAATTTGAACAGCAGATAACTGTGTGAAAAAGAATCTCGTTTTATTGATTTATTTATGACAGATATTAAATTGTTGAGAAATTTCGTGTTTGACGGATTTGCCGTGTAGAGGAGTTGGGGGAGGCATGTTTTGTGAGGGTCAATTTGCTCAAACCAGTCGCTTCAATATTGCGGGTCGTTTACGATCCCTCTTTTAAAGTTTGTCCCAATTTTGTTTTCAGTGAAGTGTGTTTTCACTGGACAATCGGGTCCACTTTCCGTGTATTTTGTTTTAACTTAACTTGCGTCGTTCTCTTCAAATTGATTGACATTAAATTTTCAAAGTCTCCACTTTGAATTTTCTATTTTAAATATTGAGTTATACTCTAGACGATTGTGTCACTTTTCTTGTGGACGGTTTAAAATAAATTTAAATATATTTGAAAGGGGATTTGGATATTTTGATTCATGTATTTGAGGAGGAATATTTTCTCGTGTGACCTGAGAGAGAGAAAACCAAAAAAAATAAAATAAAAAATAATTATATATATATATATATATATATATATATATATATATATTTGAAAGAGGAAATGGATAGTTGATTAATACAATGGAGGAATATGTTTTTTTGTGGACCCTAGTTATTATTATTAGTATCAATATTTAAATTGTAAAAGTATTTTTACGTGTAGATTAAGTTGGCATTAGTCTTTTTAGTTCCTATCATAGGAAGACAATCAATTGGATTTATTAAGTTCTAAATTATTGATAAGACTTGTACCAATAGTATTGATTGTGCATTTAATTAATGTTATTAGAGCTTATCACTTCTTAATTTTTGTTTATATAAAAAGTGAAGTCACATGACAAAAGGATGACATGTGTAATCCTAGTAAAATCAATAATCATTATTTAAGACAATAAATGTCATTTTATTAATGCCGATAGGTATTCTACAATGGTAGAAAAGGTGGAGTGGGATGGTGTGAGTGTGAAAATGTTAATTTTTATCTTTCTTAGTTAAACTTGACAACCATCTACACGTCAAAATTTTAAATTTGATTATAAATAAAATATATCTTTTAAAATAATTTAATAAACACCACATACAACTCATAATTATATAAATGAAATTATATTTGAAAGCATAAAAAATTGAAAATAAAATATCATCTTTCAAACTAATTTTAAAAATATTTTTTGTTTACACTTTTGAAAAAAGTAATAAAAAAACTCTAACATGGATCTTTATCTTAATGGCTCAAGGCTAGTAACTCTACTATTCTACAAATCTAATGATAAACAAGAAAACTGAAAGGCACTTGTGGGGTAAAAAAAATTACTAAGCTCTTGTATACACTGTGATGCATCTGATGGTTTATCCAAATTCATTATCTTGTCTACTTGTCTATTTTTATTTAAACCATCTTTCTATCAACACTAAATTACATTTATTCACTTTCTCCAAAACAATAAGAATCTCAATTGCGCAGAGAATGTTCCCAATAAATACTGAAGTGTGTGCTACTCACAACCTCCCCTTGACCAATTTCAAAATATAGATTACACCTTCGAATCGGATCAAGTATTCTATATTTATTTCTATGAGCTATGTTACATAGATTATATTAAACATTTTTAATATATAGATTACAGTGTGCAATTGCACAAGGTATTCAATATTTATTTCTATGAGTTGTGTTACATAGAATTTATTAAATTGTTAAGTATTTAGGGGTGCATACAATCTCAAGTCTTTTTACTTTCAGTCATCATATTTGCCCACATTTGTTTTATGTATCTTTAAATAATACAATTTTTATGATATAAATCTGCATTTAAGAATTGAATAGTTTTGCATTTTAGGATTTACTATTACAAAATTATTGGATTGCACAATAATTCTTCTATTTCGTTATAAATTATTGAAGTAAATTTATTCGATTACATTTTCAAATTAATCAACGCTCTCGCAATATACAATATTACCCAAAGAAGTACTTAGACCAATATTCTACCGCAAGTGTGAGAAATTATCTATTGTCTACCTCTGCCATAGTGATATACTAAATTTAACACAAAAGTTCTTCATTGTTCATTTATTCAACAACTACTTGAGAAAGAAGGGCTATATAGATTAAACACATTTAGATACAACATTAGGGATTGGTTATTTGACTCTTTAAAATACTTACTTTAGAATGAGTATATATTGTTAGAGTAAAAGGTTAATTTAATTTCATTTTTTATATTACCTTTACTCCCTTCTTAAGATTTAACCTTTAATTTCATTTGTTATATTTCCTTTAATCCCTTCTTAAGATTTCACTTTATGCACCTTGCATTTCCACTTAATAATTAATTAGTAATTATTAAATGCCATTTACCTCTTAGGGTTTCCCTTTTGGTTTCAATCCCTTTCACAAGGATTGATTAGATGTAAATTCATTCATTTTGTTTTGCACAAGTAAATACAATCTTCTTATTTATTAAGCAAACCCTTCTCTCTCTACCTTTCTTACTTCCTTGTAATAGGTTATTTGCATGCAGGATATCCAAGGAACTATGAATTTGTTTAGCATCAAATTCTACATGGTATCAAAGTCTTGCTTGTGGCTACCTATTCTTGTTTGAAGAAAAGAAGAACAAGGGTTTGACATAACAAATCTGATATTTGTTGGGTTTTTCTCTAAAAATAGGGAGGTCTCTGATTTTTGGAGCACTTTGAGGCCAAACGGACCTCACGGTTGGATTCAGAAGGTGTCAAAACTCCCATTTCATATAAAGTTTGTCAATTTTGAACAATGTTGACCTAGGAGACAAATATTATTTTGCATATCGGGGCCATACGACCTTTGGCACACAAAATGAGATGAAAATCATAAAACACAATTTTATTTTATTTTTTTCATTTTTGACCTTTTTGGCTAGCAGACATGGTTAAAAAATTGCAAGTGATTACTAAAACCACTAATGCTCTAGGTAACTGTCGCAGTGACCGCCAATAGTCATCTAGACCATTGCAACCCCTTCTCCACCAGCTACTCCAGCTCAGCCTAGGGTGAATCCACAATAATGGGTTCCACTTTAGTGGGATGAAGAAACTTGAAAAAAATGGCAAATTTTTGCATCTCAATTTCTCATACGTTCGCGCGAACACCCTAGACATGTTTGCGCCAACATGTACCTAGCGCGTGTTCGCGCAAACACGCACTAGGTACATGTTCGCGCGAATATGCATTGACCAAATTTTTGGCACCTCAAAACGTCTTTTTCACTTTTTGAAATTCATTTTTACGGCAAGCACTATTGATTGAGCGTTCGGGCGAACGTGTGGCTTGAGCAACTTCCATCCACGTCATCCTCTCGTTTTCGTTCTCATTTTCATTATCGGGTATGTCAAAATAATATTAATTTAATGTTTTCAACGTTTTTGAAGTATTTTTTTGTATTATCAAAATAGATTTTAATGTTTTCAATGTATTTTTTTTGTGTTTTTAAAACATATTTGAATGTTATTTATGTTTTTAATAGTTTTGGAAACATATTTGAATGTTATTTACGTTTTTAATAGTTTATAAAACATATCTAAATGTTAATTTAATATTTTGATTATTTATTTATATTAATTTAGAAAACAGAAAAATATTATATAGAAAATATTAGAAAACATTAGAAAAAATAGTAAAAAATATATAATATAAAATTTAGGAAAAACATTAGAAAACAAATTTAGAAAAAAATTACGAAAACATTAGAGAATTTATAATTTAATATAAAATTTATAAAAAATTTATTAAAAAAATTACAAAAACATTAGAAAATTTATAATTTAATATAAAATTTAGAAAAAAAAGTAGTTTAAAAATAGAAAATTTAAAAAAAAAATATTTTAGAAAAATTGAAAATTTAGAAATTTTTTTAAAAAAATTAGAAAATTTAGAAAAAAAAAATTGCAAAAACATTACAAAATTTAGAAAACAAATTTAGAAAAAAAATAAATAAAAATATTAGAGAATTTATAATCTAATATAATTTTTTAAAAAATATTAAAAAATAAATTTAAAAAAAATTAGAAAAATATTAGAAAATTTATAATTTAATATAAAATTTAGAAGACAATTTAAAAAAAAAATTTGCAAAAACATTAGAAAATTTAGAATTTAATATAAAATTTAGAAAATAAACTTAGAAAAAACATTACAAAAACATTAGAAAATTTATAATTTAATATAAATTTTAAAAAACAAATTTACAAAAAATATTAGAAGAACGTTAGAAAATTTATAATAACATAAATTTTAGAAAAAAAATTTATAAAAATATTAGAAAATTTATAGTTTTCAAATATTTTGAAAATAAATTTAGAAAAACATTAGAAAAAATATTTTTAAAAAAATTAGAAAAACATTACAAAATTTTAGAAAATAAATAAATAAATAAATAAATAAATAAATAAATAAATAAATAAATTTAAAAAAAAAAAAAAAAAAAAATATATATATATATATATATATATATATATATATATATATGTTTGTTAATGTTAAATGCAAATATGTCAAATTCACTTTAATGTCTTAATCTTAGAAGTTTAATTAAATGACATATCTTAAGGGTCTAGATCCTGAATTGTACATGTCAAAATATAGATTAAAATGTATAATTTTTTATTTTGAACATAAATGTACATGTATATTTGTTCATGGTTAAAAGTAGATGTATGTACATATTTTTAATAAATTCGCATTTTTATATGTATAATTTGTGTATATGTTAACTATTGATCTTAATTTATCTTATAACTAAGTGTAATTAACTATATTTAATAACACATGTCTTAAGGGGAGATCCTAAATTATACATAAGAATGTAGATTAAAATGTATATTTTATTTCATAAATGTACATGTAAATATGTTCATGTGGTAGATATAGATGTACATACATATGTTTTCAATATTCATGTTTAAATGTACATATGTTATTATTTTTAATGTCTTAATAATTAGAAACATATAATTAACTATATAATTCAATAACATGTCTTAAGGGGAGATCCTAAATTATACATATATAAGAATGTAGATTAATTTGCATTTCTACCTGTATGAATATAACATACATGTACATCCAAAACCTAACCCTAACCTAACCAAACCCTAACCCTAAACATTATCCAAACCCTAACCCTAACCTTTACCTTAAAATTTAATTTCTAAACCCAATATTATAAATGATAATAAATACCCTAAATCATAATCTTGAACCAAATCATAAACTTCATATGCTAAGTTCCCTTATCCTAAATTCTTAACCATGGACTTTAATATTAACCCCTAAATTTAATGCTAGAAATTATGTAAGTTTGTGTAAACCCTGACAGTGTCCTAAGGTCTTAAATCTTACCCTAAAATTGAGCCTAATTACACTAAAACCCTATTTGAAAACCTAATTGAAGCCTAACTTACATAAAATTAAAACAAGTTGACCCTAATCCTAAATTGTTAAAAATTACATTTGAGATACATGCACATACATTCAAACACATGTACATACATGAAGTATGACCCTTGTTTTAAATGATATATATGTAACCCAACTTGAAACCTAAACCTCGAAACATTATCTTTTTTTTTTTTTAAAAAGGGGTAAAAGTTTATTCAAATAAAACCAGATTACAGAAGGCCTCAGGCCCAACCAACCAAAACCAATTACATTCTGTCCTTTTCCACTAATTGCTTGAAAGTCCCAGCAAGATTAGTAGGAAGATCATCCCTAACAGAAATATCCCAACCAACACCTTTCTCTGATGCCCATTTTGTCAAGACATTAGCCACTCCATTCCATTCCCTAGGAATATGACAGAAAGAGATCCCATCCACAAAGCTACTCAAGTGGAGAATCTCTCTAACAATAGAGGCAATTTTCCAGCTAGATTCATCCACTCTTCGGTTATTTATCATATCCACAACAATCTGAGAGTCAGACTCACACACCATTCTCCTCCAACCAAGAGAACAAGCTCGCTCCATAGCCACCTTAATGGCCAAAGCCTCCATCACATTATTGGATTGAACTCCTTTGTGAATAGAGAATATGAAAATAACATTGCCATCTACATCTCTCCCAATCCCCCCCACTCCAGCCAGTCCAAGATTCCCACGGGAGGAGCCATAAGTGTTAATCTTTAGGACTGCATTAGGAGGAAGACTCCATCTCCCCACTCTACAAACCTTCCTCTTTCGTGGCTGAGATCTCTTACTGCTACTTGTTCCAAATCCTTTATCCACTAATCTTAAATTCTTGACAATACAAGAATCACCAGGATCCACTGGCTCTAACATATCACATTTAGCAGAGATAGTCTCTTGAAGCCTGGTTAGGATCAACTGCCATAGTTTAGTGGCTCCCAAGCTAGAATTACAGAAAATCCAGCGGTTACGCTCCAACCAAAGATTCCACAAAATGAAAGAAGGTCCAATAGCCCAGGCCACCTGAAGGAATTAAGTTTTCATAGGGGGTCTGCCAAGGTTGTCCCAAAATTCAATAAGAGATTCAGCATGAATACAACTATGGCACCATGCCTCCCACCACTTATGCCAGATATCTCTAGAGAGAGGACATAAGAAGAAAACATGAGAAACATCTTCCCCATCCAACATACATAGGGGATAGAAAGAGGGTCCCTGAAACCCTCTTCGCTGGAGATTATCCCAAGTAAGACACTTATTTTGCACAACCAACCATAGAAAAAAATTACATTTTGGCCAAGAAAATTTATTCCAGACCTTCCTCCACTAGGGAACCACCTGAACTACATTACATTGGCTATCCAACCGAGCATATCCCTGGGCCACACTGAAATTACCTTTTGGGCAAGGACCCCAAGCCAGGATGTCTTTGTCTTTAGAAGAGCTGCAAAGCCTAGTAGAGAGAAGATGCACTAGTTGAGCCCGAATCTCTGAGGAGCCCCCTATGGGCCAAATCTGTGGATCCTTCCAACTAGCCACCTCCATTAATCCACACCTTCAAACAGTCTTGAAGTGAGCTACCGTGGTCCAACCTGCAGAAGAAAAAACCTAAAATAGAGGCAAAAGGTGGGGAAAACTAGAGAGAATAGGAAGGTGGCCATCCCAAGAGTCCTGCCAGAATAACACACTTGACCCCTCATTACAAATCTAGAAAAGGCCATCCTTGATAAGAGGAGCACCCCTTTTAAAGGTGTCCCAAATAAAGGACCCCTTACCATCAAGCTCAAGTCTAGGAATATCTTGGACCTCCACTCCTGAGAAATACTTATGGGTCAGAATCTTGGCCCAATCCTGATCTTGATTCTTGCACCATCTCCAGTATAACTTTGCAGCAAGAGCTTTGACACTGAGAGCCATACATTTAAGGCCTAGACCCCCAGAAAACTTAGGCAAACAAACCGTGTCCCATTTGACTAAGCTCCATTTAGAGGATTGGAGATTGCCTGACCAAAGGAATTGTCATGACAAAGCATCAAAATCTTTCAAAACTCCCATGGGAGGTGTTTGCACTAAACACCTGTAAATAGGAAGAGCCTGAATCACAGTCTTGAGCAAGGTAACCCTCCCAGCAGATGAGAGCCACCTATGAGTCTAGTGACTCACTCTGCTAATAATATCAATCAAGAAGTTCAAACCTTGAAACATTATCATTTAAGAGTAATATAAATAATTTATTAGGTACCCTTTAATTGAATTCTCTACTAATACCCCCCAAAATATAATAAAATCTTAGAATAACAAATTAACTCTAACCATAACCAAACTCTCAACTTTAAAGTTATCTTATACTTATATGCAACTTAATCTAGGTCTGGATGTGTTACAGATTATCTAGGTCCATGATGTGTGATGTATGTTTAATTACATGTGTATAATTTTTAATGTTAAAAATAAAAAAGTATGTACAATAGGCAATTTAGCTCTTCATACATTTTTACAGATATGGCTTCACACGATATGCTTGATGCGGCTTCTAGTGCGACACCTGATGTAGTTCCTAAGTTGCGGCTCCTACTACGGCATAGGTTGATGCAGTTCCTATTGTAGCACCTGATGCAGTTCCCGATATGGCTCCTCATGTAGCTCGTGGTGGGGCTCATGCTACAGCTTCTGGTGGGGCTCCTTGTGTACCTTGATGTAGGGTTCATCATGCAGCTCATGTTCCAGCTCCTGGTGTGGCTCATGTTCCAGGTCAAGCTACACCTATAGCTCCTACTAGAGGTCCTGTTGCACCATCTCCATGCATCGATATCGATGCATTATTTGCATTTTCAAAGCATGAGGTTGCTAGACTGCAACACTCTATATTGACCTCTAAAGATGGTCTTTATAGAGACATATGTACTACGATATGTAGGAGTTTATAGGATTTGATAGCTAGGTTTAGAGGTCACCATTCATTTACTCCTGCCATATTAGCTTCCATATCTAGGGAGCTTAGGGTTGAGGTTTCAGGAGATGCATCATTCGATGATGTCAAGAGGGTAGCCCCCAAAGACGTCATCCAGAGAGAGCTATTTCCAGCTTATGAGGGGACATAGGGTAGGGTGAGAGGCTAAAGAGTCACATGATGCAGAGAACCTATTATTGCTAGCATGATCTATCCACAATTTTTAGCTACATATGGTCATTATCCTAATAACGACCAAATACCCCTTTATTTTGCATAGCAGTTGTACACTGAGTTCCTTATAGGGCTCAACGTCAACTACTTGGATATTCTTGATTATTACGGACAGGGGCATGGTCGGATCGTAGATCATGACCAGTACCATAGTGTAGATTGTCTACCACCTGCAGATCTTAGACAATTTGTTGGACCGAGGATGCCTCCTGTGATTCCTACACATGGGCCTATTGCAGATAGAGTCGTCATTGCTTCCCAGAGGGAAGCAATTGACACTATTGGGCACATTGCATCTGCGGTAGCTAGTATCACATCAGATTCTATTGGTCGTTATCTTCATAGTTGACATCCTCATCCACTTGGTCGACCATCTTCACAGGCATCTAGTAGCACTTTAGGTGCCTCCTCTAATGATGCATATAGAGCTGTTGGGCTACCACTGCCAGGTGATATTCATGGTCTTTCAAGATAGCAGATACATATGGATATGGCACTATATTTTTTGGAGGATATGTTGCACTTTATTAGCTATATTTCTGATACATAGAGGATTCCAGTACACGCGGTGATGGATGTTGTTAGACAACATCAGAGCCCCGACACAGTTCCACAGACATAGGCCACCACACCAGTGACAGATGATACACCTGTGCGTAGCTCACAACATTCGGCACCAGACTCATGACACTCTATAGATGACTCGAGCATACGAGTTGGAGATGTCCATATCACAGCTGAGGGCCTTGATGATTTTAGTGAGCAGTTGCAAGGCCTATCTGAGATTGATACTAGTTCGACCCTAGGTCTTTCATCATACATGGACCTGTTATTCGGACCTTGTAGCATTGATTCTACACCAGATGTACCCAGCCAGTTACACAATCCACTTCACTCAGATTTACTAGCAGTTGGACATGGAGTTTCAGGCTCAGGTGCATCAGTAGATGATATGATGGAGTTTGCTGATCATCCTCCACCTCCGGAGACCCAGGTACATATATAATTTATTTTTAATTTTAAATATATATGAAATTAAAAAATATGTTCATTTATTGAAAAATTTAGTTCAGATATATATGTAGATATTTAATTTAATCTTTAACTCATAATAAATCATGTAGGCACAGGTCGCTGAGCACATGGTTACACATATTGTTGGTTCAGGGCATCATATACATGAGAGAGATGATTCTATTGAGGCACCTGGTAGTGCTCAGGTACTTGAGTTTTAAATAGTTTTTTTAAAGTTATTTAAATATTTTGAAAACTAGATATATATCTATATATATGCAAATTTGTATTTAATTTGAATGTATATGTACATGATGCACGTATGCATATATATGTTTTAAAGATAGAACTCTAACACATGTATGTATATATGTATATATATTTGCAGGGCTTGGTTGATGCGCCTCGGCGAGAGGATGTATAGGAGACTCGATCAAAGGGTCATTCTATTTGTATGCATCTTGAGGGGTCCTTCTAGTAGTAGATCAGATTTATATATTTTTTGATGCATATATATTGGAGGTCCAGTTTACATGTACACGTGTATTTTAGTTCCTTGATGACATCCATGTACTTTCACTATTTATTTGATTATTGAGTATTTTAGTGTTAGATACCATCACATGTACATATATATGACTTTTTATATTTTGCTACATACGTATATTTATTCGAGATTTATAGTTTGCATTTCAGATACATAGAGATATATTAGATCTGTAGATGTTTATTCTTGAGACGTGTATATGTGTACAAGTTGATAAATGAATTTAAATTATTAAATTCATCCATGGTACAATTAATTTAAATTATTAAATTATATAATTTTTTAATAAACTAAATTTGATAATTAAGAACTTATGATCATACAATTAAAAACACATTTAATTCAAGATGAAATTCAATAGTTTGAAAAAAAGTTGATATTTAAGAATTGTAACATAGATAATGAAATTGTGTAAGTTCGAAATTGTAACATAGATAATGAAAGTGTTGAAGTATAAAAAATACATAGAGGGTATGCAAGACAAGCAAGCAATGTTTGAAGTATGTGATGCAATCCCTAATTTGTGTCCCAAGGAACTAATTGGTTTTGGAGTTCCTGGGAAACCTATTGGCCAACGTTCAAAGGAAATCAATGTGTTCATGCAAGGGCCACCTTTCTTCTACTATAAGAATGATGCTTTTGCATTGAAGGATATTTGAAAGAAAATATCCGAACAATTTAATAGTGTTGAACCAGAGTTGGTGGACTCAATATTCTTTTCAGCTTCCAGAAGAGCAAGAGGGTATGTGCATAACCTTCTAATAGAAGAGCGATTTCAAGCAGAACCTCTCCCCCCATGACTATTCAGGAAGCACTTCCGCAAATAAAAAAGCATTGGCCTTCATGGGATCAGATGACAAAAAAAAATTCCATAGACTCAAGACAATGTGGCACTGTCCTTATTGATCAACTGAGAGTTATGATTCATAATGCACGAGGGCAACTGCAAGATAGTGCATAGAAATATATACTTCAAAAGTGTGAAGAGTGGAATTTGGTATGGGTGGTGCCAGGTGACCTTGTCCCTCTAGAGCTCCATGAGATAGAGCTTATATTAAAATTTGATAGAGATCACACTCGTAGAACTTCTTGTCCGACTGACCACTTGTGTTGTTTGGGTAATTCATTCCAAATAGATATAGTTGCATATCATTTATTAGTCTTGAAAGCATTATATCTTGATGGCATCAGAGTACTTTCTCTATTTTCTGGTATTGGTGGAGCAGAAGTTTCTCTTCTTCGATTTGGAATACATTTAAGTTGTGTTGTATCTGTTTTAAATTATGAGTTTCCTCACATTGTGATGGAAGTGAGAGAAATAATGCACTCAAAAGCCTCAACTAGTAATTTTTCCTGATCAATGTGTAGGCTCATTTTTTTTGTAAATAACTCAATGCTAATAGACTACCTGAAAAATAGAAAATGATTTTAACCAGAATAGAATGTTCTCTACTGATTTTAAATCGTCAAAAAGGATTACATACCCTAACTAAGAATAGTAATTTTTTTCATTTTCAAATTAATTTTATAAAGTTCTACAATCATAAAATACTTTTTTTTTAACGAGAGTTCAATTTTTAGTCATCTAATGAATTATTTTGAATCGACTCTAAAGTGGTTTGTCGTGGAAGCTTATCGTAATAATGTTTCTAATCTTCTTTAATGGATGATTTTTAATTATAACTTTTGGAGGACCTCCGTGGGCTTAGAAAGTATGCGTTTTGTTTTACAATGATACAAAATCACCATATTTATTGTTTGCAACTACTTGAATTTCGTTGGAACTTTTTAAGGTGGAGTATTATTAAATTCATCCATGGTACAATTAATTTTAATTATTGAATTATATAATTTTTTTAATAAATTAATGAAAATTAAGAACTTATGATCGTACAATTAATCTAAACACATTTAATTCAAGATGAAATTCAATAGTTTGAAAAGAAGTTGATATTTAAGAATTGTACCATAGATAATGAAATTATATAAGTTTGAACTAACTTCTAGCCTATTTATATCGAGTTGTTAAATTATTAAATTCATCCATAGTACAATTAATATTATAGTTTTTAAATAAACTAGTGATAACTGAAACTCAGATATTCAAATTAAAAACACAATTTCACCAAAGTTGATATTCACAATTTCACCATAGTACAATTGAAAACACATTTCACCAAAGTTGATATTCAGATTATTATAAAATAAATCTCAAAGGTCTAATTAACCATGATGTACACTTATAAAATCCAATATTTTTTCATGATCTTCACTGTCTAGTCTCCACTTGCGACGTACATGCTTAAGTTTGACTGGATGCAGACAAAGCCCTATAGCAACGACCAGGTGGCTATATTGTAAAACTTTTTTGTCAAGTTGATAATCAACAAAGTGTATTCCATGTTGGACTATTTTCTCTTGCTTCAAATATGTTCCCTCTATCACAACAGAACTTGTACCACAAATTTAAGTGTTTTAAAATTTGACAGATATGAAGTTACCTAAATAAATATATTTATTTAAATATATATGTGCATGTACATGTATATGTATAATTTACCTATGGGGAACAACATTCCATCACTTTCTTCAGGGTCATATAACTTTGTCCTCTCTGCAGTACATCGCAATAAATAATAACTAACACATTCATGATTTCCAAGCTCAGCAATCACTGCAAAGACATCTCTTGCATAACAAGTATACATGAATGCATGTGTACAATATATATAAGACAGTTGAAATCGATAATTAAATAAAAAGTTGAGATTAATTTTTATGATACTCACCCACTTTTACCAATCCAGAGCTATGATTATAATCATCAGAAATCAATGGAATATCATCAAAATTTTCATCTTCTTTATCAAATGTATCAGTAACATCAAGTGGTACCGAAATCCATGCACCTGTATATCCATGTGTTTGATTGATGCATTCTTCATAGTTTTCATCAATGGAACTGTCACAAAAACATGAGTATTCTCTTGTCTTCAATGTCTAATTGCAATTATCTGTACTCATGATTGAATGTAAGGAACGTGTATTTTCTATCCTCTTGCAACCATGCATGTTTTTTCTATTGACACCTGAAAGTTCATTAAATTGAAAATATAGAAAAATTAAATTTAAACTTCAATGAATTCAAAAATAAACTTAACAATAAAATTTTATAATTTAATTATGCATAAAAGTTAAATAGACGTACACATCCATACCTGTTATCTCCTAGAAGACTCTATATGGTGTTTGTCGACTCATTGTTGATGATGTCCCGACCTCATCTAATGCAAAATGAGTCTTACACCATTCAACAACATCATGTCCATCATTTACACGAACTCCCTAATAATTCATTTGATACTTTCACAAAGCACGTTTGATGCAAGCTCCAACACCATCATGTTCACCTTTTCCATGGCCACTCTCAAATAAATTCCATATGTGTTTTATATTCTCATTGCGATGATATCTATACAATGCATAAAATGGTCTAGATGATTTAAACTGCGTGGCACATCCATCAGACCAAACATAATGTTTATCAACATTTATGTTTCTTTCTTTCAAATAAGAAAAGAATGTATTGAAGCAATGTTCTACATAGTGAATGTCATGTTCTTTATCATCACTTATATAAAAATGATATTCCTTTATAATTACTCGTGCTTGAACTGTACTCTGAACACCATCCAAATCTAACTGTGCATGTCTATAAAAAACATGTACCATAATAGTGACCTTCTTATTAAAGTAATAATCTGATTGAATTGCTTTCTGATGAACAAATGAATAGTTTTATGCAAAACCAACAACTGATACAATTGTTCCAAGTGAAAAATTATCTCTCAAAGTTTGAAACTGTTGTGCTTGCCACTTTGCAAAAAATGCATGACAAATATAAGGTTGAATCAATTTCTTAAATATGTCCATAAATGTTAGAACAGGCAACTCCTCTTCAACATATTCCAACCTTTTTGTTTCTTTCCCCAACTTTGTTTCATGCTTGACATACTTGTAACTTTTGCAATTCAATATTTTTGTTACATCAATATTTTCAGTTTTCAAAGGAAATAGCACCAATTCACCACATGTTTCACATAATCCTTTGATGCAATTTATTTGACCAGCTGGATCATCTATATTGTCACACAAAATGGATGATATAAACTCACTTCTCCTACTAGGAGGAGCAACATGAAAACCATATGTGTCTTCTACAAACTTTCGAAATACCTGATAGTGGAGATCAAACTCAATATGATGATGACAACAACACGTTTCAAACACTTTGTTTGACCTCACAAAGTATGGCTTCAATTTTTCAAACAATGTTTGCCCAACTTTTACTTTAGGATGTTGACTACAAAACGACACATATAACTCATGCTGTGTTGTGTTCAACCAATGTTTTGTATGATGTTCATATTGACCAAGTGCAATCCTATGCCTGATAACATATCTACTATTTGATGAAGGATGAGTGTTATCAATCCAAAATGATATGATTAATTTTTTTAATAACTCTTCAATCCTATCAGAACGAGGTGCTCTACACATGATTGCCCAATTGCCCTCCATAGTACTGTCATCCACAATTAATCTTCTCTTAACATATTCTCTCATTGTTTTCCTACTAAAACCCATTTCAGACGAAATTGAAGATGTTTGTATATTTTGGGTCATATTCTTACTTACAACAGACATCAACATCACTTTTCTTGCCGCAGACTTATCTTTAGTTCGAGAGTGTTTTCCTATGTTTCTCAAACCTTGTTTAACATTTTCAATCAAATTAGTTTGCATGTTAGAAAATCTTCTCTTCTTTGATGTTGTGTTTACACCTAACAATTGCAATGCCTCTTGCTACTTTTTTTGTGTAAGCAAAAGTGAAAGCAACTGAGCTTGTTCAAGTGTTTTAGTATTATCAAATTGAGTCATAATTTCTCTTATCTTCTTCTTCATTGACCTTCTCTTAGAAAAACTTAATGGTTGAACACTAGCTGCAAGTTTTCTCAATTTATCTACATCCATTTTAAGTAAATGATCTAACTTCTTATGAGAAATACCATACTTTACAGATTGGACAATATTTAAGAGTTCATCCATACCAGTTCTTGCACCTGATCTTGACCCTTCTCTGATTTCTATTACTGGAATTTCTACAGGGACCTATCTTGAGCCTTCTCCAACATCCATTATTTGAGATTCAACAGGGAAAGATTCTGACCCTTCTCTGACTTCTATTATTTGAACCTCTGTAGGGATTGATCTTGAACCTTTTTCAACATTCATTGTTTGAGATTCCGTAGGGAGTGTTCCTAATCTCTCTCCCATAGGCACTACTTCTATTTCTGTTGAGCCTTCTTCAACATTTCCTTCACCCTGTTTAATTTGATGATAACATGCCTTAGTCTTCTAAATATTTCTTTGTTCTACTTCATCAGATCTTTTCCTTGCATATTTGTTTTGCCTTCCTCTCTTGTTTCCCATTATAAAATCAAAAAAATAATAATTTATCCCTTGCCTCAAGATAAATTTCACTCAATAACCAGATAAAAAATCACTGTACGGATTTGTCTGTCGCTGTCAGTACTTTTAAATTATTTGACAGAAATCAATAGAATGCAGTTGTCTGCAACAAGGCATAAATATTCTTCATTATATGACTAAAATCTATGAGTCGCATTCTTTACAAGTAGCAAAGCACCAAATCCTTCTTAAGCCATCATTGAATCACAAACAAATAACATGGTATGAATACTAAAATGTTTGTCCTAAAAAATAAATTTTTCTTTCTTATAAAATATATAATTTTTTTGTCTCTTTAATTTTTTCATTCTTATTCTAGGACTAGAAAAATGGGTTAAATGCATAACATACTATGATAAATCACAAAACTCAATCAACATACATTAGCACCCACTAGTCTACCATGAAAGCCAAACTAATCAAAAGAAGCAAACACAAGGTTAGAAACCCCCTCTTTCGTTTGTAGCTCCCATGTCCTTCTTTCTTCTGCAAATGATGTAGCTCCAAAGTTTCCTAAAATGCAAATTTTGAGTGTTTTGAGTGATTTAGAGTGTTTCCTAAGGTCTTGGGATGCAATGCAAGGTGTGGAAGTGCATATTAGGGTTTTGGAACCTATAATGAAACATGTAATTACCAAGTGCACCCTAAAACTACCAAGTGCGCCCTGAAACTACCAACTATGCCCATGAAGTGTGCAGTTCGTAAAACAGGGTTGCAGTTGATAAAAGAGGTCAAAACTTGATAATTAAGATGTGGGTATGCAAGATATGAGTGTTTTTGATATTTTTAACTGTTTAGGGATGTTATGCAATGTGAGGAAATGTTAAATGACCTAGGGTTTTGATATGAAAAGTACAAATGTCCTAGGGATGTTATGCAAGTGCAAACGCAAGGTGTCATTTTGAAGGTATGCAAGATGAAGATTATGATGTGCAAAATGAAGGTTAGGGTTATGTTTTGGACTTGGTAAGGATGTTAAAGGTAGGTGTACGCAAAGTGGACTATGCAAGGGATGGTGTCCTAGGGTTGATAATGACGTTTAGGCTATGCAAAATGAGGATAGGTGATCAAGAAGACAAGTTGGTTGATGGACAATTTGATAGGGTTTGATAGTGAAAATGATGCTAGGGTTTGAAAAATGCAATATGAGGGGGATATACCACTAGGGTAAGTCAAAAATGACATTAAGGAATAGGATTATGCTAATGATAGCTCAGTATACATAAGATTTTTTGAGCTTAGGTGAAATCTTTACATCGTATTAACCTAAGAGTTCAACGTTATGACAATAGACTTTGGATCTTGACCAAAAAAATGACAAAAAAGATAAGATCAAAATGACAAAGCCAAATCTACCTTGACATAGGTAGCAGTTGGGAAGCTGGGCTAAAACTAAGGCAATTCTAAGAGCTATGTTTTCCAGATTTTTTGTTGAAAAATGGGTCAAACTTTAATAGTGCCTCTATAAAGAGATCCTTAAAGGCCCAAATGCTGAAACCTTAGCCTTAAGCTTTTGAGTCACCTATGGAGGTACACCAAAAAATTAACATAATTCAACTTACGATTTAGGAGATCTAGGTACCCGAAGTTAGCCTAAGCGACTACTAGGTCTCTTTCCCAAATTGGTGTCGTTGTTGGTGAATGCATTGATAGGCTCCACGAAAGGACTAAGATTGTTTTGGCCTAGTCATTTGCATTGTTTTTTATTTCAATAAAAATAGCTTTTCACATTTCTAACAAAATAAAAGTTTATCGTTTAAATGCATTATTCATCTTCTTCTATTTTGAAATATATTATTTAATATATATTTAACCCAAAAAAAGGTATCTATGTAAATATGTATATGTATCATTATTACTATTTAATATAATTATACCTAATCTATTTAATCTATTATTAATTTTTACTTGAAAATAATAAATAAAATATATTACTCTTAAAATACATCTAAAATAAAACATGTCTTATAATATATTTTTTCTTATTCAAACATAAATATTTTCTTATTATGTTGATATTCACTCAAAAGGAGATTTAAATTTGAAATATTAGTAATATAACAATGTTGTAAAAGCTTCAAAAATAATTGAAATTCTTAAATATAAATTTATTCAATTAAATAGGTTGCATTAATTCTTATGTTTATAATAATTTAATGAAAAAATAATTTACAATTAAAATGTATACTTATTAATTATATTATAATGAATGTAAATATTTACAATAGTTATATATAGATCACTACTCCAAATGATAATTAAAAGATAATATAGATAAAAAAAATGTCATCTAACAAACTTAAACTCATAATATTAAATGATTCATAATAACATATTTTTTAATTTAAATATATAATTATTTGATATTTTATAATTGACATAAAGAAAAAATAATAATTTGAGAGAGAGAGAGAGAGAGAGAGAGAGAGAGAGAGAGAGAGAGAGAGAGAGAGAGAGAGATGTGGTTTGGTAGGGTGGGGGGTGGAAATGAGATAGAAAGAGAGAATATGCAAAGGAAAGAGAAAGAGAGAGTAAGGGATTGAGAAGAAAAGGGATATGGAGATGAAAGGAAGAGATAAACAAAGATAGTGAGAATGAAATATATAACTAAGAGAAGGTAGAGAGGGAGATATAGGGATAGAGATGGATAAAGGGAGAAATGGAGAAGAAATATGGATATAGAGGAGAGGTGCATGTCGAGAAGAAAAGGGATAGGTGATGAGAGAAGTGAAAGGGGTAGACAGAGATGGAGGGATGAATATAAAAATGAGACACAAGTAAATAGTGTTTGTGTGTGTGTGGGAGAGGGAGAGAGCAGTGAGGGAGAGACACATTCAAGGAGATAATTCAAAATGAATGCTCAAAATTATGTGTAGGACATCCAAAATGATGGTTAAAGTAGTCAAGATGAAGGTTGGGTATGGAAAGATGCAAGATGGAAGATGAAAAGTGATAATTTTTGAGGTGAAATGCAAAGGATGTAAGCTTAAATGCTAATGATTGCAATTTGAATATGAGGGATACTAAAAAGGTGCTATATGAAGTCTATATGATGCAAGTATGAGGCTCAAACTATGAAGAATGCAAGTGGATGCTATGCAAGAGTGAAATCTATGTTTTGCCAAGCACGTTTAAGAGCACAAGTTGCCATGTTTTCCAAGGTTTGAATGTATTGAACCAAAGTTTGTGATGTTTTGACAATGTTTGATATTTTGAAAAGGTTTTGCAAGTTTCCAAGGTGTAAATTTGAATGTTGGATTTTATCTTGATTATGTTTTACACACACGCAAGACACATTAAGACAAGAATAGTTGTTGTTAAAAGTGAACAATCACACCACAACCTAGGCTTTAGGACTGTATCCACTGAATTCCTACTTGAACCAAAGTTTAGCTGCGCTTATCTAGAGCAGACAACTTAGGACCTTAGCACCACAGGCTCCCCCTTACAACACACTCACTTCTCGGGGCTACCAAGATCTGCTTCCCAAGGGGCATGACTTCCCAAGGGACTGTTGTCTCTACTAAGGACCATGAGAATGTAGGATGTCTTCACAGGTATGGGTGACCCCTTGAGCTAGTGGATAGAAAGGATTTTGGCCACTAAAACATGGTTTTTAGTAAGGGCATTCCATTCAGCAAGTGAGTGATAAAATTCCTTAGAAGGTCTCCCAGCCTCGAGAACCAGGGTTTGATGCACCACAAGGGTACTGGAGGAGAGCTATCACTCATCAATACTGCCGACATAGCTTTCACCATAATCGAATTTTATATAGGGGCTAGAACGTTGACCTGGCTTTTGGCCCGTTACCACTCTGAGGTCATCCCCTGGCATACCCAATATCAAGTATCTTGGTCCAAGGCAGGCCTCCTATAGAAGTTACATGGATTTCTCTTACACCCAAGATCCACGAATGGAGAGGGGAGAGGATACATCCAATGCAACTCCTATGGATTTAAACACTGTAAACACGCCAGGCAGAAAATAAAAAGTTCATTTTAAGCACCAAACGAAGTGTTATTTAATCTAATAAATCCACACACATGGTTTTGACAAACACACAATGGTCTTCCACAACGTCCTACAAAGCAAACATTAGTAGTTTACAATTATGATCATGTCTTCATCCCACAATTGCCACATACTGCAAGGAGACCATTAGTAACACAAAATCATCTAATCTATGTTCTAGAAGGAAATGAAAACCTTAGATTATTTCTTTATAGAAATTGAGAATTCATAAAGAGTTATGGCACATTTATTTTTATTGAATGAATTTGATTTGAAAATAAAATTAAATATTTTTCATTAATTCAAGTTATAAATTAAAAAATTCAATTAAATGTAACTACCGAGATAATTAAAGTGAGATAAGTAAAACTAACATGTAACCACACTTTAAAAGTATCTAGTTTGAATCTATTTAACTTCAATGTATCATTTAAACAACTTCACCAATGAAAGAAAGAAAGAAATAATTTAGATGTTCAATTTTTTTTTAACAAATTCAATATTTAAAAAAATGAAAAAATCAATAAGAATATACATTTTTTAACACCATGAATGTGTTACTAATTTTTAATTTAACTTCAATGCATCCATTAAACAACTTCATTAATGAAAAAAATAAATAAATAATTTAGATATACAATTTTTTTATCAAATTGTGAACAAAGATAGGAAATATTGATGAAAGCATGAACGAAGATAGGAAGAACATTAATTTGCAAATATTGAGAAATCTCTCACCTGCCTTCGATTTATCTGTGGAGAAAATTTGTGGCAAAGACAGGCCTGCAATGCACTATCAGGTTGATGCCAAATACGAAGATTGATGGCACAAAATGACGTCTATGATGGAAATTTGCAGTCAATGATTGAAATGCGAGACATGGTGGTTTTTGTTTCGCAGATAGAATGATGTTTCATGCATGTAGACGTAGGTCCCATTTCTGATAATTTTTTGGATTTTTTGACTATGCGCACGAACACGAAAAATTTAGGCATGTTCGCGCGAACATGGCCACTTAATTTTTTGACCACCATGAAATTGCAATGGGCATGTTCGCTTGAACACGTGTTTGCGTGAACATGCTTAATATGTTCGCATGAACACCATGTTTGGGTGAATGCCCAAAATTAAGAAAATTTCAACCCATTTTTCATAATTTTTTTAATTTTTTGCTCTTTTGACTCCCATAATTGTAGGAGAATGATCTCCTACTATAAAATAAGAAATGTTAAAATGTGCTGCTCGGAGAAAGCTTTCCAATGACTATAATTTTAATACATATTTTAGTCATTAAGACTTTCAAATATGAGTTTAACTCATTATAGGTTCATTACCGATTGAACATCAACCGACTTCGACACCTCGGGAAAATTAGTAAATCAGGTCAATTTTTTTTGAAAAATATGTAGGCACTAGCTTATTGAGATACCTTACTATTCAAATTTTTTTTTTAGGTTTATGATAAATTGACTTCAAATTATCTGTGTCAAACGGAACATATGTCTGAATTATGATTCATGTCACTTCAAAACTTCATAAACTATACAATATTGAACAAAAATAATCAAACCAAATGTAGACACTGGATATTGATGTTACAAATCCAACACCGGAAGTATTACTTCATTATCATTTCTAGAAAAAAATTTATGTGTGTCAAACGGACTGTCACTCTTTAAAATATTGAATTTTATTATGTACCACTTTTCAGAGGAGATAAAAAAATTGACATAATTTTTTTTTTTTTTAGATTAAAAAATATAGTTACAAAGTAGGAACAAAGTATTCAAAATCACTAGTTTATGTCATCTTGAAATTGTTTATAGTTTTGGAGATATAGTCACTTGAACGTGACGTTTGTTGCAAAAATATTGATTTCAATGTCAAAATTGGTCAAAAATTGGAACCCATTATTATGGGATCACCCACCTATTGCTGCTGCTCAGCTCCATGAGCATCGCTGCCTTTGATCCACCTTTAGACCACTCATCCCTTGCCCACCCAGGTGATGGTGATGTGGGGGGCCAAGGGTCAATATTTTAGCCCCCAAGAGTTTTTTTGGGGTTTTAATTTTTTTTATCATTCTGGGGGCCCTGTCACTATTTTGGCGATAACTTGAGCATAGGGGTGCCTTTTTTTATCCAAAAGAAGCACTAGAAAGATGATTTAGAGACTAAGACAATGGTGCAAGTATTTTTTCATTTTTTTTTAGTTTGGTACCTATTTTTGCACTTGAAGTTTAATGATGTCTTCCATCTTTCAAGGGGTGTAACTTATTCATTATAGCTCCATTTTCTGATCTGAAAGAAGAGATGGAAAGCTCTTCTCGAGCCCTATCTAGATTCTCTACTATTTTCATTAGCATTTCTCAAAGGTACATTTGATACTCAAATTGAATCTTTTTTCTCACTTATTACTTATGCATTCCTTCTAGTAGTTGGGGTTTGGTTTTTTGTATTGTGGGAGGTGTTTTGCATTATTCTTTTTGTTATTTACTAACTAAACTAGAAAATTTTCAAAAAACAATCTGACACCTTCTAAAAAAATGACTGAGACCTCTTCTTGTCTAGAACTTTTGACCCCTCATAACTATCACACATGGAAGACCTTGATGACATGACTTCTCTGGTCAAAAGGGTTGTGATCTTGTTTAGATACAATGCAACTAGTATTTTAGAGTTAATATGACACTTTGCAACATAGGAACAAAATGGATGAGGCATTGGGGTTGATTGCTTTACAGGTATCTGACATTCTATAGTTTCATCTTGATGGGTGGAACACCCCACTAGATCTGTGGACCAAGCTTGATGACTTGTTTGGTATAGTGAATGAGTTTAGGGCAGTTCAGATCAAGATAGAACTTACCTCTCTTGTACTGGATTCTTTTCCATCCATTGAGGACTTCTTGATGAAGTTTAAACACTAGATATTTTTACTATAGGGTTGTGAGAAAACCAAGACTGACATTGAGTGCATCTACCTAATTCTTTCTAAGCTTCCTGGAAACTTTCAGAATTTTGCTTCTACCTTCTATTGCACCAAATATGCTTTGGGTAATAGATTTACCATGTCATCCTTTGAGGTTTTTTGTGATCATTTGGCTCGAGATCAAGCTAAGCTCTCTCAGTTGGATTCTCTCATAGGCTCATAGACTTATGCATTAGTAGCTCGACCATCTTCTAGGACAAAGGAGAAGACACATAAATAAAACTCTAGAGAGTCTTAGATTGACTCTATCCCTCATAGTTCATCAGGGCCACCTCCTCCTACAGGGGGTAAACCAAAGCCAGCAAGATTGAAGTGTACTTATTGTAATAAACCTAATCATAATGAGTCATATTGTTATGAGAAGAAGTTAGATGGCTATGCCAAACAGGTTTCAGATTTGATAACTCTCCTTCAAAAGAGCAACATTGATATTCCTTTTACTTCTCACAAATATTCTTCTTCATCATCATTTTAGTCAAATGGTAAGGATATAGGAAAGGGTCATGCACTATGTGAAACTACTACTCTATCCTCTTCTAGATGGTTACTAGATTCAAGTGTTTCACACCATATGGAATCTTCTCAATATTTGTTCTCTTGTTTTAAGGCTTCTCCTACTCCACACATTTTGATGGGGAAAAACATTTTTATGACTGTATGTGGGAAAGCTTCTATTGGCATTGATGACAATGCATTTCATGATGTAATTTGTGTTCCATATTTGTCCTCTAACCTTCTCTCTATTTATTAGATTACACACAGTAGGATAGGGAAGAAAGTTGAGTTTGCACAAGATTCAGTGTACATCAAAGATAGTAAGATGAACAATATTATTGCTACAAGGATTGTTGATCATTCTTCCCACCTATACTCCTCTCATTTTGGTCTACCATCTCCACTATCAAAGACTCACTCTCCTTCTTTAGGAGAGACTACTAAGGTGAAGTCAGGTCCCTTGAACTTATGTTTTGTTCATTAGACCAGTGTTGTGAATTCTACACCTTCACCTCCTATTCAGATTCCATCTGTCATACATGATTATTCTTCAACATTTCCTACTATTGTAGCTCTTGTTATCGAGCCACCTATTGCAATTTTTGAGTATATATTAGAGGACGCACATCTCCTCTCAGGTGATAGATTCAACATACCTATTATCCCACCTCCATTGGAGATTCCATTTTAGGATTCTCATGCTTTCTCCTTTTAGAATTAAGTAGGACTTTCAACTGCACATTATATACATGGGTTTTATCATCCTTGTCCACTGCCTTTGTTTCCTTCAAATTGGAGTTATATTGGTATGTTTATCGACACAAGAGTTCTACCATTCTGGGGGGTCTATGGAATCTCGAGATTCTATCATAGGGGCTTTCATTGTACTTATGGTCTTTAGAGAGTCTCTTGAGATGTTTTATTTGTGCATCCTTTTCTATATCTTTTTGGAGTAGGGTTTTTCCCACTAGGTTTTCTCTATTTCTCCAGCTCATAGAGATTTGATTATGATTGGGTACCTCATTAGGCTTTGTTGCCGAGACCCAAGTTTTCTTTCAGCGTTGTAGTTTCCTTGCATTATTTGTAGCTGCATTGTTTCTCATCTTAAGGGGATGTTAGAGTAAAACGTTAATATAATTTAATTTATTAAATTACCTTTACTCCCTTCTTAAAATTTCACTTTATGCACCTTGTGTTTCCATTTAATAATTATTTAGTAATTATTAAATGTCATTTATCTCTTAGGGTTTCCCTTTTATGGTTTCAATCTCCTTCATAAGGACTGATCAGTTATAAATTCATTCATTCTATTTTGTACAAGTAAATACAATCTTCTTGTTTATTGAGCAAACCCTTCTCTCTCTCTTTGTATTTATTACTTCCTTGTAATAGGTTATTTGCATGTAGGATATCCAGGATCTATGAATTTGTTCATCATCAAATTCTACATATATCACTTCAATTACGAAAAGGAACCATTGAATACATTATGACCTATTTGGAGAGACATTAAACATTAGCCATCGACTCATACAACCTGAAATTGAATTCTAAAACATAATATGAGTTGTACAAATTTAGAAATGTTGAAACATACTTACAAAGAATGGAATTGTCTACAAAGCCAACAATAGACAATTTTGAAATTGGCCTTGGGGAGATGTATTTTGCATTCACTAGTGTCAAAGTGGAATTGAATATACAAATATGTGTTTGGTCATTGACAAGAGGCAAGAAGTACCTACACTTCAACAAAACTTTGGATATAGAATCATACTCAGTACTTTTCCACAACACTAATCCACTTTGTGGACACTTTGAGCCCCTTGTATGATCAAAATTGAATTACCCCCATCATGAAGAAGGAAAAACTTTGAAAGGCCTTAAGAAAACATCAACACATCAAGTGCCAATTCAAGTTGTCCAGATACAAATATCTATGAATAAGAAAAATAGCGTAAATCAAAAGATATCACTTCAAAGGGTCAAAAAAACAATTAGAAATACTAATCATAATCAATCAGAAAATCTCTAATATTCCATTAAAAATATAACAAAAATTGTAAGCTGCAAAAAAGGAAATATTTAGCTTAGAAAATCTTGAATAACTTAGGCATTGTATTTGGTAAAAAAAATTGTTACAAAAAATAGTAAACTACAACCAACATGCCATATTAGAGTTCTTCTTCACCAACAACTTAGTATTTGATTAAGGTATGCCAATTATAGATTTTTTCCATGTCATATATTCTTAAATTGCTTTTATTTATCTTTGTTCTTGCTAATCAAAGTAAATGCAAGTGCTAGGTGTAAAGCCGAATTCTCTAGCCTTTTTCCAAAAATCTTCTGCCTTAAGGTAGTGGGGAGCATTCTATAGTTTTAGTCCATTAACAATTACAGGTAACTTGTATTTACTCTACTTCCTATGGTTGATGTGTACCATATAAAAGGGCTATTGAATATAACATGAATACCATTTTTGGGCAGGATACCATGATGATGTGTACTGATTACAATGAAATTCAAGCTCAATTGCAAGATTGAAAAGAGAAATCAGGTACTACATTCGAAAGATCCATTATGCTGATTTTGGTCAACTACATTCATTACAATTAATAACACAGGCACTATGTTTGGCAAAAACATTTGTTACAACAAATACTAGACAACAACCAACATGCCACTTATCTTGTGTATTTACTTGCATATTAGAATTCTTCTTCACCTACAATTGAACACTTGATTGAGGTATGCCAAGTCTAGTTTTTCTCTACGTGATATATTCTTAAATTACTTTTATTTATCTTTGTGCTTGATAATTCCAATAAATGCAAGTGCCAGGTGTATGGTTGAATTCTCTAGCATTTTACCAACATTCTTTGCGCCTAAAGGTAGTGTGGAGCATTTTATAGTTGGAGTCCATTCACAATTACAATATATTACAAAATTCAAGGTAACTTATATTTACTTCTACTTCTTATGGTTGATGGATTTTTCATGCACATGTGCACATGCCAAATATAAGAACACTAAAGCCAAATATAAAAGGGCTATTGAATATAACATGAATACCATTTTTGGGTAGGATACCATGATGATGCATGCTGATTATAGTCAAATTCAAGTTGAAATTGCATCTTCTTTAGCTTTGAAATTAAAACTAGTGTTAGGTTCTCTTTGACAATGAGGCTGATATCATTAAGACTACATATAAGTAAGTAAGTGAAGACACAATTTCTCCCTCTTCATTTTATACTTTCCATAGATGCTAAAAAAAACAAACAAAATTTAATATTCATATATTTTTTAAGATTGTGCTTGTTACAACACAACCCATCTGTATTAGAAGAAAAATAATATGCTTATAAAATAATGATAAACTGAAAAAATTCTAAAATTCATCTACATCATGTGTAGGTTCCTTCACAAAAGAAACAACAAACTACAAAAGATTTCAAAGTGATGTTATTCCAGTTATTTCAAACACACCTAGCTATCAACAATTTCAGAAATCTTGTTGTACTTGATTTATCTTTTGTACTTTAGACTACTCTCTGAAAAGCTATCCCATTTTAAATCTATGTTCTATTGCATGACCAAAGCTACCTTAAATAATAGATTTACAATGGTTTCAATCATGTGTTCATAACATTCTACACATCTTTACATGCACATGTTCATAATTTATGAGCTCTTAATTTTATCTTTTATGTTAAATAAAAGATCCAAAATGCTTCCAATCATATGTTTAGAATTTATGAGCGCTAAATTCAATCTTTAATGTTACATAGAAATACATAATGGTTTCAATGTTTATCACTTCCATTCGCTTAATTTTATCAACAACCACAACAACAAACTCTTGTCTTGCGTCCCTTTGTTCTCTATAAATTATTCATATATCTAATAAGTAATTGATGTCTCCCATTAGTTCAGATGCTACCACAACCATTGTCGCCCATTCAAGTTCAAGTTAACAATCACCAAACCCACCACATTGAAAGGCATGAACTTTTGCGCTTGCACCCCTTGTTTTGTATTTGGTTTTGTGTCTATATTAATGTGGATATCTTTGTATAGAAATATAATAATAATAATATTAATATTTATATCAGCTTACTTTGAGTTTCTTTGGTCCTTCATTACTGTTAAAATAAAATAATAACTAATAGATTGTTAGGTTTGTCTTCGTATAATTATATTGATCCCATTAAACAAGATTCTATGCACTCCCTCCCTATCTTAAGATTATCATCTTATCCTTCATTACATGTAATGCCTACCCCTACATGACTTTTCTGATTGTATTGTCATATTCTTTTAGGCCAGTTTTCTAATTGTGTTTTATGATTGTTAATACTTAGTCATCGTATTTGATTATATGTTATTTCATACTTAATTATATATTAAGTTACCTAGTTATTTCATGTATGCATGATTGTTTGATGATGATATATATGTTCATGTAGTGACTTTCAGTTATTTAATGATGTTAGTTAGATGAATGATTTTTATGCGATTTCTATGGATACTTACCCCATACTTGCATGTGTATGGTGTGCATGTATGTTTTCTTTATGTTTGATGTTTCTGATGTGGTTAAGGAAGGGAGTCATAGTCACCTGCTAGTCAGGATCTACATGATGCACCATTCCTTGCCATTTCTTGTTTAGTTTATAATATTTTGTTTGTATATTTATGGATTTTATGCAAATTGTAGGTATTGGGTATCGACATCCTTGAATTGCTAGGATGAGTGTACTCTATCGCAGTATTTCAATGGTATAAGTGGGGAGATAACTCTTAAGTCAAAATCCTAAACCCTAAGCCAATTGTCCTAGAAAATAGGAAAGTATCTGAGTCAGTTTACGCATCCAAATTTGTCAAGTGACCTGAATTCATGATTTTGACCCTAGAGTTTGATTATGTTCTTTGCCTTCAGTTGAGTTGTCATTTTTGGTTTTGTGGGTATGTGGCGATTTTCTGTTATAATTAAATCAAATTAAAAGATAATTTAATGATTTAATTTAATCAAAATTTTATAGAGAAATTTGATATTTAATTAATTGAGAAATTAATTTAATAAAAGAATTAAATTTAAAGATTTTATTAAAATTCTATTTTGATGTACTTATATTTATTTAATTTGATGATAATTATTTAGGAGTTTTATTTTAATTATAAACTCTAAATAATATTATTAATTAAGTTAATAAATATATTATTAAAAATGTCTCGTGAATTAATTAAATAAAAGAATTAAATTTAAAGATTTTATTAAAGTTCTATTTTTGACATATTTATATTTATTTAATTTAATGATAATTATTTAGGAGTTTTATTTTAATTATAAACTCTAAATAATGTTATTAATTAATTTAATAAATATATTATTAAAAATGTCTTGTGAATTACTTAAATAAAAGAATAAAATTTAAAGATAAAGTTATAGTTTTAATTTTGGCATATTTTGGCAAATGGGGTTGCAAGCTTTGGGTTTAACCATGGAGGAAACTTTGTAGTTAAGTGCGCTCAGGCTAGAGTAGTACTGGGATGGGTGACCTCCCAGGAAGTCTCAGTGTTTCACCCCTGTGAGCATCACCTAGATCCAATGAGTGCTAAGTGTTCCATTTATTCTCATGAGAGATGGATTCATGTTGAATCACTACTCATGAAACATGGGTCAATGAGTTTGACTCAAAAATCACACAGTTAAATCCTGATAGCAATATCACAATTTGACTTGCTATGGAAATTATCTCTTACTTATCAATATTTATAATTATTTAATTTAATAATAATTTATTTAGGAGTTTTATTTTAATTAATAAACTCTAAATAATATTATTAGTTAAATTAATAAATATGATATTAAAAACACCTCATGATTAATTAAAGTGAGAAAGAAAATTAATTTAATAATTATATTTTAATTAAATTGCTTAAAGTTGTTACATGAAAATATTATATAGAAAATAAAATATTTAATTAATTGAAAAATTAATTAAATGCTCATGCGAAGATGTGCAATCTCATGTGAGATCATGTATTTTTGCACAAAATTTTGGTGTAAAATGTAGATTTTGATGTTTGAAAATTGATTTGTTGGATGTACAATCAGACAATGAAAGAGGAGAGTCTACAGGTTGAGAGGATCAACTGCGAAATGTGCTCTGCTAGGGTTTGTACAATTTGCGTCCCTTTTTGCCTCACTATCTATCATTTCACATTTAGTGTGGGAATTTACTTTAGGATATAATGGCCTCAACCATCATTAGCCCAACAGTTGCTATTGGTGCTGGAGTTGTTGCTGCATGCAAAAATGGCCCTACCGAGCAAACATCTGTGCAAATTTGTGCCCAAGGTATTTCACGAGGTAAATCCTCTCCCAACCTAGTTTTGAATATATCTACTTTTGAATCTGCTTGTCAATGGCTAGAAATCCAAACCCTTATTAGGTATTTTGTGGGTCGCACTCTATCTGAAAGCATGTTACATGAATGGATAACCAAGGCCTAGACCCCCTAGGGGATTTTCCTTGAAGGAATTCAGAGCCTCACTAAGGGCTTCTTTTTGTTTCATTTCGGTAACCCCTCTTAGGCTGAGAGCATTTTTAGCCATAGGCCATGGATAGTTTTCTCATGTTTGCTTGTTTTTCAGAGATGGTCTCAAGAATTTTGCGTCTTGGATGACCACAAACTTAAGGTTCCAGTTTGGGTAGAGTTCCCTTGGCTGCCGATCCCTTGCTAGTCTTTCCTCCTAGAAATTACCCAGACTATGGGCAAAGTGATTTATGTGGAACCGGAAAATTTTTTCAATGCCCACCCTCAATGGAGGGGTTGTGTTGAGGTCAACCTCTCTAGGGACCTTAAGGAATCTGTGGAAATTCAGATTGGTGCTACCACCTTTACCCAAAAGGTGCTTTACTTGAATCTTCTGAATACCTGCTTTCATTGTCAATCTGCTAGCCATAAGATAAAGGATTGACCTCTTCTTGACCATAATCGCTCTCCAATGCAGGAACCCAAGCCAACTCTAGTCATTAAAAAAGATGAGTGGACAATAGTTGTCAAGAAAGGCAAGGGCGCTACTAAGCCAAGCCCTATTTCTCAAGAACTCAGTTGTCCCAGCTCTAGTGTGGCTCCTCTTGTGTTCATGGCACCCAAGGTTCCCATGGTTGTACCACCAACTATTTTAGGATAGAACAACCAAAGGTCCAAGCTGCTTGGGTTTGTGTGCCTCAAGCAGCTTCTATGATTTCCTCTCTATCTCTCCATCACTCTCATAGCCTTGAAGGCTAGAATGTAGTCTCTATCACTAGGGATAAATGAAGAGCCATCACTTTGGGTGACCCCTCATTTGAATCCTCTGCTTTCTTGCATAATAACTTTTCCTCGCTTGGGGATGAGGAGAATATGCAAGTTGGTTTATAGTGAATTTTCTCTCTTGGAATGTGCAAGGGCTAACAAACCTCCCTAGAAAATATTCTGTTCATGTTACCAAGTCTAGCTTGGCAATATTGATGTTCTATGCCTACAAGAAGTCAAAGTCTCTGGGTTTCTTCTCAATTCAACTTGCCATGTGATATGGTTGGATGATGTTAGCTTTGCTTCTTGGCATGAAGCTAGTTGAGGTGGTGTAGTCACTCTCCTCTCCCCTCTACTTTTCCCTTTTTTTGTTTCCCATGGTTCTAACCCCATGTAGAGAGTTATTTGGATTTTGTTGTCTTTTCAAAATCATTCTTTTGGCATTGTCAATATCTATGCCCCTAATGATGCGGTTGAGCGCTCACACTTGTGGAGGTGGATAGCTAATTCTTTTCCACCTACCACCTGGATATTCTACAAAGATTTTAGTATGGTTGAGCTGGCTATTGATAAAGTGAGCCTTCTACCTTTTTGATGGTTAGTTGGAGAGTGAGAAGCCTAGTTTTACATGTGGAACAAGCTGGGTCTTTTTGATCCCAATGTTCATCACCTCCAGACTAATGGCATCTAGTACACATGGTCCAACTTTTGAGAGGGAGCTGACAGGGTCCTTAAAAGGTTAGATTGTGCTATGATTTCTGCTCAGTCCTTTTTTTCTTTTTCTCACATGAGTCTGCTACCTGCCACTCCGCTCCCTGATGTGACTCTTTCTGACCATTTTCCCATCCACTTCTCCATTCCCTAGCATTTTTCCCCTCCTCATAATTGTAAAACTCATTTTTACCTTAATACCTCAGTGCTATCACATCCACTCACCACTGCTCATATTTTATGAACTTGGAATCTTGAACGTAGGCCCCACTCTTCTTTTGGATGAATTTAGTGGTGGAATGATGCCATCACCTATACTGTGAGGTTTCTTGACATTTATGGGAGGCAGCTGGCCACTTACTTCAAAAGATCCTATGAGGCCACTACCAAAAATCTTTGTACGACCACTAAAGCTCTAGCCATGAATCCATTTGACATGGATCTCCAAGTTTGGCTTGCCAACCTTTGCCACCAGAAGTAGGTTGCAGACAATTATGCTACCTAGGGAGCTCAACTCAAAGTTCACCTTCACTGGCAAGAGGTCGGTGATCAAACTTCCAAGGAATTTTTCAATGTGTTGAGGGCTCACCATTCTATAGTGGGGATCAAACGCATTCAAAAGTGTCAACACTCCTTTTGTGAGCTTCCTGACATTCTCCAAGCTTTCATTCGCCACTATAAAAAAGTTTTCATAGCATAGGGTCCCTCAAAAGCCCAGAATCAAGCCTTGCAAGCTTGTTTGGATGTCGCTCCTAAAAGACTTGCTCCAAAACAAGATGTGTTCTACTAGTAGAAGCTCACTTTAGTAGACCTCAAGAAAGTTGTCTTCTCCATGGCAGACGATAAGGCCCTTGGTTGTGATGGTTTCCCTTGTGAATTTTACAAAACCTTCTGGGATGAGATTGGACCAGACCTACATAAGGTTTACATTGAGGCCTACAATTCCCACTCTCTAGGAAATATTATTAACAAAGGGAATATAAAATTTATACCTAAGGTGGGTGACCTTGAAGATATATGTAGTTGGAGGCTCATCACTTTGTTGAATGTCTCCTACAAGATCATTTCCAAAGCTCTCTCTCTTAAAATCTATCATCTTCTTCCTTAGATCATTCACCCTGAACAGACATGTTTTATCAAATGTGTTATATCCTAGACAATATAATTGTTGTGTGGGAAGGGATGGAATGGGCTCGACATTCCAAACTATAGGCCATCTTTCTCAAGATTGATTTTGCCAAAGCCTATGACTGGATTGAGTGGCCTTTCATCCTTGCAATGCTTCAAGCACTTGGGTTTGGCCCTACTTTTCTATAGTTAGTCCAGATGCTTTTTGGGGATGCCTCTACTTGCATCTCCATTAATGGTCGCTAGTCTCAAGCCTTTAGGCTTTATCATTCAATTTGACAAGGTTTCCTACTGGCACCCTCTTTATATGTGTTGATAGCCAAAGGTTTTGGGTATTTTCTTGCAAATGCCATCTCACAAGGGAGGGTCTATGGTATTTCCCTCCCAAATTCCCCTTATTAGCTTGTGAATGGCCATTTTGCAGATGACTCCTTCCTCACTCTCATTGAGGATGAAGTGAATGTTGCCTCCACTTTGCAATGTCTTGATACATTCTGTCTTGCTTCAAGGTCTGCTATTCAGTGGCACAAAACCCTTTGCTATAGGAAATCTTCCCTTCCTCATCCTACTTGGCTTGGGAAATATCAATGGAAATGGGTTCAGCATGGGGAATTATTTCATTTTTTAGGCATCCCTTTTTCCTTCCAAGCCTTAGTCATTGAGCTCTGGAATGCGATTCTTGCTAGAATAGAGAAGAAGCTAGAGTATTGGATCACCAAACCTCTCTCCCTTGCGGGAAAATTCTAGATTTGTTCCAAAGTGTTGGCTACCACCCATGTGTACTATTCCTCCTATTGGGCTCCTTCAAAGGCCTCTTATCTCAAACTTGAGAGCCTATTACATGATTTCCTCTAGGCATCAGATGCTTCTCACTAGGGCTTTCATAGAGTCACTTGGGATTTTTTCTATTTTCCCAAAGATTCTAGTGGCCCAGGCTTGCTATCCACCCAGAAGAAAGGTACTACTTTATGTACCAAATGGGTGATTCGAGCTCTTTCTAGCAATGAAGCTTGGAATATTTTGTTAAGACATTGCATTTGTTCAGCCTTTCCAGTTCATCGGCGAGCTTGTAAGAGGATTGGGTTTCTAACCCTTCTTGTCACCACTGAACCTATCTAGATTTAGGGCACTTTTGTTGCCAAGAGTATTTAGAAAGCCTGGGAAGTAGTTAAGCCCTAGCTTTTCTGGGTTGGCAATGGGTTCAGAGATGGGCTCTCCATGAACCAAGAGAATCTCTGGTGGTCACCATTATTTTCTATCCAAGGTGTTCCCCTGGCTAAGGTGCATGGGGCTAGTGCTCTACATTTTTTTAATGTGGTATAAGGACCCCTAAAGATCTTTTCTTCAGAGTTACTATGAGCTTACATTTGTGAGAGGATATGAAAGTGCAGTTCCAACTCACTCATCCAGATTGATAGATTTTTGATCTTCTAGTTTCTGTGGTGCCTCCAAATTTGTTATATAAAGTGGGCATTGAGTCCTCTTACCCTTGAGGGAAAGACTGGAAGTGGTATCCAGACACCCCAGTAACTAGCTATAACCCTAGGTTGGGCTACCAATGGTTGGTTCCTCACCTGCCCATGGTTGAAGTTCTCAACCAATGATGGCATTTGCAATCTTCTCACCATATTTGGTCATAGGTTCTCCACTATGTGGCAAGCCATTACTGAGCCTAAAATTGTGCATTTCGCCTGGTGTATTCTCTTCCAAGGCTTTCCTTTAGGACCTTAGCTATGGCACTTGGGTTTTCTTGACCCCCATTTCCCTTTCTGTGGTCAACCAGAGACTTTTTTGCACGTTTTTTGGTTCTGTAGATAGGCTCATTGTTACTAGCAATGGATCTATGATCTCATTTTCCCCTTCCCCCTAGAGCCTTTCTCTTAACATATGGTTGTTCTAGGTGATAATACTCAGATACCCTTCAAGTAATCCTAGATATGACATGCTTTCATATTGGAGATCTTATTTACCATTTGGAAAGATCACAATGCAGTTATTTATGCTAACAACACATTTGATATTAATGTTGCTATATACACTAAAGCATTTATTTATAACAATGTCATGTTGCAAATTCAAGTACAAATAGATAAAGTGGCTCTAGAGGTGGCTCACTTATAGGAGCTTTTGGATTATTGAGGAAATGCCCCCTATATAGTAGCTTGTGTTCCACTGAATTTGGCCTCTAGTGACAGTACTCCTCCTTGCGGTCGCCATCGACAACGTAACAGTTCTACTTACCACTCGCACATGCCTCGCTCTCAACTACACCACACTCCTAGCGGTGGTGCTTTTGGTTAGCACTGCTCTTTTGGAGGATCTGGTGGTCAACACTGGTCTACCTTGCCTCCTTGGAGGCCTAGCTCAGGTTGGTCCCCAGTGGCTCCTCTTGCTACTCTTGCTACTAGAAGGCCCTCTATGCACTCAGACCCCAAGTGGGTGTTTCCCCAGTTGGACTTAGCCATTTCTCCTCCCAGGCTTGAGGGAGAGAAAGATGAAGATAATGCTGCTACTACTTATGATGGATGGGCTCCCCCTGAGCTATCTACTCACCCCACCCTCGGGTGGGGCTCTGATGATAAGGATCCTCCTCCTTCGGTTGGTGCTGCACTGACAGCTTAAGGATTTTGTATGTTTTCCTAAAGTTTTTTTTGATGAATAGTTGATTTTCGGCCTTTGGCCTTATGAACTTGTGGGGTGATCCTGTTTCCCCTAGCCCCTTTTTTTGTGAATATGTAACTTTATTGTATTTTTTTTCATATAAGGAAGGGACTATTCATCAAAATAAAAAAAAAAGAATTAAATTTAAAATATTAAATTAAAGTTCTAATTTTAGCATTTATACATTTATTTAATTTAATAATTATTATTTAAGAATATTATTTTAATAATAAACTTTAAATAATATTATTATTTGAGTAATAAATATTATTTGATTAAAAAGAAAATATTAAAATATGTCAATATTTGATTAATTAAAAACTAATTAAATTTATACTTTAAATAAAAAGTCTAAATTTAGAAAGTTGGTTAAAGAAAGATTAGAATATGATGTTATTTTATTAATTAGAAATTAATTAATATGTACTTCATTTTAAAATATTTATTTTAAAAAAATTATTTAAGAAATTTGATAAAAATAGAATTAAAAGATTAAAGATTTAATATTATTTTATTATAATTATTTAATTAATAATTATTAAATTAGAGTTGCATTTAAATAATGAACTTTAATTATTCTTATTAATTTAAATAATAATCTATGCTTTAAATAGTGCTTACACAAATTAATAAGTGGAGCAAAAGAAAATATAAAAGAATATTTTAATTAAAAAGTTCTTTAAATATGCAAGAAACAATTAAATTTAAAAGATTGGATTAAAGTTCTAATTTAGGCATATTTATATTTATTTAATTGAATAATAATTTAATCAAATTTTTTTAATAAACTCTCAATAATATTATTAGTTAAATTAATAAATATTATATTAAAAACATTGCATGATTTAATAATGAAGAGAAAGCTTTAATTTAATAAAGTTTATTTTAATTAAATTGCATAAAGTGTGTGAATGAAAAATAAAATATAATAATTAAAAACAAAGGGTTTTTGCATGATTGCATGATCAAAGCCTTGATTTGGGGGAAAAACTCTTTATTAAGGAAATTAGAGCTCATTTCTAGATACACAGGTTTGATGGAGCCAATTTATGAAAAGAGTGTTTTTGAAGGAAAAGGAAGATTATTGCATGTTTGTGCGATCATTATTTTAGCATCATATCCAGGTAGGATCTTGTGGGTTTGTGCAATAGTTGCTCATTCTTCGAATTCTTGTCTTCTTCATGTTTGTTGTGTTTCTATTTTCAGAAGTTCTCTGGGTTGAAAATTTTTTTTTAGAAAATTAATTTCCATTATAGAATTGTCTATGATTTAATCTATAAAACCTTTTATTAAATATTGAACTTTAGGGTTTTCAAAACCTAATGAAATATGAAATTCACTTTTGCACTTTACATGACGTGTGATTTACTCATGTTGGTGTTTTTGGGTTTGTCTTAGCTTTGGTTAGTCAGGATGTTTACTAGAGGCTCAAGAGTTCTATTTATTGATGTTATGATGATATTTTGATCTCAATCATTTATACTCAACCACGGTAATGTGTTTGGTATGCTCTATGAGATATTTTGATGCATTGATTGTTATTACTTTCTAGTGTTCTTGTGTGAAATCGAGGTGAATGGTGTGATCTATCTGATATAATCTTTAAGTCTTCGATCAGTTGTATTTGGATTTCTTTCTAGTCACTTTTATAGGACTGAGGTGTTTGTATGATTTTTTCTTGGTGATGTCATGATATGGCATGGATTGGTTTATGTGTACTTGATTTTGGGATCAGTCCTATTAGGATGATTGTATTGGTGGAATCCATGATTATGATAAGTATTTTTTTCAATACTTGTTAGTTGCTTGTTTAAGAGCTAATGTATGGTATGTGGTATTTTGTGATCTTTTGATTTTACTGAGCTTAGGGTAGGTTATCTACATGTCATGTCAAGAAGCGGCTTGTAATGGAGGCCAGGCCCAAAGTGGCTACTAGGATAACCCATTGTAAATTGTTTAATAAGTGAAAACATTACACTAAATGAGAATAAAATAAAAATAATAAGAGTCTTTGTATTTCCTCGCACATGCCTCGAGTGCTAGTAAAGACTAGGATGAGAGTAGAGAGTATGCTTGGTTCTGACCATGCATTGTTAGTATTCCTTGTCAGTACAAAAGGATATTAGTGTTGCATAGAGTCACTAGGGGGCCAGGGTCAAGTTAGATTGCTAGAATAATTGTGTTGATTCACGCGATGACACTTGCCCGCTTGCATAGTAGATCTCTTATGTGTCTGTGTTGCCTCTAGGATTAGTTGATATTTGTGTCTTGGTACCTTTGTGTTAGATTTCTGTTAGCTAATTCCTTAAACCTAGATGTTGGATTTGATTATTGAGTTTGTTATCTTATTTCAGACTTGAGACTATCTCCTCAACATGGTGAGAGTGGACCTTTTTGTGTTCCACGAGGTCAAGTGGTAGTGCTTTTTGTTAGTGTAAATAATTACTTATTATTACACTTTACTTAAGTTTACTTAGGTTAATGCATTATCATATTATTTTTCATGTAGACAACTATGAGTATGTGTAGTCATATGAGTTGTCTTGTTGACAAGATAGGAGTTAGTAACTTATTTAAGCACATGGTGTCTACAACATCTCTTTATGAGATACACCTATGTAAACTTATCCTTTCATCATTGCACAAACTCCTATGCTCAATGGAGGATAATCCACTCTTGGTGGACATGTGCTTAGTTGTGATGTTTATCTCTTTGTTGACTCCTAGTCATTCTAGATGCCTTCATATACAGACACTTCTAGTGTGTATTCATCTAATATTCATTCTCATTATTGTTATTATGATCATCCATTATTGGTCCATATTGTGCTAGTGCTTGAGCTTCTTGAGCTTGATGTCATTTTTTCCTAAAGAAAATTCTTACATGGTATTAGACCGATAGGAGATTTCTTCACATAGTCATTGGAGACTATTTTTGTTTCACCTCTCGAAGGGCCACAATTCAGATCCAGAGTATCCACAAAAATTGGGAGCATTTTGAGAAAGATCTGACCTCACCATTAAATCCAGAGGATCAATTCAGAAAATTTTTACTATAAATTTTCCTACCCAAGGCTATAGTCATATTTGTGGAATTCTTTTTCTGCAAATCAGTACCCGAAGGCCCAATTTGCGAAATTGGTATGATCACTTTAGATCTGTGTAATTAATTTTTTAGATTTGCACATTTTCATTTGCATCTCCTTTTGAATCTGTAATTTTTTTTTTTGATTTGCATTATTTTTTTCAAAAAATTTGTCAAAAATTTTGTCCATTAGTTCGGTTGGAAAGCATTGGTTGTTGTAGGCAAATCAGGCAATTACACCCCAACCCCTATAGGTTACAATAGGAGGTTAATTTCTACTAGTCCCATAAGTAGATCAAGCATGACACACTACAACTGCGAACGGCTTGTATAATCCATCGACATTCATCAATACACTGTAGACAACAACCGCACATAGTCAACCGCCGATGACAAACCTCCAACTAGCTCAATATTTCTAGTGGCTTCTTAGCCACTTTAGCTTCTGTAGGCTCCCACTTTTCAAGGCCATTGTGCATATAAACAAGGTGAATGTGGGATTAAAAATACTACACCTGCCCTTTCCCACCCACCGCTCCCTCTGCTCATATTTGTACCGGGCCATCGCTCTTTTGGTACTACCAAGTACTTCGCCACAACCACCAATGCAGACCTCTGGTAGCCACACAATCTACCACATAACATCCAACAACGTTCACAGCCTCTGACTCAACCACCACATTAGCATCCAACATAGAATTCCACATCTATTGCCACATAGACACCATGTTAGTGACTTGTCATCTACCACATAATCTGGCCATATTGCTACATCACTATATGTACTACCACATTAACTAGTCGCTCTCAAATTTTGCTAATGTCATCAATTGACGAGCCTAAATTTGATAGTCATTTGACTGTCACAAGTAGGAAAAATTTTACTACTATGACAATTGTTTGGATGTCAAATTTAAAATAGTGTTTTCCTAATGTCATCAGTGCAGACCCCTCACCATATGTCGTTTTGATTTGACATCCAAATTTGGGAGGCCATATCTCTGTCATCTAGACTCCAAATCAGGTGCAACATTTTTTGATTTGGGCTAGAATTTCTTAAATTTTTTAGTGTTGCTATTATTTTCTAGTTTTGGTGCATAGATTTGTAAAAAAAATCAATTTTTGGTGATTGTACCTATCCAATCCTGCTATATGCACCCTAAAATGGTCACCTAGACTATGGGCCCCCATTATTCAATTATTCAATTTATCAATTTCCTAAATCAATAGTTTGCAATATTTTATTAAATCAATTCAAATCAATTTCCTTGATCAAATTCGATTATTTCAATATTTCCTCAGGTTGATCATTTTATCCTAAGTCGTGTTTAATTAAAAGAAAATCTCCCTTTTAATTAAATAAAATAAGTTCCCATTTAATTAAAGAAAACCTGTCTTTTAATTAAATTCATCCACATTTAATTAATTAAGAGAAAATCCCCTTTTTTAATTTAATTAAATATTTCCTATTTAATTAAAATAACTTGCTTCCTTTTAATTAAATAAATCCCCCATGAAAAAGGAAATGAAATAAATAAAGATTAAATAAATTCCTTTTTTTCTTCCCTCATTTAATTCTTCTCCTCTTTTCTCATTGGTGGAATTTTGTCTCACATGGATCAAAGTCTATTATCCCATATTGGTTGTGAGAAGCTTCTTACCTCCACTTTTTATCTTTATAAGGGAGAGCCCTCTCCTCATTTTTGACATCCACAATTATTCTATTGTTATGCTGTAGGTTTGAACACACCCAATCTAGGCTATAGTTATGTTGTAATTTTGGAGAGCAATTTTTGGAGGACTTTGAGCATTAAATATTTTGTAGAGAACTTCTATCTTTTTTTCTTATTCTCTCTTGCATCCATGGCTTCCATCATGAGGTTTCATCCTTGCATTTTCATATTAGCTTAGATCTTGCATTGATAGATTAGATCTTGTTTTCGTAGATTAGATCTTGCATTGTTTGCATTATTATCATATATATTAGTTTTCATCTCCATCTTCATGCATACAGGATCTTTGAATCTCTCATTTTATGGTGTACTTGCATGGGGACAAATTAGGTCAAACTGAGGGCCTCCATTACAAACCCTTGCACTCCATAAATAGAGAGCTATGAGCTACAATTCAAGACCTCATTCTTGAGCAATATTGGATATAATGACTCATAGAAGTGTGTCCACATTTTAGACATAAATTTTTGGTGCCCACCATGGGACAACCCACCTTTACTTTTTGGTTTTGGATAGTTTTGGACCTAACCCCCTTGTGCAGATTTCTTTGGAGACAAAAAACCCTAGATCTACAAGATTTGATCATATCTCCCAAATAACTTGGTATTTTGGTCTGAATTTTGTCTTACAAGGTGGTGACATATTAAAAAAGCTTTAGTCCGATTTTTAGAGTTTTCCAAGGTATTTTCAAATTTTTATAATTTTTTCTTTATTTTTAATGAAAAATTATTTTAAGGAGCAAATTAGTGACTTTTTAGGAAAAGTCTATATTTTTGGAAATATGTCTAAATTCTAAATGGTATAGGTTCTTTTTGTTTTGATTTTAGAGATCATATTAGGGCTCAATAATTTGATTTGCAAAAATTGGTCTATTTTGACAAAATGGCTTCCTAGGGCACAAATGAAAAGATATTCTCAAAATTTTAACTTTTTGGAAAGCTCTCTAATTTGTGATAGGGGTCATTTTTTTCATTTATGGTTTTGGGTCTGAATTCATATCATATAGGTCCAATCTTGATGACTAAGTCAAAAAAATCAATTAAAAAAGGGCATTTAATGAATAGCATGCATTTAATTTTTATAATGGATCAATGCATGTTGTGAGGTTTCATTTGGATTATTTTCTGATTATTATCACTCTTAAATATTAGATTTTTAGATCTAACTCTAATTTTGTATAAGTTGGATATATATTGCATATCTTGTGTTTGCTTGTTTTGCTTGTTGCTTTGTTTGTTATGAGCGAGTGTTCTAGCATAAATGAAAGGTACAATAGAGAAAAGATGGGTTGCAAGGATTGCCAAGTATTTTGTTGGATCTTTATAACATTTGGATTTGGAAGTAAAATGAACTCTCTCATGTGTTTGGCTTCAGTGCTTTTACATATTTTCATAGATTCACACTTCATTTGGTGCTCTAAAATTGGAACTAGATTTTCTTTCATGCATATGTGGGTCACATAATAATTAGGCCCTATGAATACTATTTGGGAGATCTTGAGAGATAGAGCTTCATTCACTTGTACATGCAAAGCTCCTCTTGACGATAGATCCCCTTGTAGGTAGGGAAGGATATTTGTTATTATCTCACTATTTCGCTTGGATTTCTCCTCAACATCCATTAGTACTTTCTCTTTTGAGATTGGTGGTGTTGGTTGTTAGATTTTTCAAAAAGTTGGTGAGGTGATTTCAAATTATCATGTCAAAGAATCTTTTTTTCTATGTTTGAGTAAGGTGAAGAGGCTAGAGGAGTATGCTCTATTCCCTTTTGGGGACATCAGAAACTTGGAACCCTTGAATCCAAATCAAGTTCCCATATGGTACAAATTTTTGAGGCTTCCTTGATTAGAGAGGGTTAAACCATAGTAGACATTCTCTTTATTGGGTCAACCATGTGGACGGTATCTCAAACGGTAGTAGCAATTTTTGACATGGTAGTAGAAACTGCTAAATAAATGTCCTTGTGGGGGAAATCCTCACGAGTGTAGTCTTTTGTTGGGCTATTAGATCTCCTCAGTATCTTTGATTGATTAAATTCTCAGAATATGTCAAAACCCTGGTGTGCTAGGATAGGATTTTGCCCACTCTAGATTACAAAAGCTGGAGAGTTGAACATTACTAAGAACCATAGTGCTGCCAAATTTTCTTTTCTAGGACTATGTGCATGATTGAAAAATATTTTGAGAACATACACAGTAGTGGTTCTAGGGACTAGATTGATACTACAACACTATTCTTGTTCATGTGCAAGGTTGTTTTGTCCCTTGCTCATTGTTTGAAGATATTTTTTTGAAATCCTTGATTGCTATCTTGCGTGCTTGGTTCATGATTAAAAATATATTGATACATCTAGTTGGACATTTAAAATAAACAAAATCTGAGTTCCTAAGTTGAGACTTTATGATCAAACTGCTTTGTTGTCCTATTATTTCCAATCTTCCTAAGTTAATCTAATTCAGATTAGGCTACTTACCCCATTTTTAGAAGCTTGTTTGCACTTTGGGTTATTGTGCTTTGACCTCTTGAATTAGTAATCATTGATTCACAAGAGACCTTGTTTGGAATTGGTGAGTTATAGATCGTCCTTGTTGAGAAAGATATCCCTTTACATCCTTTGATATTATGCTTGGACAGTCTTAGTAATCTCTTGTCCATATACTTTCATCAAAATTCAATTTTAATTATTTAAAATTTGGGTAAATAATCCTCTTGGTCCATATGTGCTAGGGTATTCACCCAAAGTTGTGGGCACCTCTGTGATAGTGTCGGTTTATGCCTATTGCAATATTTTATCTTATTATCTCTTTCTTGGATAAATGAGTGCTTTTACTATCCTAGTTTAGTACCAACATTTCTTAGGGTTATCCTATCAACTAGTACCATTTATTTCATGTTGGTTACAAGTGCTATTACATGTTTCTCAACATTCAAATGAACTCAAATGATATCAAATTTCACAAGATGACTCTTGGTCTTATTTCTTCTTCATCTTCCATATCTTTCTAGTCTTCCATTTCCATTCTTCCTCTTCTTCATGTCTTCTTGATTTCTTTTCCTCCTATTATCATATAGTCTACCTTCTTCTATTCACCCTTTCTCTTCTTCTATGTTTGATTCTTCTTCTTCTAGAACCATGGATCTTGAATATCTTGTTAGGGATCCTCATTTGAGCTCAGATGAATTTGACCTCCTTCTTGAATTTGAAAAGTGTTGTTATTACAATAGATATATGGATGCTAACCTTGTGACAAAAATGATTGAAAAAGGGAAGAACTGAGACCTTCTTGCTAGGATCATACACAAGATCAGATCATAATATCCTTCTTCCAAATATTTCTTATCTTCCAACTCTCATCACGATTCTTCTAAATATCATTCAGATTCTTCATTTTCTAAGTCTTATCACAATTCTTCTAAATATTGTTTAGATTCTTCATCTTCTAAGTCTTATCATGATTCTTATAAATATCATTCAAATTCTTCATCTTCTAAGTCTTATCATGATTCTTCTAAATATCATTGACAATCTTCATCTTCTAAGTCTTATCATGATTATTCTAAATATCAATTACATTCTTCATATTCTAAGTCTTCCCATGATTATTCTAAATATCATTCATCTAGGTCTTCACCTACTTCTTCTTTATGATATCATTCTTCTTCTACTTCTACCAAGAGTCTTATTCCTCTTATTGAGACATACCATAATGAACAAAATGGAAGGTCTTGTCATATGCCTATCTATAATTCCTATAGTGACAATGATTATGATGATGATGACTATTATATTCCTACATGTCCTAAAAGTCCTCCTAGTCATATGCTTGTACTTAAAGGGTATAAGTCACAGATAGATATTGATGGTAGTCCACATGACTCGAATCTTGAAAACAATATTGATAAATTTTGTGAACAATACCTAAATGATAAATCTATTTTTTTGAGGAAGAGAAAATATATTTTTTGTGCTGAAATAAAACATCAATGGCATAAGAGTTCCTCTTTTAAGAACCCTCATGCTGAAAATAAAGATTACACTCTTGAGTAAGATCATGTTCATGTTGAACCTTTGTCTTCTGATGCTCCCCTTCCATCTTCTACTTCCTCCACTGTCCATACATCACCTAAAGATTTTGAGCCTCTCAAATCTTCTACGAATCCTTCATCCAACAAGGATCCTAATGATTTTCATGTGGTCCCCTATATTTATCCTCAAAGGTTACCTCTTAAAGAAACTCAAGCTAACCTTCACTTGGCTGCAAATACTTTTGATAATGCTAAACCTAAAGAGCCTAAGCCTTCATGCGCTATAATGCCTACTTCAGCTAGTCCTTCATCATCTATTCCAAAGTCTTCCATACAATTCCAACATGCTTCCTTTTCCTTAGGAGTGGCTTCATGTCAAGAGGACTCTAAAAATGATAAAAAAAAGAATATAAAGAAAGATCAAGATCAAGAATCCTCCATGTCATCCAATTATTTTCACAATGTCTGATCCATTTCATGGTTCTTTTGATACTCTGTGCCCTTCCTCATTCATTCTACCATGTATTAAGTCTTCTTCTAAGAAAGATAAAGCTACTACTTACAACACTAAGCTTATTGACAATGAAAATGACCTTAATACAATTGCACCTTCCAAAGATGATACTTCCATTAAGGTTATTAAAAATAGTGTTGTTGCTTCCAATGTTGAGCCTATTGAAAATCAAGAGAAAAACTCTACACTTATGCTATCCAAAGATCCTTGTCAAGATCCAAGTCTTCTATCTTCTTGTTCTATCACTTCATGTTCCATTCCACTTTCTACTCTTCTTAAGTCTTCTCAAGCTTCAAGTACTCCTATCACAGAAGTTTCTCCTATTCAAGATGTTCATGATCCTATTGAAAATCCTAATGCTAACTCTAAAGATGTTGATGTCCTTGATTGTCATATAGATGTTGATGAACTTATTGATTACCCTTTTTCATCTTCAACATCCATCCTTGGACCTCCCCCATCAATACTAAATGCTTCATGTCTTCCTTCCATCTTGGGTCCTTATGTCCCTTCAATTTCCCTTCCCAAATCTCCTAATTCATCACCCATCTTTGGTCCTTATGTCCCTCCCTCTCCTATCTTTTCTTAAGATCAATGTAGATGCATATCCTTGAATCCTTTTCATCCACCCACTTACCTAAACCAATCATATGATCCTTCTTCTTCCACAAGTCCCAAGTCTTTTGGAAATAACTTGAATGTTCAATACAAGAAAAAGAAGCAATTCAAGAATCCATATAAAAAAGAAGACTACCATGTCTCCTCTAATCGACATGGGGGCATAAAGTCAAAAGAGATATATAAGAAAAAAATTATAAGACAAGTATGAGTTCCAAAATCCATCATTGAAGATATTATCTCTAAATCATAAAAAATAAATAAAAAGAGGCCTACGGTTATATGGATTCCAAAGTCTCTCTTGAGAGACTCTAATGTTGAACAACAATTGAAGTTGACATTCAAACTTCCAAAGAATTCTACTTCATCTTCTTCCAAAAGCATTCTTCCATTCCATGCACCTAAACCTCAACCTCTTCTATCCACTCACTATATTCTTTCACATATTCTTTCATTCACATTTTCTCCATCCTCTCACCACCCTTCAAGGTGTGTGTTGATGTTGACCTTGCCTTTATTTCCATCTTCCAATCTCACTCACTTTGCATAAAGCCATATCCTCCATTTTTGTCTTCCATCTTCCTTTCCCTATCTGCATCTTTGAGCATATCATTTTGACTCCTTTGCATGTCATGGTTTAAACTTTCAAGGAGCATTATCTAAAAGCTTGACTTCTTCCAAAAAATTTGAAAAAATGAAAAAAAAAAAGAAAAAAAAAAGAGAAAAATTTGAAAATGTGGCTTGGTGAAAACCTAATAATCAGTCACCTTGGTAGGAAAGGTAAAGAGAAATAAATTCACCCAATGGTGAAAACCACTCCCTTGTGGCACTTTGAATAAGTACCATGATGAAAACTTGACAATCAGACATCATGCGTAGTTCTTCTACATCTTTCATCCATTCTGTCTTCTCTATGATCTTGACAATGTTGACCTATTCATAAACATTTGGCTATCTTGTGAGCTATCTTATGATGATCTTTTTTTAATTCCTTTTATGTTTAGCCTTCATACCTATTTTCCTCCATTCATTATATTCTTTCACTATCCTTTTCTCATTTACCCCTTTGGTCTTGATCTAATAAAAAAGAGTAAAATACAATACTATGAAGCCTCTTGACATGTCTCCTCCTTTGGATTGCATCTTTTACATTATGCCTTCATGAATTATCTTATGATGGCCTTTCATTTCTTGTCAAAATGTGCTTTACATGACAATTTTTCCATAGCTTGGGTACTATTAAGGAGTTTTTCCCTTTATTCTCCTTCATTCTCATGTCTTTCATCTCTTCCACCAACTTGCTAATCACTCTTGTCCCCCACCTTGCTAGACATTGGGACTGCATGATGTGATCTTGTTTGAGAGTTTGGTCCTTGTTTTTGTCTAGGGGCATTGTATATTATTTGTATATATTTATTGATTTTAAAAAAATACAAAAAAATGATATATTTCAAAAATAAATAAATGATATATTTGAAAAATCCAAAAAAATGATATATTGTGAAAATTCTAAAAATTAGAAAATGTCTTGAAAAATGATCTTAGTAATAAGCACTTTGATGTATCTTCAAAAAAAAAATTATGTATTCAAAAAAAAAATCCAACAAGTGAAAACTTGGAAACAGGAACTACTTGAGGCCTTTGCACACCTGTTTCTTAGCGTGCATCATTGACACTTGACCTTTCTCCATCATGCCTTGTCCTTGTTGTCTTGATTTAGAATTGGTCTTTGTCTAGGGGGCATAATTGTGTTAGCTTCAATTTATTGGATGCTTTAATCTTTAGGACACCTCGCAATTGGGGTTTTTCAACATCATCCCAATTGTATTTTTCAATACGACCCCTAACATTGAGTGTTTTTCAACACTTATCAATTTGGGTTTACCTAGTTTCATCATGCGATCTTACCTACTTGCAAGCATTTCATCCTTATCCTTGGAACTCAGTATTAGTTAACACACTTTTTTTTCTTAAAAACACAAACACTTAATGCTCGACTTATGTCATGATCTTTTCTTTGTGTGTTGACTGTTATTGATATTTTTTGAGTGCCATTGTTCTTAAGTCTCTTTGGGATACATAGCTAGAGGACTTGGGGCATGGGGCATGTTTTTATTTGTTTCTTCTTGTGGGTGTGGTCTTGAAACTCTAGAGTGTCTCTTGTTGTCCCCTTGAAACACTTAGGAGATTTGAGGCATCATCCTTGATTATTTTTGCACAACCATTCTTTTGGTCATCATGGCATCTATGCCTTGATGCAAGCATGGTTTTGCTATATCAAATTGGGTAAGCTAACATCATAGTCTTCATGACCTTTATGTCTTTGATGCTTATGTTAGAATCTTTCCACATTCTGATCCAATATAAATCACATTCATATTTTCATTGTTGTGCTTGTGACTAGTGATGATTGTGTGATTTTCTAATGTCCATTAATAATGGCCCAATGATGAAAATAAGTTCTTTTACATTCTCTAATGAATGATGAATACAAAATCCTATGTTATAGTTGCTCTATTGCAAGTACACCTTTTCATTTTCATGTAGCTTGCATTATTAGACTTCATGTTAGTTTTCATTTTTAGGCCACATTATGAGTTTGAGAGGGTTTTCTCTTCATCTTTCTTGTGGACTTTTAATCAACTATGGTCATGTTTTGATCTTCATTTCCTTATCTTCTTTCGTGATCTGAATTGAAATTTCTATCATAAACAGTTGATTTATTTTGGGGCATTGTCTTTTCTTCTTTCTTTTTCTTTCCACATATTCCTAACTTCTATCTTCCATTTTCTTTTACCCCACTTCTTTTCTTCTAAATCACCTTTGGGGCATAATATTTCATGCTTGATGATCTACCTTGTTTCTCTAATTCTTATATCTTTCATCTTACATCAAGAACCTTTTTTTTTGTTCAATTTGATCAAATTTATCAATTTGGTGTTTCTCCTCTATCTCATTTCAATTTCGATCACGAGGGGGCAGTACCTATCAATTTCAATCCTTGATTTAGTTTTATCAATTTTATCCTCAACTTTTTTAAATCAAAATTTATTTGTATTCTTTGTCCTAATGTGTTCTCAAATTGACCACACATCTGGGTTGTTTTGTGATCCCAAATTGACCTCACACTTCAATTTCTTTCTTTGACTACATGTGTTCCCAAATTGATCACACATTAGTCAAAGAGGGGCAAATGTATGCACCCTAAAATGGTCACCTAGACTATGGGCCCCCATTATTCAATTTATCAATTTCTTGAATCAATGGTTTGCAATATTTTATTAAATCAATTCAAATCAATTTCTTTTATCAAATTTGATTATTTCAATATTTCCCGAGGTTGATCATTTTATCTTAAGTCGTGTTTAATTAAAAGAAAATCTCCCTTTTAATAAAATAAAATAAGTCTCCATTTAATTAAAAGAAAACCTCTCTCTTAATTAAATTCATTCACATTTAATTAATTACGAGAAAAACACCTCTTTTAATTTAATTAAATATTTCCTATTTAATTAAAAGAACTTGCTCCCTTTTAATTAAATAAAATCCCATGTAAAAAAGGAAATGAAATAAATAAAAAATTAAATAAATTCATTTTTTTCCTTCCTTCATTTAATTCTTCTCCTCTTTTCTCATTGGTGGAATTTTGTCTCATATGGATCAAACTCTATTATCCCATATTGGTTGTGAGAAGCTTCTTACCTCCACTTTTTTCTTTTCTTTGTAAGGGAGAGCCCTCTCCTCATTGTTGGAATATTCAAATGGGAAGAGTACTTCTGAGGGCTGGGGGGGTGAATTAGATGTTACCACACCGTGTTAACCCTTTTCTCTTTTAAACATATAACTGAAAAACAAATTGCATGCATGTAAACATATAAAAGAAGATAAAATCAATCACATGCAATAACACACAACACCAGGATTGATAACCCATAAACCCTCCATGAATAAGAAGGTAAAATTGGGGTGGGGATGATACCCACAAAAATCACTACAGCAATCAATGTTCAACCACTTCTGATGGTCTGCCCTATGAAAGGCCTACCCTGTTAAAGGCTTTACATTGTGTCAATAATGACCTAGTTAGAGGATTTACAAACACTTACATGAAATGCCACCCTATTAAAGGATTTATAATAGGTTTTAAAAACCACCTAATACATAGGATTTTCAATCACCTTCTCCAAAAGTTCTCCTACCTAGCTGTTAAGCTAACCTATCAATATAGGATTTCAGCATCTAATACAATTGTGAGAAAGTATTAGAACATTTGACTTGATTGAATGAAATCTCAAATTGCTGGGTTCACGTACTAGATCTACTCTTCTCATTCTGATCCTTGCTTGATCTAATATCTATATGTGCTCCTTGTCCCTTGTACTATTTTGATCAACTTGATACGAAATTGCTACTCTGTTCCTCTAAATCTTTCCTTCATATTGAAATTTTGCTATAATCTCCCCATACACTATTCTCATCCACACATGCAATGGGTTTCCAACCTCTTTTTGAAGAATGCAAAGACTTAGGGTTGGGTATGGATCTATGATCCATATTAAATCTCAAATTCCCAGTCAAATCCTTTATTGGTTGCATGTTGTCTCCAATTTTTTGATTGGCTGCATTTTGATTTCATAGGTAATTGCAAGGATTTGATCTTATCTTCTTATCCCTTCATGAGTCCTGCAAAAATTGTTTTATCTCTTAGTTTTTGATGGCACAAAATCTTATGCCGATCCTGAGTTACTCGACACTCATTACATTACTAATGCTCGGTATGAATTGATTCCTAGATTGCTCGACATCTATTACTTTCTTGGTTTTCTCAGCACCTGTTAAACACTATATTGCTTGACACATGTATGTTCTATATTCCTCGGCATCTAATTTTTTTTAGATTGCTCAACACATGAATTTTCCTGAGTCACTTGGCACATACTACATTTTGGCTTGCTGGACACCAACTATGGCTCAGCACCTATTGAAATTTTGGCTTGACATACATTGTGTACTTGGCATATATAGTGAAAATGGTTAAGTGCATTGACACTCAATTATCAAGACTATTCTTTTGACCAACAATCTTCCCCTTTGACATGAGTGTCAAAAACACTTAACTAAGCATTTATGAACTTAACCTTATTGAGCACATTCTTTATCTGCTCGACGTACATGCAAAAATTTAAAAATATTGTGAGTAACAATATACCTTATGACTCCCCCTGAGTTGATTATGCCTTTTCCATTCTTGAGACTGAAATTCTATGCTAATGTGCCTGATTCTCTATATCCTTTATCTTGTTTTTGCATTCTAAGCCTGTATACTATATTTGTTCTGTGTGAAGTTCAAAATTTCACATCTCCCCTGTACTAGTCTCCCCTTTTTTGGGTATTTAAAAACTTTCCACTTTATTCTCAAAATGAATGAAAGAATGTAATAAAAAATGATTCAAAATTTGATATTCTCCCATAGTATCTACATATATTCATATCTCCTCTTATACATATATCCCCTCCTTACTTTATCTCCCCCTGTTTGATGCTGATGTCAAAGGGTTCTATGGAGTAATACCATGCTTAGCCAAAAATGTGCTATTTACCTCTAGGAGTATTTTTAGAGCTGCATCCCAATTTTCTAGTGCAATGTCCAATGACTTATGTTGGATGGAAATCTTTGCTACTAGATGTACAAGTCCATCTGAGGTAGAAAGATTTGAATCTTTCTTGAGGATTGTTTTTGCATACATTTGCTCTGTATGGAGTACCTCTAAGTGAGGGGTTATAGAGGACTAAATTTGAATCAACTTAGCTTTTGCATTTACCTCCTCTTCTATTAATACAACTAATTCTCTTTGTGTGTGAAGCATTTGAGAAAAATGCTTCTCACTCTGAGCTAGATTAGTTGGGAGTTTCATACTAAAAATCTTTAGATTTCTCTCCAAGCTCAGTATCCTCTAGCTAGTCTCCTGTGTGAAGTTGGAAAAATCACACAACTTGTTGTACAGGGATAATATATTCCCAAGTACAATCTTTACTCTTTCCAATTTCTTAGCCAGCTCAACTTGGGACAATGCTATATCACCAATGTTTTCTCATTTACCTTTCCTTGGAACTTCCTTTTTGGCCATTCCATTAATTTTGCATTTTTATTATGGTCTTCATTTGTCACTTGGTCAACTATGTCAAATAGTTTCTCTACTATTGGCCTTGACTCATCACATGTCTGCAAGCTAAAGGCATCCATAAAGATGTCTTTTATCTGATTTAGTGCTTGCCTATATTTATATTTTTTTCTCAATACCTCTTATCTTCTTCTTCTATCCAGTGCACTCTGTATTTCATTAATCTTCTCCTTATTGAGAGTGCTAGATTCATAGTAAGGTATTGTGATTTCATCATCAAGCTTAGGAATTCCATACTAAAGTTTCTTGGCTACTTTTGTTGAGCTCGAGCCTAGTGTTCTAACTTGCAATGCTAGCATTTCAGTGCTCGACTTTTGAAGAGTTTGAGTGGGATTACCTATTTTGGGTAGTTGAACCAAAGTTTGTATGACAATCTACTCCTCATCTCTTGTCTCTTCCTTCTCTTCAATTTCATTCTTCTTTTCACTATCAATGGTTGGGGTGTGCTTGCTAGCTGTTCTATTTTTCCTATTTCTACCTCTATTGTTGCACTCAGCACTTGAAGTGCATCTGTGGCTGCTTTTGGTGGAGATCGTGGAGGAAGGAATAGGAGTCCAGTAGTTTGAGTGGTCGAAGGTGGTTCTTGTGTTTTAACCTTGACTTCCTTTGATTTTACTACTGCCTTTTGCAACTGATCAACACTGACCAGTATAGGACTTGTGCATAGTCTAGCTTCTTGGGTTGATTGGTCAAGGATATTTGTGAGATCCTCTATAATAAATGGATTGATGTTTTGACAAGAAGTGTCAATAATATCCTTTATTTTGATATTCTCTGCAGGTGTGACAATAGCATGAGGAGGGCTAGGAGGTGATAGTTGTGTGTCGTGCACACTTTTTTCTTGTTGCTCATCTGTACCCTTTTCTTCCTCTTTCTCCTCTTTATTCTTGTCTTCATCTTTCTTTTCTTCTTCCACTTTCTTCTCTTCCTCAACCTTCTTCTCTACCATTTTTATTTCCTTTATGTTGGCACTTGCTTCTGCCTTGTTTTCCTCATCAAAAACATCATCAATTTTCTTATAAATTATTTTCCACAATTGTGTGGATTTTCTCACAACATTTTCAATTTTATTCTACAAAATACTAAATGCCCTATGCTTTGGAGTAAATCTACTATTGTGCCTCTTGACTGCATTAGTTATTTGACCCTTAGTCAAATCAGGCAACAATCTAGCTAAAGTAGACTCCCTTATTTTATTTTCCATTTGTAGATAGAAATGCCATTTATCTTCAACGATTTTATACAACTCCTTGAGCATTGAGCCATCTAGCTCTAGAGGTGTGTGCTTGTACTCGACCATCATAACATACATAGATTCCTCTATTTTATTTTTCTCTTCCTTTGTGAGCTTATTAAAATCTAAATTCTTTAAATCTTTCAAGTCATCATTTCTAATCTTTGTACACAATTTATCTATGGTAGACTTGGGTGGACGACTTACCACTTTGAACTGGCTATTATCATCTATCTCTGTCTTTTCTTCATCTGAGTCAGGTTGAGCTACATATTTTCTTCTCATCCTTGGCTCCTTTTCAACCTTCTTGGTAGTTTTCTTCCTCTTCTCTTCCTCTTCTTTGGCCTTTTGTGTTGTAGCTCTGGTGGTGGCTCTGGTAGTAGGCATCTTTGGTGTAGGTTTTTCCACTTTCTTTGCTTTGGGTTGAGGAGCAGGTGAAGTTTTAGCCTCCCTCTTGGTGACTTTAGTTCTAATAGGTGCTTCCTCAGCTTCTTTTTCATCGACACCTTCCTCTTTATCTTCACCTAAGCCTTGTGTCAATTGTAGAGGCCCTTGCTTTGGCTCTTCCTCTTAATTTTCACTGTCATTTTCTTCTTCTCCTTCTTCCTCTTCTTCAATAGTACCTGCTTCTCCAACTCCAAATCTTTTTTTGATCTTCTTGATCAATTTGTCCTTCTTTTTCACTATTGTGGCTATCTTAAAGTCTATCACCACCCTTGATTTGACAGTGTCATAAGTTCTAAAATGTTTTGCAACCTTGTTAATTTCCTCTGCAAGTAGAGCTATTATTGCTATTGAGGCTTGATCAACATCAAGTTCATAGCCTAATGGCCTAAGCCATCTCACTCTAGGTATGACTTCTTGTATATAAGTGTAATCAATATCCACTAGAAAACAAATATCCTTTACATGCTCCTCAACTAGTGAGACTGGTATCCTCATCCTCTATTTCATGGACTTCTTAAAGTCCTCAAAATAGCTAGTCATTTGGGCATCAAAATTCTCACCCATTTGCTCAATGAATCCATTTATTTTCTCAACAATGGTCTTATTCTGATCCCATTTCACCTTGCCCATTGAAGGGAATTCTTTCATAATATAGAAAAACATACAAACCAAAACTAAGCCAAATTTGCATTGAGCTCCCTTAGACTTCCTTATAGCTCCCAAATTCTCATTGATCTGCTATAACATGAGCTCTGCAAGATCATATGTATGATCTTTCTTCACCAATTTATAGGCTACATCCATTGCAATACATGGTACACTATTTAGTTTCCTTGACTAGTAGAATTTGTGGGATATGACTCTCACATCCAAAATCTAGTAGGGGTTCTATAATGGTGTCTATTTTCATTCCCCTATTATTTCATTTTGCACCTATATTCTTCTCTATGGCTTCCCTTTTGTTGCTTCTCAAGGTCTTTGGCTGATCTAGGGTTGGAATACCAGTAACCCTATAGACAGTTTTCTTTGTAAACTTCACTGGCCCCATCTCTAACCAAAAGGCTCCATCATGGATTCTGCTCAACACTATGTGCATCCATTTCATTTTGAAAATAGTAGGGAAAACTAGGGCTTTGGTCAGACCATTCTTCTCAACTATGGAGAATTCATCTTTAACTTTTCCATTATCACATAGTTTATCAAATGCATTAAAAATTTCTAAGTCACCTACGGCTCCAATCTTAAAGTTATAGCATTTTATGATGTCTTGGATCATAACAACTTTATCAAGTATTACAAATAGGGCACCAATAGGATCATTCTTATAGGTGACTTCAAGGATTCGCCTAAACTCAGGCTATTTAATTTCATTACTGACTAGTTGAATTTCAAGACCTTCCTTTCCTTTGGTAGATTTTGACCCGATGCCATCGTTTACAAAACTAGTGTTTAAAATTAAATACACTTTCAAACTCTATGTAGCTCGACACTTGAATGAAATACCTGTGAATCGATGAAATCAAGTTGAATAGCTATTGGAATCACTACAAATCATTTTTTGATTGCTATAGAATCACCTCTTCACTCTACTCAACTTTTCTTTGTATTCGAATGATTCAAAAATGAATGATTTTAAACTTTATTAGGTTCAAAAACTTAGCATTTATTACATTTGTGCTTACAGCTATACACTTGGCTTCCAAAGATTTTATCAACTCAGCTTCCACTAAAGTTCATCTACTCAATAGCTACTAACATGTCTTACTCAACATCTACTAGACTGTTCAACTCGGCATATATTGGAGTTTCACTCAATAACCAAAGCTAGCTCGACATCATCTTCTAACTTTTAACTTGGCATCTTTTCTCATGAAATTTCCTTTTTGCACTACTTCTATGTTTCCTTGGGCTGATGTATGATACATCTTTATATGTATCAGCCCCATGTATCTATCTTGTGCTTAATTGGATGAGGTGTGATCACTTGACTTCTTGGATGAAGTGATCTCTCCATTTGATGTGCTACATTCACCTTTCTTCTTCCATGTCTTGTTCATTTTTCCTCCTATTTGTTCAACATCAATCTTCTCTTTTCCTTTGTTGACTTTAGTCTTTGGTGCTTTTGACTTTGTAAGAAAGTTTTTGCTGATATGACCAATCTTCAAACAATTGAAGCATGTGGTTCAGTTTAACCACTTGTTGTAACTTCCCTTGAAATGTGTCCTTATGCAATTTTTAGGAATGTGTCCATACTCTTGACAATAGTGACAGCTATACCTGGTATTGTAATCCCAATTGTAGTGATGTGCATGATTGATTCCTCTTACAATCTAATTAGGTGTCAACATAGGCTTTGATCTACATTCAAATGCTCTATGTCCATACTTTTTGCAGTTGTAGCAGTGACCCTCAAATCTTGGTGTCCTCATGGTCTTTGTTCTATAGTCTTGTGTTGAATGTCCTTGCTTTTTGCACTTGTTTGCATTTGTAGGCTTATCATGCTGATGACTATTCTTGCTTCTACAGACATTAGAGGTATGTCCCTTTTTACCATAGAAATGAAAAGTAGTTTTAGTGTTATTACCTTCATTGCTTCTTTCTTCTGCAATCTTGGATGATTCTCCTTGTTCAAAGCTGATGTAGCCAAGTCCTGAAGTATCGTTACTAGCCCTTGGTGATTTCAAAAATTGCTCAAAGTACCTGATGGCCTCATTGAGTTTGTTGTAACTTTTTTTTATTTCCTTTTATCTCTTCAATTCATTCTTCAATTGTTCATTCTACATCTTCAAGGTGGAGATCTCAATGTCCTTCATGTTTAGCTCATGATGAGCATTCATCATCTGGCTTAAGGTGTCTAGCTGGATATTTGAGATCTTTTCGAACTCAATTGTCTTCTCTTCCAGCCTATTGGTGAGATTTCTCTTGTCATCTTCTATCTTGGCATTGTCTTCAATATCTCTTTTCTTTTGTTCAGACACTTCACAAAGCATTATGGCTTGTGATTCTTGTTCAAGCTTGAGTAATCTAATTTCTTTAGCTTGTGCTCTATTTTTCTCCATTAATTCTTCTATTGCTACATCAAATTCCTTGGAATCTCCATTGGAAAACACTTGTGTGGTGTCAATCTCCTTGTAGTGTATGTCATTTTTAGTTATGGCTATCTCCTTCCTTATTTTCAAGGATTTTCTCAGTTCCTCCTTAGCTTCCTCTACTTTGTGTAGAGCTAGTTGCACATCAATCACCTGATTGTCAATGATATTTCCAAGTTTGAAGACTTCCATCTTCTGACCTTTTTCTCCAAGCTCTGAGGCTTCTCCTTGTAAGAACCAATGCTCTGATACCAATTGTTGGAATATTCAAATGGGAAGAGTACTTTTGAGAGGGGGGGGGGGGGGGGGGTTGAATCAGAAGTACCACACCTTGTTAACCCTTTTCTCTTTTAAACATATAAATGAAAAAAAATTGCATGCATGTAAACATATAAAAGAACATAAAATCAATCACATGCTATAACATACAACACCATGATTGATAACCCAGAAACCCTCCATGAATAAGAAGGTAAAACTGGGGTGGGGATGATACCCACAAAAATCACTACAGCAATCAATGTTCAACCACTTCTGATGGTTTGCCCTATGAAAGGCCTACCCTATTAAAGGCTTTACACTATGTCAATAGTGACTTGGTTAGAGGATTTACAAACACTTACATGAAGTGCCACCCTATTAAAGGATTTACAATAGGTTGTTAAACCCACCTAATACATAGGATTTTCAATCACCTTCTCCAAAGGTTCTCCTACCTAGCTGTTAAGCTATCCTATCAATATAGGATTTTATTGTCTAATACAATTGTGAGAAAGTATTAGAACATTTGACTTGATTGAATGCAATCTCAAATTTTTGGGTTCAAGTACTAGATATGCTCTTCTCATTCTGATCCTTACTTGATTTGATCTCTGTATGTGCTCCTTGTCCCTTGTACTATTCTGATCAACTTGATATGAAATTGTTGCTCTGTTCCTCTAAGTCTTTCCTTCACACTAAAATTTCACTATAAGCTCCCCATACACTATTCTCATCCACAAATGCAATGGGTTTTCGACCTCCTTTTGAAGAATGCAAAGACTTAGGGTTGGATATGGATCTACAATCCATATTAAATCTCAAATTCTTACTCAAATCCTTTGTTTTCACCTATTGGTTGCATGTTGTATCCAATTTTGTGATTGGTTGTGTGTTGATTTTATAGATAATTGCGAGGATTCGATCTTATCTTCTTATCCCTTCATGATTCATGCAAGAACTATTTTACATCTTAATTTGTGATGGCACAAACTCTTATGTTGATCCTAAGTTGCTCGACACTCATTACATTACTGGTGCTCAGCATGAACTGATTCTTAGATTGCTCAGCATCTATTACTTTCCTAGTTTGCTCGGCACCTGTTAAACACTATATTGCTTGACACATGTATGTTTTGTATTGCTCATCATCTGAACATTTATGGATTACTCGACACATGAACTTTCTTGAATCACTCAACACATACTACATTCTAACTTGCTCGACACCAATTGTGGCTCAATGCCTATTGAAATTCTAGCTTGGCATACATTTTGTACTTGGCATATATAGTGAAAATGGTTAAGTGTGTTTACACTTAATTTTCAAGACTATTCTTTTGACCAACACTCATTTTTGACATCCATAGTTATTCTATTGTTATGTTGTAGGTTTGAACACACACACACTCTAGGCTATAGTTATGTTGCAGTTTTTGAGAGCAATTTTTGGAGGACTTTGAGCATTAAATCTTTTATGGAGAACTTCTATCTTCTTATCTTATTCTCTCTTGCATCCATGGCTTCCATCATGAGGTTTCATCCTTGCATTTTCATATTAGCTTGGATCTTGCATTGATAGATTAGATCTTGCTTTCATAGATTAGATCTTGCATTATTTTGCATTATTATCATATAGATTAGTTTTCATCTCCATTTTCATGCATACTAGATCTTTGAATCTCTCATTTTATGGTGTACTTGCAAGGGAACAAACTAGGTCAAACTGAGGGCCTCCATTACAAACCCTTGTACTCCATAAATAGAGAGCTATGAGCCACCATTCAAGACCTCATTCTTGAGCAATCTTGAATATAATGACTCATAGAAGTGTTTCCACATTTTAGGCATACACTTATATTTTGCAACTCAAATGCTCCATACGGGTTCATCTGGACTAATATGCAAGTTCATCTTTTTTGAAAGTGCATAATTTTTTGTCTACTTTCCAAATATGCAATCAAATTCTAGGCTTGTGTGGATAGAAATACCAATTTTAGAAATAGGTTCTTTTTTTCATTATATTGCTTTGATCAATTTCAAAAATTATATATATTTGAGCAAAAATACTAAGTACCAGATTTGAACTCCAAGAGGAGGTTGTAAACATCAAAATCAAAAGTCCACTTAGGCACTAAAGTGGCAAGTGGCTATTGTAATCATACTAAGTATAAAGTGCCTAAAGAATTCATTTGGTTGGGGGAGGGGGGGGGGTGTGGTTCTTTTATTGAGTGAAAAGGTGGGGTAGTGTCTCTTGGTATTGTATTCCTTTCTTTTTGCTATTATCTTTCTTTCCTTGCATTATGGGAAACATTAAGTTTCCAAAATTAACACCACATAATTATGCCACATGGTAAGTTAAAAAATGGTGTGAATTAATGAATAAAGAATTTTCTCAATATATAGATGGATCTCTTCCCAAACCCACATGTAATGCCCCACTCGGAGATCCTTGGAAACAAGGATGAAATACAAGCCAAGAATTTTTTTTTTTACAAGTATGAATGCACATGACAACATCATACAGGGATCACAACGATCGCAATGGAAGACTTCACCACTATCCTGGCAACCAACAAATCTCCAAATGCTACTACCAAACTGACACACACAAACAAAGCCAACAATGACAATGCACATGATGAGGGCACAAGAAACAACCACTCATCAACAAAACACCAAGCTAGGGTAAAATGCAGAAACCTGAAATTTGGCTAAGCTTGAAATCCTGAAGCCCTAAAAATTGGCTAAGTTTGGATTTCTGAAGCCCTAAAATTTCCTAGAATCCATAACTTATCTTTGAGAGGTCTGAAACCTATCTTAAAAGATTCATTGCATATATTAAAATATATCTTAAGTATAAGAAATTATACTTAAACGATATATTTTAAACCCCAAGAGACTAAAATAGAAACACGAAAATTGGATTTCAAGAGAAACCAACTGAAACAAAATGCAACAACATAGGGTCAAAGAACACCCAAAAGGGTAGCCAAAACAACCCTCAAAAATTTTGGATCACGAAGAAAAATGCCCGTTGACGACACGTGTAGGTTTTTCACAAAAATCGTGCAACACTTTTTACTAAGGGAGGGCGACACTTCTCCTTAAGGCATGTGACACTCTTCCAGTGTCATACGACATTTCTCAAGAAGGCATGTGACAGTTTTCAGCATTGTACGACATTTCTCAAGAAGGCGTGTGACACTCTTCCAGTGTCGTACGACATTTCTCAAGAAGGCGTGCAATACTTTATAGTGTCATACGAGATAGTTTGCATGGGCGTGCGATACTTTTTAAAGTGTCGCACCATGCTGAACAAATTTTGCCCATAGAAAACAAAGACACTTCCAAAACTCAGAAAGGTGAAGAATAGACCAAAGAACCTCCACACCAGGGAGTACCGGATCCACAAAGGCTCGAGTGCAAGAACAACACAAAAAGAAGAACATCTATCCATCTAAACTATAGTAGTGAAGAACACACTGAAATAAACATCGCAGAGAGCTAAACAACCAAACTAAGTATGCAGTTCCTCCCAACCGTCAATAGCATCATAAGACCATCATGTGTCCTAGCCATCCCCCGTGCATAACATCCCAAGCCACCGACCAGATCGTCGGTACTGTCATAATAGGGATGTCACTACTAAAAACATGCAACAATATAAGCATAAGGAAATCTAACATGCTAGTAGAAAAGCATAAGATAATCCTATAGTAGATAACATCACCTATCACATGCTAAACAACAATAACCAACAGATATGCTAATACAACAATTCACAACATCTAATCATATGCTAAACATCATAATAAGGGAATGCATCAAATAAAATAACATAATCTAAACATGATATACATGCATCCCAATGAAAGCATAAATCACAAGAAAGCATACTCCGAAACCTGAAGTACCAAGTGAAGACATCCAACAATGGTCGCACTAGGACAAAAGATTGTCTTTGTACACCGATCCCTAGCAGTGGTGAAGGTAGCTATGCCTCCCAACCACGTGGCACTCGTAGGTCCACACCCGTCGTGCTGATGGAGATAAAGATCCAACCACAAACACACATAAAGCACAACATCCAAGGCTAACACTCACGCCAGACAGTATAATGGCTGCAACCAAGAACCTAAGACAATGCAAGGAGTACAGGTCCTGGTCAGACACTCAAAAAGGCTACTAAATAGGGGCTGACATCATGGAGAGTCACTTGGCATCAAAAGGCCCAAGCTTGGATCTATGTAGCTCAACTCCCTCAATGGAAGGCTAATACACCGTGTAGCTCAAGTCCCTCAACAGAAGGCCAATACACAAAAGTACCATTTTATTATCTTAAGTTTTATTACCATTCACATATTTTATTAGTTATCACTTATTTAAAACTTCCTATCCTCCACCAACCCTATGGGACTAAGGTCACCAAGCTGCGAGATAGAAGCCCCCTCCATATGCTACCCTACCCTACCCATGCTCATCCTATGACAAGTGCCCGTGGGCATGCATACTGATTTGGGGGGATATTTTTATCAAAATTCAAGTATCTCCAAAACTCCAACAATCAGCATCAGATTAAACTCCTTGAAATTCTGGACCCAATGCAATTTGAATGGACAAAAATGGAGTCCATATGCAAAAGTTATGATCAGTCAAAGGTTGGTCAAACTGGGAACAGAGGTCATCAAAAAGGTGAAAAACAAAATCATCTCCAAAATGGGCAACAATGGATTTCAAATCAAAGATCTCGTCGAGAGCTTTCCGATGGCATTTGTTTCATAAAAAATGGAGCTCGTACGTGGAAGTTATGACATTTTGAAGATCGAGGTAAGAGATAAATATCAATGATGTCAGCAAAGTGGGAAAAAAAATAGTCCATGGTCGAATTTTAACTCATGACTAGTTGCCTCCAAAACTAATTGTTTAACCACTTGACCAAGCATCAAGTTTAAAACATGTGGGCGGCAATTACTTTTTAAGCATTGGATAACCGCCAATTTTAAACAAGGCAAGCCACCGGCGGGGTTGGAACCCCCAACCGGTGGTTGCCTCAAAATGGGCTTGATCATTGTGCTATTTTAGCACTTAAAGATTATGATGCGCATTGTTTTATTTAACTCCTATCCAATCCCGCCTAACCTTAGTAAAATAAGGTTATTGTTTATTTTTGACACCAAAAATGACATGGGGCCAAATCCTCTAAAATGGGTAAAGGGTTATTCCGAGAGGGAAACTGGTTAAAGAGTCTATTTTTACAATTATTTGTTATGGCCTTATTTTGGCTATTTTTTTTGTATAAAAAGGGGGTAAGGAGACTCTTATGGGCATTCAGAAAAAGGAGAGAATGTCCAAGTGCTGAGTATAAGGGAGATTTTTGAAGTGCTCATTCCTGTACTTTGAAATAGCGTAATGCTGTTGTACTTCAAAAAGGAGTGATTTTGTAAACATTTGTACCTAATTTTGGAGATAATCGGATCAGTCCCCCTATTGGAGCAGGACCCGGAGACGTAGTCCATACGGATGAACTCCGAGATCAAATTTTTTGCGTCTTCTTTCTCCCAATTTCTCTTTTGACAGCTTAATCTTGTTATTCTCTTATTTCAATTATGTTAATTTGATTCATTAAAATTTTAAATTAACTTTATGTAATCAATTAGCATTCCTCTGTAATAGTCCTAGACCCTAATCAGATCACATACTCCCATCCCAACCCCAATGATCATAGCTTTCAAAAGTACTACGAAAGATCGAGCCTCACAAGTCAATCGATAAATGTATGCAGAGGTACTCATGTGTGGCGCACCACCATCACGAAGATCATAACACAAGGACAAGAATGAGAACACAATGCAAAGAAAACACCCAACTGAAAGCAACACGAAAAGGACGGATCCTACATGAATCCTAAAGCCAAAAAAAAAATACATCATGAAATCACTCAATCAGTCTCAATCTGAGAGTTTGGATTCTACGCAAATCCCAATGATGTAATGAGACCAAACATCATGAACCCACTCAACCGGCCTCAATCCGAGAGTATGGATTCTACACAAATCTTAGCATTCACGAAACAAAAGCAAAGGTCCAAAAGAAACCATAACAGGTAACAAATCACTCAATCGAACACAAAGTCAAAAGTACGGGTGTGACACACATTCCAATGCAAAAAAAGGTGCAAAGTGGTCTGACTGATATCCAAACAGATCATCCAAGTCCACGACCCACATTGTGCCAAGAAAACTCGAGAAAATAGGGCGGCACGTAAAATGAGGTAAAAATCTCAATTTTTAGAAAAATTTCAAAATTAAAACCCATTTGACCTTTGGGTTCAAAAACCCCAAAAATCCAAAAATAAATAGAAACGGACACCATATGCAAAAATGGCTAGCATAATGGCATAAAATCCCAAACCCTCATCCCAAAAAATGGTGAAATGTTCATACCCGCCCAACTGGGTAAAACTAGCATACAAAAATGGAGGGGAACACTAGTTCTCAACCTCCAAACAAACGGCTACCAAAAATCGAAGCAGAAACAATAAAACAGGAAAGCCCTACCTCACAGCCAAAAGGGAAAAACGGGAATTTGAACCATAAAATAAATATCTCGCAGAAGTAGCTAAAAATCACGGCAATCCAAGGTTTCCCTGAGCTGGATCCAACGAGCCCAACCTCGCGATGATCCCACGTCCGTAGCTCCCACAATGAACAAAATAGTAAATCCTCATGAAGAGGATTTTGGGTTTTTACTCTCCAACTTTCCAATTTGAAAGTGAGAAGTGAGGAATTAAATTCCTCTTTGGATACTTATTCACTTTTCGAGTGAATAATCGATTAGGGCAAATAACCAACCAACCTAGTTAAACCCCAAATCGACCCAAATGAAAATAGGCTATTCCTATAAATAGGAATTCATCTATGGAAAAACTGTCATAAATTAAAATAAATCAATTAAAAAGTCTGAAAACCCAAAAACACATAAATCTCCTTAATAACTTTCGCGACAATGCAAACTTCTAAATGCACAAACACGCTTACTAGTCTAATCACATAATGCAAATGAGTTCGGATTTAATAATCATTGAAAGGTTTAATTAAACATTTAATTAAGGATACATCGACCATACCAGGATGACATTGGTAAAATATGAAAGGATGAATCACTAACTCCATGTGCCACTGCCATTGCATATAATAACATAGCCGATGCAATAATGTGTTAAATCACCTAATTTAACCATTTATTTAATTATATTAAAATAATCTATTTACATCACTCACCTTTGCATAAGGCATAACAATGTAGGAATGAAGTAAATAACCATAGCATTAAATCCATCACATAACAAAATCAGAGGTATGTCCAAATACGAGATAACCAGTTATCATCATAAAACACACTGTCATCTCAAAATGGCATCATCATGCAATATGATTAACTGAACAACATAGTAGTCTAAAATCCATGATATTGGAATCAAAGTGTAACATTTGACCTTCAGGTCCTCTCAAATGTAAATATAACATGAGTAACAATCATCTCTCTAATCAAAAATATAACAAGGTAAATGTCCGCAATACCTAACCAAAGAATCCAACATGAACAATCCATTTAATTACTTACACATTTAATAATGATTGATTACCCTGCATTTAAAAGGCACTTAAAACACATAAGCAAACACAGACAAAAACATGACTAACCACTGCTACAGGAACCTAGTCCAATGTAGCATGGTAATAGAACATAGTGCAATCTCTGCACACATCTCAAAGTAATCACAAGAACAACCTCATGATACCACATCGATCTTGGTAACCAATGGCACAAACCTCAGTGAACTAAACATCACAACATAATCTCATAGATCAGTCAAAAGCATAAACAAAGCAACTGATACAGAAACATAAATCCAAACACCTCAATGGTGTAGACCACTCAGGGTCACAATCATGATCCCATCACAACAAAAGATTAGCAAGGTTGCATCCATCAGGATGACTTACAGAAGTCAAACGGGAGAGGCACTACACCACAGGTGATCATGTAACTCAATGTGATATCCGTGCTTGGGAATTGTTAGATAGAAAAGCCCTAGGAATCCTTAAGTTAGGGGTTGATGACAAGATCCTTTATCAGATCATAAAATATGATACATCCATGGAAACTTGGGATACCCTTAAAAAGCTATATGGGAAAGTGACTAAGGAGGATGTCTACAAGATTGAAGATGAACTTATCTCCCTAGATCCCAAGAACTTTGATTCCATCGAGGATTTTATCATTAAGGTGAATGAGTTGAGAACAAAACTTAATGATTGTGGTAGTCCCATTAAGGATGAAAGGTTGATTTATCTAATTCAAAATAAGCTACCATTAGACTACTCCACATTTGTCTCTTCTTTCAACACTTGAAAGGCTACCTTAGGGGCTTCTTATCAAAAATTCACTTTTGATGACTTTGCCTGGTTGTTAGAGGATGGACAAGCTAAGTTGATAATAATGGGGATTCTCAAGTCTTCAAAGTCTAAGGCATTGGTGGCTAACAATGAGAGCTCCAAAAATCCAACTTGTGAAAGTTCAAAAAAAGGCAAGGGAAAAAAGAAGAAGTGGAAAGATAACAAAAAAGGGGACACAAAAAAGTCGCCACCTAAATCAAATCAGCAACAAGGCAAGTTTTCTCCTAATATCAATAAAAAGGGGGACAATAATCAGAAAAAGAAGAAGTGTTCCTATTGTAAAAGAATTGTTCATGATGAATATTAGTGTTATCATGAGTAGATTGATAAATTGAAAAACATCATGAAGGAGAAAAATGTTCCATTTCCTAATGCTTATAAGGAAAAGGGGTATTCATCTTTAGATTCTAAGAGCAAAGGGCAAGTTTTACTCACAACACAGTTAGTCAGGAGGAATGGATTATTGACTCAGGTGCCACACATCATATGGGGACTTCAAGGAGAGATTTTTCTTCAATGACACCTTTAGAGGTGTAGACACCTAAAAACCTTTAGAAAATAAAGTATTTTTATTTTCTGAAAAGTCCCTGATGACATCATCATTTATTAATTAATTAATTATTTAATTAATTTATTTATTTTTATGCCATTAAATCCCTTTATCTTAATTAAAAATATTTAATTAAGGAATCCCTCCAAAAAATGTTTAAATCTTATTTAAACATTATTTCCTTATTTATTAATTATTTAATTAATAAATTGACCAAAAAACCCAAAATAAATAAAAAATTTATTTTTTGCCCAAAACTTGGCCAATTTCCTTAAGACCACTAACCTCTTCCAAAATCTTCTAAACCTTCTTTAATTGTGATTAAAGGCTAATCCCATCATTTCCTACCCCTAATCCCAATTCAAAATATTTAATTAAGATTAAATATTAATCCTCATGTTTATTAAAAAAGTTTTAATAAATATCTCCTCAACCCAAATCCTTGAAATAAATAAAACTTTATTTATTCCCTAAATATCTAATTTATCCTCATCCTAAGAAGTTCTAGACTCTTCTAGAAAGTCTTCATCCTCATCCTAGAAAATTCCAGACTATTCTAGAAAGTCTTTATCCTCATCCAAAGTCTAGACTCTTCTAGAAGATGTCTTTAAACCTAATCTTAATCCCCTCCTAACCTTGTCACATTCTCTAAACATGGGTTAAGACTTACTAACCCAAGCCAAAGTTAACAAATATGTCCTCCTTCACCCACGCTCATTAAATGCCATCCACTTGCCTATCCCTAAGCTAATCCTAAACCATCCTAATCCATCCTCTAATCATTTGCACAAGCCTAAGCAAGCTTAAAACCTTCCTAATCAAGCCCAAGTCAAAATTCCTCTCATCTCCCTCAAAATATCCCAACCATAAAACTTTATGAAACCCACTAGGCCATAAATGACTGTTCCAAGCCCTTTTATTGCTCTTACAAGCCATTATGAGGGTCTTTATGAAGATTTTATCCCTTGAGCCTCCTTTGTTGACTCATCCTTCCCCTTCCCTCCATCCTCTCACCCTGTGACATGTGTCACTCCCTGATTGGCTATAAGGAAGCACAATCCATGTGCTCTCCTCTCATGCAATCTGATCCCTCCATGAGCTTTTTCCCATCCTTGCATCTTAGCCCTCAATCCCTCAAGCCTCTTGCCTATAAATTGGATCCTTCCCCTTTGCAAAATAACACAATCCATGAATTAAAGTCATAATTCCATTTTGAGAAGCCATTTTACATCAAAACCATACACTCACACCCAAATTCCAACTCTATTTGAAGCCCTTTTTGAAGCATAAAGCTTGAGCATACATCCTATCTATTTAGACAAAGCTACTCAACAAGAGAGCTTCTCATTGAGAGAGCCCATTAATGGCTCATATTATCAATTGAAAGGTCATCTTAGTCTATCTTGAAGTTTATGAATTTAGTTTAGTTTGTAGAAACTTTATTTAAATTTGGTTTCTATTAGCATACTAACATTGCTCATATACAAGAGGTACCTCACATCTTTGTAGGGGATGATACTAAAGTGAAAGTTGAAGGAAAAGGTGAAGTTGAAATGGAAATTGAAGCATTCAAGGATGTTCTCTATGTTCCTAATCTTATCTCCAACCTTCTTTTAGTCTACCAAACCACTCACTATGGAGGTGGAAACAAGGTTGAATTTCTTCTAGATTAAGTTGTTGTGAAAATCATCAAAGATGATTCTATGGTTATAATAGGTGAAGCTAAACATGATTCAAGGCTTTACACTTTCTCTTCCTTTGTGCCTAAATCTAATGCACAAGCCTTGCTAATTTATTTGAATACAGAAAGCAAACCGTGACATGAGAGATTTGGACATCTCAACTATAGGTATCTTCAACAACTTAGTAGCAAGAACATGGTTCATGGTCTACCTCAAGTCTAGTTCTCAAATGGAATTTGTTTAGGTTGTACACTTGGGGAACATCCAGAAAAAATGTTTGCCAAGGGGAAGTCTTGGAGAGCACAAAGTGTTCTTGAACTAGTTCATAGTGATGTGGCAGGACCATTTCTAGTGCCATCATTTGGAAAGTCTTTCTATGCACTCACCTTCAGTGATGACTATTCTCACTATACTTGGGTATTCTTCATGGCTTATAAGAGTGAAGTGTTTGAACAATTTCTCACCTTCAAGGCTCAAGTAGAAAAGCATTCAAAGAAAGCCATCAAATTTCTTTGAACAGATAATGGAAGGGAGTATGTGAACTCAAAAATTTTGGTTTTTTGTACTCAAGAGGGAATTGACCTTCAGCATTTAGTACCATACACTCCATAGTAGAATAGTGTTGCAGAAAAGAAGAACAAAACCCTTAAAGAGATGACCACTTGCATGCTACTACATAAGTCTCTTGATCAAGATTTTCGAGCTGAAGTAATGAATTGTGCAAACTACATCCAGAATAGGAGTCCTCATAAAGCTTTGGATGGTTTAACTCCTTTTTAAGCTTGGAAATGGAAGGAAACCTATTGTAAATCATTTTAGAGTCTTTGGTTGTCTAGCATGGGTAAAAATACTTCCACAAAAATGCAAGGCATTGAAACCTAAAGTAGACCTTGCATCTTTGTTGGTTATGCAGATTCACATAAAACCTACAAGTTGATGGATCCAGAGAAACGTGAAACTTTCTATGAGAGGAGTGTACACTTTGAAGAAATTTGTCCAAGCTTTACTTCTTCAACTCCTCCTTCTTCCTTCTTCATTGAAGAGAGTGACCGTGATGAAAGTGACTTAGAAGATGTTCTTCCCCAACCCAAACAAAGGCAACAGATAGATGAGGTTGAGGAAATTCCTTTTGCTTCTACATCTTCTTCCACTAGACCTAAATGGGCTTAGTAGAAATTAGATGCAGCAAGACCATTGGAAGGGAATCCTTCAAATAATAGGAGGACAAGATCACAACACAACTCACTCCCCCATGCTTATATTGCAGTTGCTTCCAATCCTCAATCATTCAAAAAATCTTTAGGAATTCTAGAATGGGATAAAGCAATGAATGAAGAATACAATTCTCTTATGAGAAACAACACATGGGACTTAGTCTCTCTTCCTAAGGGAAGAAAATTGATTCGGTGTAAGTGGATCTATCGAACCAAGTTTGCAATGGATGGGAGTGTGGATAAGTATAAGGCAAGACTTGTTGCAAAAGGTTTCTCTCAAGTTCTTGGTATTGACTACATTAAGACCTTTTCCCGAGTTGCAAAAATGAACTCCATTTGTTTGACACTAGCTATAGCTATAACTTAGAGATGGGTTGTTCATCAGATGGATGTGAAGAGTGCATTCTTGAATGGTGATGTGAAGAGTGCATTCTTGAATGGTGATCTTTTTGAAGAGATTTATATGGAGTTGCCATAGGCATTCATTTAGGATTCTACATTGGTTTGCAAGTTGAAAAAGTCTATCTATGGACTAAAACAAGCTCTAAGAGCTTGGTATGCCAAGATGAATTTTTTCCTTCTCTTACCAGGGTTCACTAGATGTCATTCAAATTTGAATGTCTACATTCCCCAGTGGGATGATTCTCATTTGCTACTTATGCTTTATGTTGATGACTCATCATTATAGGGAGTACATCATCCATCATTGATAGTGTCAAGTCTACTTTGTAGGACAAATTTTTCCATGACTGACTTGGGTCTACATCATTATTTCCTTGGTATTGAGATACAACAATCTTCATCAAGGATCATATTATCACAAGCTAGGTATTCTCTTGATCTACTTGCTCAATTTTGCATGAGTGATTGCAAGGCTACATCTACTCCATTTCTTTTAGGTGTTAAGTTAGAAACAAAGTGTTCCATTCCACTTGTTGATGCTACATTGTATAGACAGTTGGTTAGAAGTCTCATCTACTTGACACATATATGCACTGACATATCCTTTGTAGATGGCATGGTTTCTTGATTTATGCAAGAGCCACATGAACTTCACTAGAAGGCAACCAAACACATTTTACACTATATTCAGGGTACACATACATATGGGATATGCTGCTATGTAGCTAGTACTAGACTATAGTTAGTGGATTATATAGACTTAGACTATGTAGGGGATCTTGATTCTCTCAAATGCACTTCAGGATACATGTTCCATCTTGGTTCTTACCCCATTTGTTGGCAGAGTAAAAAGTAGAACACTATTTCTCTTTCATCTACTAAGGTTGAGTATCAAGGAGCTATCACTGTGGCTATAGAAGCTATTTGGTTACAACATATTATGGAGTTTGGTTTTGACATACCTAGATCCACAGTCATACATTGTGATAATCAGAGTGCCATTGAAATCTTAAAATATCTGGTGCAACATCAATGCACAAAATACATTGAGGTTCATATGCACTACATCATAGAGTTGATTCATGAGCAGGTCATTGCATTGCATATTGTCCTTTAGAACAATAGATTGGAGATATCTTCACCAAGCCCTTCATTGAAGTCAAGTATCTTCATTTGCAAGATCTCTTGGGGGAGCAGGATTTTTCACCAAGGGGGTCACATGACACTTCTCTTCTTTTTTGTAATTATCTCTCTTTTTGGGGGAGGGTTTTTCCCAAGAGGTTTTCCCTCTTTCTCCATTTTCATTGCATTGCATAGAATTGTATGTAGAGCATTGCAATTGTACATGGGTACCTAACATGACATAGTAGCTGGGACCCATATGCATTTTTCTCTAGCTTTTGTGAGCTTAAGTGCATTCCCCTAAGTTGCACTTAAGGGGGGGGGGGGGTTGTTAGTGCAAATAATTACTTATTATTACACTTTACTTAAGTTTACTTAGGTGAATTCATTAGCATATTAGTATTCATGTAGACACTTACAAGTTTGTGTAGTCATATGAGTTGTCTTGTTGACAACATAGGAGTTAGTAACTTATTTAAGCACATGGTGTCTATAGAATCTCTTTACGAGATACACCTATGTAAACTTATCCTCTCACCATCACACAAATTCTTGTTGTCAATGGAGGATAATCCACTCTTGGTGGACATGTGCTTAGTTGTGATGTTTATCTCTTTGTTGACTCCTAGTCATTCTAGATGCCTTTATATACACACACTTCTAGTGTATATTCATCTGATATTGATTCTCATTATTGTTATTATGATCATCCATTATTGGTCCATATTGTGCTAGTGCTTGAGCTTCTTAATCTTGGCATCATTTTTTCCTAAGGAAAATTCTTACACTTTTTCTTATACCATTGAGATTTGACCGTTAGATGCCATTGCTGGATCTGTTTGTGCAGATATTCCTTTCTATCTGTTCTTGTATTTCTATGATGGATGGTTGTACTATTGTATTGTATTTGATTTCATAGGATCTTAAGAGATGATGTAATTTATTTCATGTTGTATATTATTTCATCCTTTCATACCCTATGACCTATACAGTGGATGAATGTGCATTTTGTTTATTGCCAAGTGGCATCATATATAATTGTATATTATTTAAATGGACTCATACTGGTATATTATTATTTGATGTGCATTTATTACATATTAGATTTATTATTAATTAAACTTAAATGTGATTCAACATCATGGGACCCTTAAGAATTATAATATGTTTTATGGTATGTTTTTATGTGATTGTTAATTGCTTCCTCTATGTTATAACTATTGTTGTTAAGTTATTGTCTTTAACTTTAAAACAAAAAAATGTGTTTGACAAACTTAGTAAAGTTGTGATTTGCTATATGGATTTGATTGTGTGAAAAATTGGTCACACAATCAAATCCAGATAGCAAATCACAACATTGATGGATTGTGGAAATCTGATAGCTCTTAAACTTAGTAAAACTATAGGTTAACTTCTTTTGGGTCACATGGCAGGGTGCTACATCTGGTATTAGAGCTTGAGTTTCTACATTGGGAGCTCTGGGTATATTGGAATGCCACTAGTTGTTAACTAGTTGAACTAAAACAAAACCTAAACTATGATATGTATTTATTATAAACTTGAACACTTGAACTAGTTAACTAAAATTGAAACTTGAACTGTTAAATGTATCTTTTACAAACTTGAACTTCAAACTGAAATGAAACATAAACAGTGTTATGTATCTTTTGCAACTTTAACACTTGGAAACTTCAAACTTGAACACTTGAAACTTGAAACTTTAGACTTGACATTTGAAGCATAGAAAAAGGTAAAACTTGTGAGTTGGATTTCAAACATACTTTCTTATGATTATGCTTTAAGATAGTATGCCTTTGATTGTTTTTGTGAACATTATGTTGTTCTTGTTTGGGTGTTTTTAGTAAAGTTAAAAACTTGAACCTAAATAGTTTGTACAATAAATTTTTATTATTATCAATGGAACTTTTTAACATGAAACTTGGGAAATTATAACCTTTATGTTTTCTGATGGAATTAGAGATGTTGATCTTTTGTTTGGAGTGTTTTAAGGGATCTATTTCAGTATTTGTTAAAAAGATGAATGTTGGATCAATATGGCTTTCAGTTTATTATTAAACCATAATCATATTTCTCCAAGTGACTGAAAGTGTATACATAGTTAACTTATTTTCATGAGCTCTTAAATAAGTTTTTGTTTGACATTGTAGATAGTGCTTGTTGACTTTCAGTTACCTTAGTCATTGTAGTAGACTTCCAAGAGTAAGCCTGAGTCTAGGGGGAGTGGATGTGATGCCTACCCCTAGTTTAGTTTTATCTTTCTTGTAGGCTTCCAGGAGTAAGCCTAAGTCTAGGGGGAGTCGATGTAATGCCTACCCCTACTTGGCTTTTCTAATTGTATTCTCAAATTCTTATAGGCCAATTTTTTGATTATGTTTTACGATTGTTAGTACTTAGCCACTGTATTTGATTATATGTTATTTCATATTTAGTTGATTATATATTAAGTTACGTAGTTATTTCATGTATGCATGAATGTTCGATGATATATATGTTCATGTAGTGACTTTCAATTATTTAATGATGTTAGATGAATGATTTTTATGCAATTTCTATGGATACTTACCCCATACTTGTATGTGTATAGTGTGCATGTATGTTTTCTTTATGTTTGACATTTTTGATGTGGTTAAGGAAGGGAGTCATAGTCACCTCCTAGTTGGGATCTACATGATGCACCACTTCATGCCATTGCCTATTTAGTTTAGAATATTGTGTTTGTACATTGGTGGATTTTATGTAGATTGCAGGTACCAGTATTGACTTCCCTGAATTGCCAGGATGAGCATAACCTATCATAGTATTTCAATGGTATAAGTGGGGAGATAACTCTTGAGTCCAAATCCTAAACCCTAAGCTAGTTGTCTTAGAAAATAGGACAAGTATTTGAGTTAGTTTACCCATTTGAATTCGTCAAGTGATGTGAATTCATGATTTTGACCTTGGACTTTGATTATGTTCTTTGCCTTTAGTTGAGTTGTCATTTTTGGTTTTGTGAGTATGTGGCAATTTTCTATTATAATTAAATCAAATTAAAAGATAATTTAATGATTTAATTTAATGGAAATTTTATAAAGAAATTTGATATTTAATTATATTTGATTAATTGAGAAATTAATTAAATTAAAGAATTAAATTTAAAGATTTTATTAAACGTCTATTTTGACATATTTATATTTATTTAATTTGATGATAATTATTTAGTAGTTTTTTTAAAATAATAAACTTTAAATAATGTTATTAATTAAGTTAATAAATATATTATTAAAAATTTCTTCTGAATTAACTAAATAAAAGAATTAAATTTAAAGATTTTATTAAAGTTCTATTTTTGATGTATTTATATTTATTTAATTTAATGATAATTATTTAAAAGTTTTATTTTAATAATAAACTCTAAATAATGTTATTAATTAAGTTAATAAATATATTACTAAAAATGTCTCGAATTACTTAAATAAAAGAATAAAATTTGAAGATAAAGTTATAGTTCTAATTTTGGCATATTTATAATTATTTAATTTGATAATAATTTATTTAGAAGTTTTATTTTAATTAATAAACTCTAAATAATATTATTACTTAAAATAATAAATATGATATTAAAACATCTCATGATTAATTAAAGTGAGAAAGAAAATTAATTTAATAAAGATATTTTAGTTTAAAATGCTTAAAGTTGTTCCATGAAAATTGTATATAGAAAATTCAATTTTTAGTTATATTTAATTAATTAAAAAATAATTAAATAAAAGAATTAAATTTAAAAGATTGAATTAAAGTTCTAATTTTAGCATATTTATATTTATTTAATTTAATAATAATTATTTAAGAGTTTTATTTTAATAATAAACTCTAGATAATATTATTAGTTGAGTAATAAATATTATTTGATTAAAAAGAAAATATTAAAATATGTGAATATTTGATTAATTAAAAACTAATTAAAATTATGCTTAAAATAAAAAGTCTAAATTTAGAAGTCTAAATTAGAGGTCTAAATTTAGAAAATTGGTTAAAGAAAGATTAGAATATGATGTTATTTAATTAATTAGAAATTTATTAAATATGTACTTCAGTTTAAAATATTTATTTTAAAAGTCTAATTTAAGAAATTGGATAAAAATAATAATTAAAATATTAAAAGATTAGAGATTTAATATTATTTTATTATGATTATTTAATTAATAATTATAAAATTAGATTTGCATTTAAATAATGAGCTTTAAGTATTCTTATTAATTTAAATAATAAACCATGATTTAAATAGTGGTTATACTTATCAATAAGTGGAGGGAAGGAAAATATAAAAGAATATTTTAATTAAAAAGATATTCAAATGTGCATGAAAGAATTAAATTTAAAATATTTGATTAAAGTTCTAATTTAGGTGTATTTATATTTATTTAATTTAATAATAACTTATGAAAGAATTTTTACTAAACTCCAAATAATATTATTAGTTAAGTTAATAAATATTATATAAAAAATGTCGCATGATTTAATAAGGGAGAGAAAACTTTAATTTAATAAAGTTTTTATTAATTAAATTGCATAAAGTGGGTGCATGAAAATTAAAATATAATAATTAAAGACAAAGGGTTTTTGCATGATTGCATGATCAAATCCTTGATTTGGGAGAAAAACTCTTTATTAAGGAAATTAGAGCTCATTTTTAGATACACAGGTTTTGGGGAGCCAATTTTTGAGAAGAGGATTTTTGAAGGAAAAGGAAGATTGTTGTGTGTTTGTGTGATCATTGTTTTAGCATCAGATCCAAGTAGGATCTTGTGAGTTTGTGCAGTAGTTGCTCATTCTTCGAATTCCTATCTTCTTCGTGTTTATTGTATTTTTGTTTTTAGAAGTTCTCTAGGTTAAAACTCTTGTTTGAGAAAATTGATTCCCATTATAAAATTGTCTGTCATTTAATCTAAAAACTTTTAGTATATATTAAACTTTAGGGTTTTCAAAACCTAATGAATTATGAATTTCACTTATGTATGCACTTCATGTGTTGTGTGATTTACTAGTGTTGGGACTTTTGGGTTTGACTTAACTTTGGCCAATCAAGATGTTTACTAGAGGCTTGAGAGTTCTATTTTGTGATGTCATGATGATGTTTTGATTTTGATCTTTTATACTCAACCATGGTAATGTGTCTAGTATGCTCTATGAGATGTTTTGATGCATTGATTGTTATTGCTTTCTAGTGTTCTTGTGTGAAATTGAGGTGAATGGTGTGACCTATCTAATTTAACCTTTGAGTCTTCGATCAATTGTATTTAGATTGCTTTCCAGTCACTTTTATAGGACTAAGGTGTTTGTATGATTTGTTCTTGGTGATGTCATGTTATGACATGGATTGGTTTATGTATACTTGATTTTGGGATTAGTCCTATTAGGATGATTGTATAGGTGGAATCTGTAATTATGATTAGTGTTTTTTTCAATACTTGTTAGTTTCTTGTTTAAGAACTGATGTATGGTATGTGATCTTTTGATTTTACTAAGCTTAGGGTAGATTATCTATATGTCATGTCGGGAAGTGGATTGCAATAGAGGCTGGGGCCCAAAGTGGCTACTAGGGTAACCCTTTGTAAGTTGTTTAATAAGTGAAAACATTACACTAAATGAGAATAAAATGAGCCTACTAAGAGTCTTTGTATTTCCTTGCCCATGCCTCAAGTGCCAGTACATACTAGGATAAGAGTAGAGAGGATGCTTGATTGTGACCATGCTTCATTAGTATGCATTGTTAGTACGAAAGGATACTAGTGCCACATAGAGTCACTAGATGGTTGGGGTCAAGTTAGACTGCTAGGGTAACTCTAACATTGATTTGTGTGATGACACTTGCCCGCTTGCATAGTAGATTTCCTACGTGTCTATGTTGCCTCTGGGATTAGTTGATACTTGTATCTTGGTACCTTTGAGTTAGATAGCTTTCAAGTGATTCCTTGAACCTAGATGTGGATTTGTTTGTCAAGTTTGTTATCCTATTTGGGACTTGAGACTATCTCCTTAACGCGGTGGGAGTGCACCATTTTGAGTTTCACGAGGTCAGGTGGTAGTGCTTTTTCTTATACCATTGAGATCCGACTGTTAGATGTCGCTGCTGGATGTGTTTGTGCAGATGTTCCTTTCTATTTGTTCTTGTATTTCTATGATGGATGATTCTACTATTGTATTGTATTTGATTTCATAAGCTCTTAAGAGATGATGTAATTTATTTCATGATGTATATTATTTCAGCCTCTCATACCCTATGACCTATATAGTGGATGATTGTGCATTCTATTTATTGCCAAGTGGCATCATATATAATCGTATATTATTTAAATGGATTCATACTAGTATAATATTATTTGATGTGGATTTATTAAATATTAGATTTATTATTAATTACACTTAAATGTGATTCAATGTCATGGGTCCCGTAAGAATTGTAATCTATTTTATGGTATTTGTTTATGAGAATGTTAACTGCTTTTGCTATGTTATAACTATTGTTGTTAAGTTATTATCTTTAACTTTAGAGAAAGAAGTGTTTGACAAACTTAGTAAAACTTTAGGTTAACTTCTTTTGGGTCACATGGAAGTGTGTTACATTACAAATCATTTTTTCATGCCTTAGATTAGTCTCGATTAATCTTTATAGAAGTAAATTTATTTAACATAAAGAAAGTCAATCAATGAATAGTTCAAATTAGGCAATATGATTATGGTGACTAATGAAGCATTTTGAGGGCAAGAAATTGTTTGGAATTTATGGCAAGTTAGTCTAATTGGTTTTAAATAATAAATCATAGATGAAAGGTTTAGATTGAAATAATTTTTTCATGTTACACTACATTTGATCGATATGAGATTGGTTTAAATTTAGTTTTAACCATAGATTAAACATTTATATTAAAATAATTTTGACATGTTGGATTGGTTGAGCACATCAATATGGAAAAAGTATGAATCAACTTTTTAATGGTAATGTTAGATTAATTAAAAAATTTCATAAGCACACATATTGTTATATATATGTTATAGAGATTAAATTTTCTTTTGTTTCCTAATTGATGAAATCAAATAGCTTTATTTAAATACAACTATTAATTTTAAATATTTAGGTATCTAATATAAAATTGTTATACATTATATTGTAGTGATTAAATGGTTTATAAAAAATAATTTGGCTTTCCATCTATTTTGATGTGAATGTCTTTCCAAAATAATATATCAACCATTATTGTATTGTTGATATTGATATCAAATTTTATTCAATTTTATTGTTCCCTAAGATGAGATCCCTCTCTTACATTTATAATAAAAAATAACTATCATATTACATGTTTGACTTAGTCTAATTATGTTGACCCCATTGGACAAGATCATATTCATTCATTTTCTCCCTCGATATTAGCTCCTTATTCCTTCCTCAAATTAGTTTTGTGCATCTTGAGATTGGCCTAGATAAATCTTAACAAGTATTTATTCATCAACATGATTTTTTCAACTGATTAATGGTTCAAATTGGGCAGTATTATTTTGTTGACTAATGAAATTTTTTAAGTTGAATATTTATTTGAATTTATGAAAAAATTTCCCACTTGATTTTAAATCATAAGCTTAGCACTTATGAAAATGACAATATTGAAATAAAATTTTCATGCTACACTACCTCTAATCAATGGTGATGATACATGTTTCAATTAATTAGTACATGTATAAATAACATTAAAAATTCAACCTCTATTATATTTTTATTATTATCTATGTAACTTGACACCCTAATATGAAACCACAAACATGCACTAGTTATCCTCGTTTCTTCTCTATATATATTCTAACATCCTAATGATCTAACACTATTGGGACATTGAGCATTCTTAAACAAGAGCTACTTCCCTACATATATACAAGATCACCATCCAAAAGTTAGTTATCCAAACACTGATTTTCAAGATAAATGAAATATATTACAAATAGATAGGTGAGGACCCAAATCATAAGAACGACCCCAAATCAATACATTGTGTTATGTGAACATACAAGAGGAGTGGTAACATGTGTGGCAATATATAATAATAGGCCTATCTTCATTTCATGTGATGAACCTTCATCGCAAGTTAAAAAAACACCACTTGAACCATTAAAATAGGAAAGTCACTATAAGACTAAGTCCCAATTATAAGATGGATCCATCTAGAAACATTGGAAAATGATGCAAATCTAGACATATGAACTTTGGGATTGTTGGAAATATAAGAGTAACTGAGAGGGGAGGGGTGAATCAATTACCACAAAAATAACTCCTAGATCCCTTAGATGTCAATATAAATCAAATCTAAACTATGTTGTAACTCGGTAAATACACAAGAAAAAATTTGTAACTCAATAAACACTGAAATAGCTTGGAAAATTCTTAACATGAAAATCTTAATATATTATTTGTGATTGATGTTACTTTAACTTGGTTGTGAACATATCAAAGAAATAGCATGAACACAATTGACACCAAGATTTTAAGATGGAAACTCAATTTGGGAAAAACCACCAATTGCAACTAGTTACTAATTTTCAGTCTTCCGAAGTGAGTCCTATTAGAAACTTTAGCCCACCCTATTAAAGGTTACAAAACACACTATTAGGTGTGACCTTGTTAGAGGATTTAATCACCTCACCTTGTTAAGAGTGGCCATGTTAGAGGTCTTGAGACACTTCAAATAGAAAATCCACCTTGTTAGAGGATTTACAAATAGTTGTTAAACCAACTCAGTTAAGAGATTTAGAACATTTCTACAATGGTTAAAAAGTAACAATGAGATGACCTAATTTCTGATACAATTGAATTGCTGATTACAGATCTCAATTCTGGCTTCTATACTTGATCCTTCTTGATCGAATGTATCTTTGCATCTCAACAAGGATATTCTGCTTATCCTTCTAATTTTCTTCCTCTAAGCATCATCAAATCTTCAATTTTTGTTTCACACATTCAATCCTGAACTTGACCTTATAGTTATATCCTACACATTGTCAAGTCATCTTGAATACAATTTAGAATAATTAATATTCATCTTCTCAGTCTGCTAGAACCAACAAACAATTCAATTGAAATCAATATGCCAAAATAAGAAAATCCTTCGATAGCCAACCCTGCTTGGTAGATACTAACTTAAAGAAATTTTTATGTGTTAAATGAGTGAACTTGGTTAATGCTGCATATTCACAAAGTTCCATTAGTAACCAAGTGAGATTGGTTTACATTGGTTACATCCAACATTTCCTTCATTAACCAAGTGAGCTCGGTTAACACTCAATTTTTGCAAGCTTTACTTTGTCTCCCAAGTGAACTCAATAGACACCGTCTTCTAAACTAGGCAAACTCTAGAATGCTCGATAGACATAAGAAACTATCTTCAATGTCCGAGTGAGCTCAGAATGCACTAACTAGCAATGATATGACATTTTGTGTAATCAAAGACAATACATTAATTAATTGTTTCCAATAATAACCCTCTTTCGCATTGATGGCAACACAACATGTCATAATGAAATGAAATTTTAGAGCAAGAATAAAGTAAGGAACATATCCTTAGTTCCATTCTGATTCTCATCCATGAGAACTCCCTTTGTGTTCAGTTCTCCCTTTGTCAACCAACTTTTACCTTTGATATCTCCCTCTTTGTCATCTTTTAAAGTGATAAAATTTCTGTGAGATATGACATCAAACATCTCCCTCTTTGACATCTCATTCCAAAGACAAGGTTTAGTAAATATTGATGTACCTCATGTACTAATTCATTTGCAATGTGCCTTTATCAATAGTGCATCAATTGATTGATCTTCAACATGATCTGGTTCATGCATCACTAAACTTCATTTACTAAGCTTTGGATAGGGGAATAACCCCTAGCTTACCTCTTAGATACAAAAATTCATCCTTAGATAATGGCTTAGTGAATATTTCTACAATTTGTTCTTTTGTATTTATATATTCCAATCTTACCTCTTTATCTTGTATCAATTCTTTGTAATGTGTTTTTTTTTGGTATGCATCACTAGATTTTTTGATATATTAAATGCACTAGTGTTATCACAATATATAACCACTAGATCCTTGATCTCTATCTCCATACCTACCAATAGTTATTTGAACTAAAGAATATTAGAACAATTAAGTGATGCTACCACATATTCTACCTTTGCTGTGAATTTAGAAATACAACTCTATTTCTTGTGTTGGAATTTACAAGTGGGAAGATACACTTCTAAGAGGGGGGTTGAATCAAAAGTATCTAAGATTTAACCTCTAAAACCTTTTAGTTGATATCATTAACATGCATCTAAATCATCTAATAAACATGAAAGTACAGACATGCATGAAAATGGACAAAACAAGATTTGATAACCTAGAAACACTCCAAAATGAGAAGGTAAAACTGGGGTGGGGATGACAGTCACAAAGTATCACTGTAGCAATATGTAACTATTCAAGGTTACAAAGTTTGACCACTTCCACTGGTCTTCCCTATGAAAGGCTTGTCCTGTTAAAGACTTTACACCCTGTTAAAAGTGACATGGTTAAAGGATTTACAAAAAACTCACTTGGAATGTTACCCTGTTAAAGGATTTAACACCTTGTCTAAAGGCTTACAACATGGCTATTAGACCAACCTATCATCATAGGATTTTCATTCCTAATACAATTTGTAGAGAGTATTAGAAAGTCTTGACCTAATGAATTGCAATCCTTGATTACTGATTCTAGATCCTTGTTTTGCATAGTCTACTCTAATCCTTGCTTGATCTGATATGTCTCTTTACGAAACAATGATACTCTGTTCTTGATCAACTAAATTCTACAATGTTGTTCTATTTTTTCTAAGTCTTTACACCCCTCTGCACTTCGCTATAATTCACCCATACACTTCTCATGCACATCTATACACAATGAGGTATTGTCCTCCTTTTAAAGGCTTCAAAGACTTAGAGTTAGGTATGAATCTACAATCAATATTTATTCTTTATTTCTCACTCAATTCTTTCACTTTTCTTATTGGTTGCATGCCTTCTTCATTTTTCTTATTGGTTATATGCTAATTACATAGATAATGCAAAAGATTTGATATTATCTTCAAGATCCTTTGAGAATCATCCTATGTCGGCTCCAAAAATGGTTTACATCTGAGTTTGTGAAGATAAAAACTCATATGCCGATTCTATGTTACTCAACACTTACTAGTTTTTGATGCTCAACACATATAGGAATTTTTTCTCACCTGGCTCCTATAGAAATTTTGTTTCAGTCAGCATATATACTTTGCTTAGCACCTGAATCTTGCTCGTCATTACTTTTCACTCGATACTTGAACTTCACTCAGCACCTGAAGTTTACTTGGCACCTATTAAATATTTGGCTTGACACACATTGTAGCTTGGCTTTTGTATTATACTCAACATCATCTTAAGAATTGGTTAACTGTGTTGACACTCAATTGTCAAAACCAATCTGAGACCAACAATCTCCCCCTTTGACATGAGTGGCAAAAACACCTGATTAAGAATTATGGATCTTATCTCTATGAGTATAATACATATTATGTTTAGCATATGTACAAAACTTCAAAAGCTTGTTAAAATTTTTGTATACCTCAAAATTTTGTAACTCCCACTGAGCTGATGTGCCAATTTTGTAACCAAAATTTCATTCTTGCAACCAAAGACTCTTATGCTAGATTTGTCTCATGCTGATGTGTCTGATACTATTTGCCTATGTCTTTGTGTTTGTGTACCCTATTGCTACTTTGTTTATACTCTGTATTTGCTCTCCCTTTCATACATCTTCTTGCAATTTATCCTTTTGGTTGTATCACCTTGTTTCTCGTCAAGAATTCAAAATTTTATATCTCCCCCTTTGGATATGTCTCCCTTTATTTACACATCACATCCATTCTTATTATCTCCTATGGATATATCTCCCCCTAAATGTTTATCTCCCCCTTTTTGAGACTTATGTCAAAGGGTCCTAAGAATGAATGGAATATTTAGCCACAAATATTTTATTTACCTCCAAGATCATCTTCATAGAAGCATCCTAGTTGTCTAATGTTATTTGCAGTGATTTGAGCTGGATGGTTGTCTTTTCTACAAGATGGACTAGGCCTTCTAAGGTAGAAAGATTGGGATATTTCTTCAAAACATTTTTTGCATAGGCATGTTCCTTATGTAGGACTTGTAGATGTGGAGTAATAGAAGATTGAATCTGTATTAATTTGGCCTTAATATTGGCTTCTTCTGCTATCAGTATAGCTAACTCCTTTTGGGTGTAAAGTGTTGTTGCAAAATGCTTCTCACTTTGAGCTGGATCTTTATGTAATTGTGTGCTAGAAATCTTAACATTTCATTCCAAGCTTAGCATCCTTTGGCTAGTTTCTTGTGTGACGTAAGATAACACAATTTAGAGTACAATGAGAATATGTTCTCAAGTACTGTTTTAACTTTTTCAATTTTCTTAGCCAATTCTACTTGTGAAAGTACTATTTCACTAGATATCTTCTCATTAACTTTCATTTGAAATTTCTTTTCTGACCATTCTAATAATGTAACAGTTGTATCAAGGTCTTTGTTTTGTACCTAGTCCACTTTTTTGGACAATTGCTCCATGATAGGCTTGGTTTCATTATGTAATGGCAAGCTAAATGCATCAAGGAATATGTCTTTGATTTCTACCATTGCTTGCTTCTGTCTATACTCATTTTTGAGTATCTCCTACTTCTTCCTTCTCTCCAGTGCCTCTTGCACTTCACTTATCTATGCTAAATTCATGGTCTTAAAGTCATCACTTGGTATGACTATTTCCTCATCAAGTGTAGGGTCTCCATAGTGAAGTACCCTTGCTACTTTGGTGTGGCTTGAGCTCAGTGCTAAAATCTGTAGTGGTACTGCATCAATGCACGACTATTTGGTAGGAGTCCCCATAGTTGGCAAGTTCACTAATGTTTCTATGGCCTCTTTCTCTCTTTCCTTAGGGGTTTTCTCCTCTTCCTTCTATTCTTCTCTACTACCTTGATCAATAACAATGATTTGAGGAGGTGCACCTTGGCTTTGTGTTGTAGGAACATCTTGTCCTATCTGTTCCTTTGCTAGCTCCTCGGTAGTTGTTGTTGCTATGACTATATGATCAACCTTAATAGTTGTATCTTGAGCTTCTTGCTCTTTTGGTTGATCTACTATAACTGTGGGAGGTTGTGAAGGTGGTTCTTGTGTGTTCACCTTCTCCCTAATGATTTCTACTACAACCTTTTGTAACTCTTCCATGCTCACCAAAATAGGATTTGTGCACAGTTGTGATTGCAATGTAGTTTGGTGAAGGATCTTTTTGAGATCCTCAACAGTTAGTGGATTGATGTTCTGACCTGAGGTGTTAGGAACATCCTTAAAAATGATAGTTTCTACAGGTGTTTTATGTGGAGGACTTGGTGGTAGAATTTGGGTGTCTTGGACATTATGTTCTTGTTGCTACTCTTCATCTGTTGCCTCTTCACCTTGTGTCTTCTCCATTGTTGCCTCTTCTTTCTCTTTCTCTCCCTCTTCATCCTTTTCATTCTCTTATTCTTCTGCATCATTTCTTCTCTCAAAGGGATCTTCCTAACTTTCTTTTACTATTGTCAACCCATAAATTAATTTCTACATTTGTGTGGACTTTTGCGCATCTTCAATTTGATTTTGCAAAATTCTAAAGGCTTTGTATTTGGGTGCAAAGTTGCTCCCATGTTTCTTGTTAGCCTTACTTATTTGACCTTTTGTAAGGTTTGGTATCACTTGAGCCCATGTTGAATCCCTTATTTCCTTCTACATCTTAAGGTAGTAATGCCATTTATTTTCAACTAATGAGCTTAGCTCCTTAGGCATAAAATTGTCAAGTTCAACTGGGGTGGTCTTGAACTTAGCCATCATAGTGTAGATGGACTCTTCCACTATGTTATGTTCTTGTTTTGAAAATTTATTAAAACCTATGGTCTTTAAACTAGTTAGATTTGCATTATCCCTAATGTTATTACAAACATTTTCCAATTTAGACTTGGTAGAATGTCTTACCAATCTGTATTTATCATCATCAGACTCTATTTTTTCTTCGTCTGACTCTGGAGGTGCAACATTTTTTCTTCTCTTCTTTTTCTCTATAGGCCCTCCTTGCTCTATGGATTTTTGTTTCCCCTATTCCTTTTCCACTTGGGTTGTTACCCTAGTATCTGCCCTTGCAGTTGGCTTGACTGGGCTTGGCTTTGTTCCTTTCTTCTTCCCCTTGGGTTGTGCAACTAATTATTTTTGTGCTTTTCTCTTCTTTGGTTCAGCCTTGGGTGCTCCTGCTTAGCACCTTCCTATTCTTCTACATCCTCCCCCATTCCTTGGGTCAAAGCACGTGTTTCTTGAACTTGTTCTTCTTCATCACCTTCTACCTTTTCTTCTTCTTCTGTTGTGCCCTCTCCAAACTTGGCCTTAAGTTTCTTCACAAGTTTGTCTTTCTTTTTCAATGTGAAGGTAGTATTTAACTCCATATCCACCTTTGATTTGACCACATCAAAAGTTCCAAAATGTGGTGCATTTTTGTCCACTTCCTCAGCTAACAATGTAGTTATAGCTATTGATGCCTCATTTATATTTATTTCATATCCAAGAGGTCTTAACCATCTCACTCTTGGTATGGAGGCTTTTATATAGGTGTAGTCAATATCTATAAGAAATCATACATCATTTACATGCTTCTCTACTAATGAAACTGGTATTCTTAGCCTTTGATTCATGAACTTCTTGAAGTCTTCAAAATATCTAGTCATTAAGGTCTCAAAATTATCTCCCATTTGTTCAATGTATTCATTAACTTGAGCTATGATAGACCTATTTGTTTTCCAGTCAAATTTGTTAAAAGAAGGAAACTCATTCTGTACATAAAAGAAAATGCAAATCAAAATAGCACCAAACTTGCATTGTGCTCCCTTTGTCCTTCTTATTGCTGCTAAATTCTCATTAATTTGTTGTAGTTGCAGTTCTGCAAGATCATAGGTATGATCCTTTTTCACCAATTTGTAACCCACATCCACTGCAATGCAAGGCACATTGTTAAGTCTACTGGATTGGTAGAACTTATGTGCAATGACTCTAATAGAAAAGTCCATAGGAGGATCTTGAATGGTATCAATTGTCATTCCTCTCTTGTTCCACTTGGCACTAGTGTTCTTTTTAATTGCTTCCTTGGCATCACTCCTAAGGGTCTTTGGCCAATCTAGTGTTGGGTACCCTATCACTCTATGTACAAGCCTTTTTGTAATTTTCATTGGACCATCCTCCAACCATAAGCTTCCATCATGTATTCTGCTAAGCACTATCCTAATCCATTCTATTTTGAAATTTGTGGGGAATTCTAGGGCACATGTTAAACCCTTCTTTTCAACTATTTGGTACTCTTCTTACAAAACTCCATTATGACACAACCTCTCATAGGCTTCCATCACCTCCATGTCACCTATGGCTCCAATTTTACAATTGTAACAGCTCCTAATGTCTCGAACCATAACTATGTTAGTGGGTATGATGGATAGGGCTTCAGTTGGGTCATTTTTATATGCTACCTCTAGAATTGGTCTGAAATTTGGTTGTTTTACTTCATTTGACACTAGCTAAACTTCAAACTGTTCTTTCCCTCATGTTTTCCTAGAGCTAGAAGCCATTTGTGTGATCTAGGGTTTGAACTCAAAGAAAATGTGAAACTACATAACTTGACACAAATGTAAATACCTCGAATTCAATGAAATTATGTTGAATTGCTATTAAAATCTACTAAAACACTAGATTCTCTTCTTTGAAGTTTTTCTACACTCTTTTTCATCTTTTCTCTTTGTTCATGATGAAGAAAAATGATACAAAACATGATAATATAGCCTACTTTTGTTGCATTTAATGCTTAATGGATTTATAGTTGTCCACTCAACTTCTTAAGGATCATACATTACTTGGCTTCCATTGATTTTCAACCACTCAACATCCATAGGAGTATCCTTTACTCAACTTCAACTGAATTTTCTCTTTACTCGGCTTTCACTACCAACTCTGCTCCAAGTAATTGTTAGATTATGGTGACTGATCAGGAAAGTACAGTACATACTTCATAAATAGTGGGGTTTGGGGCATCACCCTGAATTTTTTTTTTGAGCCATGGCCGACATGGTAGCTGACATATTATGGCCGACATATGGCCGACATGTTATAACCCTAAAGCGGTTTAATACTTGTATAAAAGGATTTAGGGATGGGTATTTTTCATTATGTTGTGATGGGAAATTGGTTCTTGTGGCGGTATTGAGCTATAAGGGATTACGGATTGTAATTAGGTTCTAATCACTGGATTGTAATAAGATCGAACTTGCTGTTTGGTGGACGTATCCCAGGGATTGGGTGAACCATGTTAAATCTTGGTGCCTTGTGTTCATTTCTGTGTGATCTATTATTTTTCAGTTATTGGTTATATTTGCATGTAGTTTTTTATTTATGTCCATGGTTTATCCTAACAAGTGGTATTAGAGTGAGGTTGTCTTTCAGTTATCCTCTGCAAGAAAGTCTCATAGTTGAGTGGGAGTGATGGCAGATGAGGATAAGCTGAGGGTTGATAGGTTTAATGGGAAAAACTTCTAGTTATGGAAGATGCAAATGGAAGACTATCTATATCAGAAGGATTTATGGAAGTCGTTGGAAGGCAAAGCCAAGAATCAGGGAACTATGTCAGAGGCTAAATGGGATCTTTTGGACAGAAAGGCACTCAAAAGCATTCGGTTATGCTTGGCACCATTAGTGGCATTTAATATTACAAAAGAAAAGACTACAGAAGATTTGATGAAAACCCTAGCGACACTGTATGAAAAGCTCTCCACTTCAAATAAGGTATTTCTCATGAAGCATTTATTTAATATGAAAATGGAAAAAGGTGGATCATTTGTAGATCATTTAAATGAGTTTAATACTATTACTAGTCAGTTATCTTCTATGGGTATCAATTTTGATGAAGAAATTAGGGCTCTCTTGATTTTGTGTTCTTTGCCTGAAAGCTGGAATGGCTTGGTAATGGCAGTGAGTAATTTTGTTCCTGGATCTAGTACCTTAAAATATGATGATGTGATCGGTGTTATTTTAAGTGAGGAAATTCGTAGAAAATCCTCAGGTGGATCTACATCAGGAAGTGCTTTGAATGCACAAAGTAGGGGCAGAACAACTGAGAGAGGAAATAACTCTGGAAATCGTGAGAAATCAAGAGGAAAGTCAAAGGGGAGGAGGTGTCAATCGAGAGGACCAAATGATTGCTAGTATTGTGGGAAACTAGGGCACAAAAAGAAAGATTGTTGGAATCGAAAGAAAAATGAAGGAGATAAATCAGATGGAGACAAGGAGGAAAATGTGGTAAGTAACGAATCTGAAGAGGATGCTTTGCTTCTATCTTTAGAGAGTGTTGATGATTCATGGGTTTTAGATTCTGGTGCTTCATTTCATGCTACACCTCATAGAGGTTATTTCATTGATTATGTCCAAGGGGATTTTGGGCTTGCTTATTTGGGGGATAATGAACCCTGTTAGATTGTTGGAAAGGGAAAAATTAAGATTAAGTTGCAGAATGGGAATCATTGGCTACTACATGAGGTAAGACATGTTCCAAAACTAAGTAGGAATTTAATTTTAGTAGGGCAACTTGATGATGAGGGTTGTGTAGTTACTTTTAATGATAAAAATTAGAAGGTTTCAAAAGGTTCCCTTGTAGTAGCAAAAGGTGTGAAAGTAGGCACCTTATATCTTTGTACAGGTCATATTGTTCCTTCTACTTTAATTGTTTTAGAGAAAAATGAATGTTTAGGAACAATTGTTGCAGTTGAGCAGGGAGAACAAATAGCTGCTGTAGTTTCTGATACAGCGTTGTGGCACAATAGACTTGGGCAAACGAGTGAGAAAGGTATGAAAGTACTTCATTCAAACAAAGTTTTACCAGGTCTAAAATGTGTGAATATGGATTTCTGTGAAAGTTGTGTGTATGGAAAACAAAAGAGAGTGAGTTTTGTAAGGACTGGGAAGGAAAACAAAAAGGAGAAATTAGAGCTTGTGCATACAGATGTATGGGGACCAGCTTAGGTATCTTCCCTTGGTGGCTCTCATTATTATGTTATATTTATTGATGATGCAACTAGAAAAGTATGGGTTTATTTCCTTAGACAGAAATTTGATGTATTTCAAACTTTTAAGAAATGGGAATGCTTGGTTGAAAATGAGACTGGTAAGAAATTAAAATGTCTCAGATCTGATAATGGTGGTGAGTATTGTAGTCATGAATTTGAAGATTATTGCTCCACTAATGGTATTCATAGATAGAAAACTATTTCAAGGACTCCATAGGAAAATGGAGTGGCTGAACACATGAACATGACTATAATGGAGCGCGCAAGGAGCATGAGGTTGCATGCTGGGTTGCCCTTACACATGTGGACGGAGGCTATCAATACTGCAGTATATTTGATTAATAGAGGTCCCTCTACTCCTTTGGGCTGTGGTATTCCATAGGAAACATGGACTAGTAAGAAGGTGAGTTATTCTTTTCTCAAGACCTTCAGTTGTGAAGCTTTTGCTCATATAGACTCTGAAAATAGAACCAAGCTAGAAGCTAAATCAAAGAAATGTGTCTTTGTTGGATATGGCATTAATGAATTTGGTTATAGGCTTTGGGATTTTGAAAATCTTAAAATTGTTAGAAGTCGAGATGTCATATTCAATGAGAAAGTGTTGTAAAAAGATTTGTTGCAGCAACATGAGAAGAAAGAAGAAGATTATGTAGTGCTAGATGATACTCCAAAAGCTGATGTTCCAGCCATTCCTCATGATGTGCAACAACTGCAACAAAAAATACCACACACACCAGTGAATGTTAGACAGTCAACAAGGAAAATTAGACCTCCATAAAGGTTTTCTCCCTCTTTGTATTCTATTTTACTTACTGATGCTGGTGAACCTGAAAGTTATGATGAAGCTGTGCAGGTGGATACTAAGATTCAGTGGGAGTCTGCAATGAAAGATGAAATGGACTCTTTGCTGAAAAATAAGACATGGGATTTGTGCAAGTTGCCTGCAGGTAAAAGAGCTTTACAGAATAAGTGGGTTTACAGGTTGAAAGAAGAGGAAGGAGGTAAGAAAAGATTTAAGGCCAGGTTAGTTGTAAAAGGATTTGCACAAAAAAAGGGAATTGATTTTGATGAGATATTTTCTCCTATTGTTAAATGACTTCTATTTGTACTGTTTTAAGTCTTGTGGCTACTGAAGATTTTCATTTAGAGTAGATGGATGTTAAAACAACCTTTCTTCATGGTGATTTGGATGAAGAAATATATATGGCTCAGCCATAGGGTTTTGAGGTCAAAGGTAAGGAGAACTTAGTGTGCAAATTGAAGAAAATTTTATATGGCTTGATACAAGCACCTCGGCAATGGTATTTGAAATTTGACAGTTTTATGCATGAGCATGGATGTAACAGGTGTCATTCAAATTACTGTGTTTATTTTAAGAGGTTGGATGATGATAGCTACATTATTTTATGTTTATATGTTGATGATATGCTTGTAGCCGGGTCTAACATGGATCATATGAAGGGGCTGAAATGCCAGTTAGCACATGCATTTGCTATGAAAGATTTGGGGGCAGCAAAAAAAATCCTTGGTATGAAGATTTGCAGAGATAGGAAGAATAGAAAATTGATGCTATCTCAAGCTGATTATGTTGAGAAGGTGTTGCAACGTTTCTCTATGGAGAATGCTAAAGCTATCAGCACACCTTTACCCAGTCATTTGAAATTGACTAAGGAAATGTGTCCCAAGACACAGGAAGAGGAGGATAAGATGTCCAAGGTACCCTATGCTTCAGCTCTAGGAAGCTTGATGTATGCTATGGTATGCACTAGGCTAGATATTGCACATGCAATGGGAGTCGTTAGCAGGTATATGAATCATCCAGGATTTGAGCATTGGAATGTTGTCAAGTGGATTCTTAGATATTTGAGAGGAACATCCAATAAGTGTTTACACTTTGGGGGCTTTACTACTGATTTACAGGGCTATGTTGACTTAGATTTGGCTGGGGAGATTGATACCAGGCGAAGGACTACAGGTTATGTCTTTATTGTTGATGGGGCAGCCGTGAATTGGGTTTCTAGGTTACAGAAGATTAATGCTCTATCCACTATAGAGGCAGAGTATGTTGCTGCTATAGAGGAAGCCAAGGAGATGATATGGCTTCAGTTCTTCTTGGAAGAATTGGGACATTCTCAGAAGGATAATTATTTGTTCATAGATAGTCAAATTGCCATTCATCTTGCTAAGAATTCAGCTCTGCATTCTAAGACCAAACACATAGAGTTGCGGTACCATTTCATTCGGTCAATTTTGGAGGATGGACAGCTATATCTGGAGAAGATACATACCAATGAAAATCCAGCAGATATGTTGACAAAGGTTGTAACAAGGGAGAAGTTGAACTCCTCTTCAGCTTTGGTTGGTCTTTTAGACTAAACATGAATAAAAGAATAGTAGAGTCCAGGGTGGTTTGATCCAGTGGGAGCCTCATGTGGTAGTGGTATTGCTACAGGATCAGTCTCCAAGTGGGAGATTTTTGTTTAGTGTGGAGCCTGATCAGTCCCCAAGTGGGAGATTGTTAAATTATGGTGATTGATTAGGAAAGTACTATACAAACTTCATAATACATGGTAGCCGACATATTATGGCCGATATATGGCCAACATGTTATAACCCTAAAGCGGTTTAATACTTGTATAAAAGGGCTTAGGGTTGGGTATTTTTCATTATGTTGTGATGGGAAATTGGTTCTTGCGGCGATATTGAGCTGTAAGGGATTACGAATTGTAATCAGGTTGTAATCACTGGATTGTAATAAGATCAAACTTTCTATTTGATGGACGTAGCATAAGGATTGGGTGAACCACGTTAAATCTTGGTGCCTTGTCTTCATTTCTGTGTGATCTATTATTTTTTAGTTATTGGTTATATTTGCATGTAGTTGTTTATTTATGCCCATGGTTTATTCTAACACTAATCATTCAATTTCTACTATTTTTGATAGTCAACTCAACATGCACTGGAATTTTACTTGGCATCTGAGGGAAACTCAAGAACACTGATGAAATTTTATCTTTGCTTCTCTAATCATGTTGATATCTTCTTTTTCAGTACTTTCTTATTTAGGAACTGATGACTGATAAAGCTTTGTATATCAATTTGACATGCCTTCTTGTGCTTAGTTTGATGAAGTGTGATCACTTGACCTTTTAGGCGAAGTGATCCCTTCATTTTATGTGCTACTCCCATCTTTCTTCTTCCATGTCTTATTCATTTCTCCTCTAATGTGTTCAATATCTACCTTCTCTTTGCCTTTTTTGTTCTTTGAGTTGGGTGCCTTTGACCTTTTTGGACAATTCCTATTAATATGACCAATCTTCAAGCAACTAAAACATGTGGTTTGACTCAACCATCTACAATAGTTTCCTCTGAAATGTGTTCTTATGCAATTTTCAAGAATGTGTCCATATTCCTAATAGTAATGATAGCTATACATTGTATTGTAGTCCCAATTGTAGTAATGTCCATGGTTATTTCCCTTTGGCTGATTAGGTGTCCACATAGGCTTTGATCTACACTCAAGATCTCTATGTCCAAAATTCTTGCAATTGTAGTAGTGTCCTTCAAATCTTGGTGTTCTGATAGTCCTAGTCCTACAGTCATGTGCTTGATGTCCTTGCTTGTTGCACTTATGATAGTAACTCACATTCTTAGGTTTGTCATGCTGATGAGCATTCTTGCTCCTACATACATTAGAGGTATGTCCTTTTTTACCACATAAATGACAAGTGGGTTTAGTTTTCTTACCTTTGTTACTCCTTTCTTCTATAGTCTTGGATGACTCTCCTTTTTCAATGCTAATATATCCTAGACTTGAAGTATCATTGCTAGCCCTTGGTAATTTTAGTAGCTACATAGAGTATTTGATGGCCTCATTGGGTTTTTTGAAGCTCTCTAAAATTTCCTTCTCTCTTTTTAGATCATTTTTTAGTTGTTCATTTTGCATCTTTAGTGTAGAGATCTCAATGTCCTTGACATTCAATTCATGGTGTGCATTCATCATCTGGCTTAGGGTGTCTAGCTACATGTTTGAAATTCTTGCAAGCTCTATTGACTTTTCTTCCAATTTGTTGGCAAGGTTTCTCTTGTCATCTTCTAACATAGCCTTGTCTTCAATGGCTCTTTTCTTCTGTTTAGTCACCTCACAAAGCATCATGGCTTGTGATTCTTGTTCAATCTTGAGTGTTCTAATTTCTTCTACTTGAGCTCTATTCTTCTCCAACAGGTCTGCTATTTCTACATCAAACTCTTTGGAATCTCCATTTGTAAATAGTTTTGAGGTGTCAATCTCCTTTTATTGTATATCATTCTTAGCTATGGCAATATCTCTTCTTCTCTTCAAGGATTTTCTCAATTCTTCTCTAGCTTCTTCCAAAGTGTGTAGAGCAAGTTGTACATCAATTGTCTAACTCTCTATGATCTTCCCAAGTTTGTAGACTTCCATTTCTAGATCTTTTCTCCAAGTTTTAATGCTCCTTCTTAAGAGAACTAGGTTCTAATACCAATTGTTGGAATTTACAAGTGGGAAGATACACTTCTGAGAGGGGGGGTGAATCAAAAGTATCTAAGATTTAACCTCTAAAACCTTTTAACTGATATCATTCACATGCATCTAATTCATCTAAGAAACATGAAAGTAAAGACATGCATGAAAATGGACAACACAAGATTTGATAACCCAAAAACCCTCCAAAATGAGAAGGTAAAACTGGGGTGGGGATGACCACAAAGTATCACTACAACAATATGTAACTGTTGAAGCTTGCAAAGTTTGACCACTTCCAATGGTCTACCCTATGAAAGGCTTTTCCTATTAAAGACTTTACACCCTATTAAAAGTGACATGGTTAAAGGATTTACAAAACACTCACTTGGAATGTTACCCTATTAAAGGATTTAGCACCTTGTGTAAATGCTTACAACACGGCTATTAGACCAACCTATCAGCATAGGATTTTCATTCCTAATAGAATTTCTAGAGATTATTAGAAAGTCTTGACATGATGACTTGTAATCCTTGATTGTTGATTCCAAATCCTTGTTCTGCTTTGTCTACTCTAACCCTTGCTTCATCTAATATGTCTCCTTACGAAAATTTGATACTCTATTCTTGATCAACTAAATTATGCAATGTTGTTTTTCTTTTTCCAAGTCTTTACACCCCTTTGCACTTCACTATAATTCACCCATACGCTTCACACACACGAATATACACAATGGGGTATTGTCCTCCTTTTAAAGCCTTCAAAGACTTAGGGTTATGTATGAATCTATGACCAATATTTACTCTTCATTTCTCGCTCAATTCTTTCACTTTTCTTATTGGTTGCATGCTAATTATATAGATAATGTAAAAGATTTGATCTTATCTTCAAGATCCTTTGAGATTCATCCTATCTTGGCTTCAAAAATGGTTTACATATGAGTTTTTGAAGATACAAACTCATATGTTGATTCTGTGTTACTAGACACTTACTAGTTGCTCATACTTGGTACATATAGGAATTCTATCTCACTCAGCTCCTATAGAAATTCTATTTCACTCGACATCTATACTTTGCTCAGCACCTGAATCTTACTCAACATCATGTATCACTTGGCACTTGAAATTCACTTGGCAGTTGAAGTTTACTCAACTGCTATTGAATGTCTAGCTTGGTACACATGATAGCTCAGCTTTTGTATTATACTTGACATCATCTTAAGAATTGGTTAAGTGTGTTGACACTCAATTGTCAAAACCAATCTGAGACCAACATCTTGCATGTCCAAGACACTAGTCTTTTATCAAGAAAGAATGCTCCAGCACTAGTGCTCTTTCTATCATCAACACTTCCTACCCAATCTACATCTATGAATACTTCTAAATCTAGATTTCCTCCCTTTGTGTACCATAAACCATAGTCTTCAGTATCTTTTAGACATCTCATGATTCTTTTGATTGTCATCATGTGATTTTCTTTGGGATTTGGTGATAATCTTGCCAGCATACTGACTGCTAATGCAGTATCAAGGCTTGTATGCACTACATGCTGTAATTTTGTAATCATTTATTTTTATGTGTTTCGATCTACCTCTTTGGAATCATCATTTTTAGAAAGCTTATGTCTAGTAGACATAGGAGTTCCAACTAGTCTAGAGTCTTTCATTCCAAATTTCTTTAGTATCTCCTTGATATATTTAGATTGAGTAATGTAGATACCATCTTTCTTCTGATGGATTTGCAATCCAACAAAGAATTTTATCTCTCCAAGCATAGACATCTCAAATTCTTTACTCATTTTTTTCAAAAATGCCTTGCGCAAATCATTTTCTATAAATAAAGTGTCATCCATGAATATTTATGCCAAAACAATCTTCTTGCCTGGTCCTTCTTTGATATACAGACTCTTGTTATCATTTGTTCTTTGAAAATTAGTCTTTATCAAGTAGTTATGAAGTCTTTCATGTCAAGCTTTGGGAGCTTTCTTGAGACCATATAATGCTCTGTGTAATTTGTAGACTATATCTCTTTTGCTATGATGTACAAAACCTTCAAATTGTTCTTTGCAAACTTCCTCATCAAGAATTCCATTCAAGAATCCAAATTTTACATTCATTTGATAAAATTCAAAGCCTATGTGAGTTGCATATGCTAGTACAATTCTAACACCTTCTAATCTTGCAATAGGATAAAAGGTTTCACCATAGCCAATACCTTATTCTTGAGAATAACCTTTACATACCAACCTTGTTTTGTTTCTATAAACTTCTCCATCTTCATTTAGCTTATTTCTGAATACTCACTTTGTGCCAATTACATTTTTATCCTTGGGCCTTGGAACAAGAGTCCAAGTTTTTTTCTTCTCAATATGTTCTATTTTCTCATTCATTACTTCAATCCAACTTTCATTATCCAAAGCATCTTTAACATTTCTAGGTTCAAATTCAACAAGCAAACATGTACCTTTCAATTTGTTTCTTGTCATTGTTCCATCTAACTTGTCTCCAATGATCTGATAAGGACCATGATGCCTTTTGACATCTCTTACTAACATAGGTACTTTGGATTTGGATTTTGTTTCACTGATTTCTTCATGATCTTCTATATTAAGCTCGGGTCCCATTGTCTACGACCTAGGTCCATTAGACTTGGATTGCTCTAGCAATAGCTTAGTAGCTTCTGATTGTGACTCAGATCCTTTAGACTATGACTCGGGTTACATTGATTGTAACTTGGTAGCTTTTGGAGATTTAGGGGACTTGGGAGGTAAGGCCTCCTATCTTCTAGATAGATTTGGCAAAGTATTATGTTCATAGTGAATAAATCTTCTATAATCTTGAGGTTCTTTGTTGCTTTCTTCTTCACTCTTTTATGCAAACTCATCAATTCTCACATGTGCACTTTCTATGATTTTATAAGTAGATAGATTCAAACATTTGTATACTTTACTTTTCTCGGAGTATCCTAGGAATATCCCTTGATCACCTTTGACATCAAATTTACATTTCCTGGATTCTTTCAAGATATAACATTTTCTACCAAATAATTTCAAGTAACTTACATTAGGTTTGCAGACATACCATAGTTCATAAGGAGTTTGATTTGAGTCTTTCTTCAATTGTACTCTATTCAAGGTATGCACTGTAGTACTGATTGTTTCCTTCTAGTATTTGATTGAAACATTCTTTTCTATCATCAATGCTCTTGCACAGTCCATGATGGATTTGTTCCTTCTTTCAACTATACCATTCTACTGAGGTGTACCAGGGGTTGATACTTGTCTCTTTATTCTTTTTTCAATGAAAAATTCATTGAACTCATTGGAAATGAATTCACGACCTTTGTTTGATCTCAAACATTTTAGCTTCTTTCCAGTTTCTATTTCTACTCTTGCCAGATACCACTTAAATTTTTGAAAAGCCTTAGATTTTTCTTTTAGATACATTATATTCACCATTCTAGAATAATCATGAAAACAAAAATGAAGAACTTATCTCCACTATAACTCTTTATTCTAATAGGTCCACATAAGTCTATATGTACAAGCTCTAAGATTTCTTCAGAATAATAATTTTTTCTTTTGAAACTAGTTTTTCCCATCTTACCAATTTGACAATTTTTGCATAGATCCATATCAGGTTTCCTCAAGCTAGGAATACCTCTTACTCTAATATTTTTGCTTATCTTGACCAGGTTATCAAAGTTTACATGACATAATCTTTTGTGCCATAACAAAATTTTTTCTACTTGAGCAATAAAACATGAATTTTCTAAAATCTAGATAGAATTTAGATTACCTTTCATTTTTTTTCCAGATCCAACTGGATTTTCTTTTCCATCCAACAGTTTGGCCTTCCCATTCATGAATTCTACCTTGAACCCAATGTTATTCAACTATGCCACACTTAGTAGATTATGCTTTAATCCTTCAGCCCAATAAGCATCATCACATCTAAGTTCATTGGTTAATAAGATACATCCTTTTCCCTTTATGCAACAAGGTTCATTGTTTCCAAATCTCACACTACCACCATCATAATGTTCCATGTGCTCAAACTTTGTTTTGTCTCTAGTCATATGATGTGAGAAACCACTATCAATAATCCATGTATCATTTTTTCTAACATTAGAGATAAGTGGGATTTTATCTCCTTCATCATCAGATTCATCTTTTACAATAATATATACCATTTAGTCTTCACTGTTATCAGAATTATTAGCCATAAAACAAGATTTCTTACCTTTGTCCTTGTAGTTTTTAAATTCCTTCTTGCCTTTGAACTTATTGCTTTTATTTTCATCCTTGTTTTCTCTGTTTGGGCACCTTGTAGTAATATGACCAACTTCTTCACAAGAAAAATAGATTAGAGGAATCTTACCTTTGTATTTTCCATTGCCTTTGGAATATTTCCTTGCAAGTAGGGGTTCAACAACTTCAAGATCACTCTAAACTTTATTCTTCTTCTTCACTTTCTAATTGATTGACCTTTGATTTCTTTCCCTTTTTGTTGAGTGAAAGATTAGCTTCAAATGTAGACTCAATACCTTTGGAACTAGGGACATAGTTATCATAGTTATCCAACTCAAAAGCTATCAATCTTCCAACTAGAGCATACAAGTGATATTGTTATTTGGATCACATCTCATTTCTTGAATAGCAGACACTCTAATTACATAGATAGGAAGAAGGGTTCTTAGTTTTTTGTTACAACTATTTTGTCATCAATGTCTCCTCCAGATGCTTTGATTGCACTCACACTTTCTTTAATTCTCTGAACATATTTTGCAATATTTTCATCTTCTCTCATCTTCATCTGATCAAACTAACCTTTGAGACTTTTGGATTTAACTCTTCTAACATTTTCATCTTCTCCATATATGGCTTTTAGGTTGATCCACATATCACAAGCTGTAGTGCAACTTTTGACTTCACCAAATTCAACATATTTAAGATTAGAAGCAATGTTAATCATCATGATGTAATGATTTTTCTTTTTAGCAATATCTTAGATTGATAATGTTCCAATAGGAGTCTTGTATTCACTCTCAAGATATTTAAAACCTGAATCACTGATAGTTACCAAATGTAACCTCATAAGTCCTTGACATGCTCCAAAGTTGTCTCGGTTCAACTTGAAAACCTCTCTTTTGTAAAACATCCTAATTTTTAGCTTTGGTCCTTAGAACCTTCTCTACAAGCACCAAAAGCTTTGATACCAATTGTTGGAAAAATATAAGGAGTACCTGAGAGGGGAGGGGCAAATTAGTTACCACAATAATAAATCCTAGATCCCTAAGATGTCAATATAAATCAAAACTAAACTTTGTTGTAACTTGATAAACACACAAGAAAAATGATGTAACTCGATAAACACTAAAATAGCTTGGAAAATGCTTAACATAAAAATCTTAAGATATTGTCTGTGGTTAATGTTACTTTAACTTAGATGAAAACATATAAAAGAAATAGCATGAACACAATTGACACTAAGATTTTAACATGGAAACCCAATTTGGGTAAAACCACCAATTGTAATTAGTTATTGATTTTCACTCTTTTAAAGTGAGCCATGTTAGGAGCCTCTTCCAACCCTATTAAAGGTTACAAAACACACTATTAGGTGTGACCCTATTAGGAGTGGGCTTGTTAGAGGTCTTGAGACACTTCAAATAGAAATGCCACCTTTTTTTAGAGGATTTACAAATAGTTGTTAAGACAACTTGGTTAAGAGATTTAGATCACTACTAAAATGGTTAGAAAGTAACAATGAGATGACCTAATTTTTGATGCAATTGAATTATTGATTACAAATCTCAATTCTAGATTATATACTTGATCCTTCTTGATCAAATGTATCTTTCCATCTCAACAAGGATATTATTCTTATCCTTCTAATTTGCTTCCTCTAAGCATCATCAAATCTTCAATTTTTGTTCCACACATTCAATCCTCAACTTGACCTTATATTTATATCTTACACATTGTCAAGTTGGCTTGAATATAATTTAGAATAATTAATTTTCATCTTCTCAATCTTCTAGAACCAACAAACAATTCAATTGAACTCAATATGCCAAAACAAGAAAATCTTTTGATAGTTGACCCTACTCGGTAGATACTAACTTAAAGCAATTTTTCGGTGTTAATCGAGTTAACTCAATCAACACTGCATATTCACAAAGTTCCTTTGGTATCTAAGTGAGCTTGGTTAACATTGGTTCCATCCAACATTTCCTTCATCAACAAATTAAGCTAGGTTAAGACAATTTCTACAAGCTTTACTTTGTTGCTCAAGGGTAGACACTATCTTTTGAACTAAGTAAACTCTGAAATTCTTGGCATACACATGAAACTATCTTCAATGCTCAAGTGTGCTCAACATACACTAACTGAAAATGACATGAAATTTTGTGTAACATCAAATAAAATAAATAATTAATAAATTGTTTCCAATAGGGATTCCTAGACTACACCATAAGGATCCTATAAGATAACAAACCAAGATGATCAAACACAAGATAAAACAATAGAAAAACCATCAAAATAAATTAAGAAAATAGATAAGTGGAAAGGAAATAATTTTGGTGTTGAAACTTTGGTATTTATGTTTGCAATTGATGTTAATTCAAATGTGATTTGCAGATCAAATTTTTTTATCTTGTAGTTAGTAAAAAATTTAGTGAGGGTACATAAGAGCTCATATAACTCTTTAAGAGTTGGACCATTTTAAGGAGAGGTTCATTAACAACCCTTGAATCAATAGGAAGAAAGATAAATTACAAAGATGGATGGGACAAAAATGTAATAGGACACATGGATTAAACATAAGGACCAATGTCTAACTCTCAAACTTCAAAGAGACCTCATGTTCTAGGCCTTTTGACCATTTTTTAATATGCTCTTTGCACCCTAGTTTTTAAACTTTATAAATTGGTCCTATAGAATTGTTTCAATTTCTTACTAGTTTTTGCTGATAACAATGCCTTCTAAGGTTTGTTCTACCTAAAGACAACATCTTGATAGTATGTTGAACTCAAGCTTGAACCACAAGATTCAAGTTTAGGTTCGAGTTTGTAGAATCAAAGTTTAAGCTTCAATTTTAGGAGCCCACCACTGTATGGCTTGAAATACTAGTTTAGAAGAAATATAGATTCAAGTTAAACTTCAAGGTTCCATTTAGAAGTTTTTTTAGATCCTTAGTTCAAAGTTTAGATCAAAAGACATGCTCATTGGTCCAGAATGTAGATCTAAGTTTAAAGTTTAGATGTTTCAAATATAGAGACATTGATTCAAGCTTGAGGAGTCATAGTTCAAAGGCATGATTACTAATGTAGGTCTATTGTTCTAATTTCATCAGTTCATAGGTACGGGTTTAGAATTAAAATTTTAATGTTTAGATTTGAAAGATCAATCTTAGTCTGAATAATTTAAAATCACTAATTCATTATAGGATGTGAAGATATTATCATAAATAATTAAGGGGAAGTGCCATATTCATATCATATCCATAAATAAGAAGCTATTAAGAATAATAAAATGGAGATATTCACCTTCATGCTTTCATTTAACATAAGTGAAGATCCCCTACATACTAAGGTATCCAATCAATTCGGTAGGATTGATGGTGAGTTCAATGGAAGTGGTGATAGTACTTTTAATCTAATGTTATATAATTTTGATAAAAAGTTATGACTAGAAGAAAAAGAAGTAAAATATTTGGCAAAGAACTGGTCATGTCTTAGGTTACTCTTGTGATGATGAAATTGGAACACAGATTCTGGTTATGACAAGAATGATGTTGAAGATTGTGTGCATAGCCGCATGTACCAAGTAGAAGTGAAGCACTTGGGTCATTCTTGGAAAGATCATCCCCAATTCACCTCTGGCTCAATGCTTAAGAAGTAGAGCTCTGAGCTCACATAAATTTAGGTCGATTCAAAGAAGGTAACATTATAATCCTCTTCCAATAGACAAGAAGAAAGTGTGCCTACCCAATGGATTGTCAAATTTTGGTGGTGATGATTTGAAAAGGGATATGACCCTAATGAATCTTAGTTTCCATTGAAGGAAGCAAAGGAGGCATGTGATATGCTTGATAGAATGTTGATACCATCCTATTTGATGGAATGGTGATACTGTTATAATAATAATCTGTCAAACATGCAATGCTTGTTGGCTTCTTTTGAGAATTATTTCCAAAGCCTACTAATAATTCATAATCATTATAGAATAGGATCCCATGAACTAGAAACACCATTCCTGAGTTCATCATGCTAAATGTGCAGAGATATAGACACTTGCATATCCAATCACTAAAATTGAGTTCGATAGCTTACTCTAGAAGAATATTAATGTCATTCCTCATCAAACCTAGGAAAGAAAATGCTTTGTGAACATATGGTTTGAATGGTAATCATAAGGATCTAGATAAACCATGTTTGTGTGTTATCACAACAAAAGTGGCTCGATTATTTTGTCAAACATGGAGAGTTCTACAAACTATTTGAAAAATTGTCAACATAGTTTAAAATCTTCAATACGTGCCAAGCAGAGGATCCCTACAAAAGAGCATAGAGTAGTCAAGCATAGATACAATTAAAGATCCACTCATTCATAGCAACTATAGGGTTAGAGCAAGCCAATGAAGCTAGTGCAATTTAAAGATAGGCATGAGACACTTCTATCTAAAATATGTTGTCATTTTTATAAACATATGGAAAGAGATTATGAAGCTGGAGGCTTAATAAATTAATAAAAGGAGTTTGAAGACAGTTCCTCACCATGCCCGATAAAAAAGATTATGTGAACCCAACTAGCACAATGTAAATAAGACAAATGATTAGGTTGCCAAAGGGAATGAGATTTTATGTTATCTTGATTAGTAATCGCTTCTCTTCCAAGAATCAATTATCAACAACCAAAAGAGAAAAAGAGTTTATTTAAAGAATAATTTCCAAGGCAAAAGGGTTTTTCTTTTTATGGTGGACAATCCTCTCCCATGAAAAGGGGATACATCTCTTATGTTGTTTTTAATAGGGAGAAGGGGGAATTTTTTTTGGTTTTTTATAATTTGATTAGATTTGTAGAGATAGGATAATCTTGTGGTTATCCTGAAATGTACTTAAAATGTAGGAATTTAATATGTCAAATTTTGGAGTCTGGGTATGAATTTCTTAGATGGATGTGATTATATAGTCATTCTTGTCACATTTTAAATGCAACTTTTGTATTGTCATTTATTTATCATAAAACAAAGAAATAATTTCTCCTATTTTCCCTGCAATATAAAGGATTGGCTAGGTAGTCTTGTGGCTACTTATTCATCTTTCTTCTTCCATTCAGTTTATGAATCGAGCAATTGCATTCATTTTCTGTCTATGAATGAATGTCAGAAAACCTTAGTATCTTCAGGTTAAAGATACATCCTATCATTGAATTCATCATAAATATTTCAATGAGGGAGTTGTACTTCTCAATTCAAAGGAGAGTTATCAACCAATGATAACTCATCTAACTATTAGTTTTGTTTGTTCTTCCTTCTAGGCATTTAAGAGTCAATTTATTTCATTATTATTGAAGGACAAATCTATTTACTAACAACATAAATGACACTTACATCCATGTGAAGGTAGTTCCAACGTAGTTGTGAACAGGCTTATGAAACTTGAAGGAGGCTTAATAAATTCTTGTTTGATGGGAAGGGTTTGATGTTGTGACTAGATAAGAAGAAGGCCCAAATAATAAGGTAGGAAGTTGTGGTGCCAAAAATATGACACAAACCTAGATGGTGTATACAATAACGTCATTTTCCAATTGATGCACCAAGTTGTGGTGCCAATAACATGACATAAAAAACAATTTTTTTAAATTCTAAAGGTACACAGGTGCTTTGTCATGGGCTTCACAAGCCTAAGCCAAAGCATGTGCACACTTTTTTAAATTACAAGATTTTATATATGGGCTGCAAACTTGCAACCCATTCCATTCCATTTCATTTCTTTTTGTTATTGCCTTCTTTCTCCTCAACAACACGCACATGGTTTGTAAAACTTGAAGAATTTGTTCACTCACCTCCTAAAAATGCCTCCTCGTCACTGGAGATCAAGATCAAGATCACGTAGTATGTTTTCTACTCTTGTTTTTATATTGTTTTATATGTTTTTGCATTTTTTTGTAAGTTTTTACATTGTTTTGTAGGTTTTTTCAATTTTTCTTTAAATTTGTTTATTTATTTAGAATGCAATTGGTTTCTTATTAGGAAATGTGAATAATCAACCACTAAATCCCCAGCTTGATCAACAAAATCAAAATGACAACCCTCCACAAGAAGAGCAAGAAATTCCACAACCTCCACTGATTGAAAGACCTCCTCCTGACACCCAAGACAACATAATGAATGAAATAAAAAGAGGGAAAAATAAATTATAAGCAATCATTGGTAGGTTGAAAGCTTGCGAAAAAACTAATCCTCTGAGAGCACAATTGGCATCCTCCCTTGAGTCCATTATGAGCCATGTAGCTTCTATTAGTGGTCAGTTGGATATTTTATGTGTTAAGAGAGAAAGAAGAAGATATTATTCAAACAAATTATCCTATAAAGATGTAAGAAAAAAGGACATAGAAAAAGGTAGCATTTGTGCATTGTTTAAAAAGCTTGGAGAACAAAGCACTGTTAAACATACAACTAAAAGGTTCTCCATCCATTGGTGCATGCATGATAATATTAGAAATAACTTTTGGGATAGATGGTGGATGGTCTTTGATGCCCCTCCCTATAGTAATCATGAGATTACAATGTATTTCTTAAAGAAATTGTATTGTGAACTTGTCCTTGGGGAGATCCCCAATTATTTTGATATTTTAGAATCTCAAGGTAGAGGTGGGGGGTCATCATTTGAGAGGTTGGGAGCATGTTGTGACCTTAATGTAGTTGGAGCACCTATTGTCAAGCTACAGAGTGAGCATGTGATTATTCTTTCAATTGATAAGGAATATGTAGAGACCAATACTATAGGGGCTATCAATGATTTGACATAGACCCTCATTAATTATGCCAATCAATTAGTTGAGGAGGAGCCTTCTTTGCACTGCGGTCACATGTGCACATCATGTGGATCCTTATGCATGTATGGTAGTCATGTTGGAGTCACTATGGATAATGGTCTAGTTATTGATGAGTTCTTAAGTGACACATTTGGCATTGACATACATGTAAATTACTATTATAATAAACTAATTTTATCACATTTCATATGTATAGTGAATGACTAATTAATTAGCATGCCTTGAGATTGTTCAAAATTTAGGATACGGGTGTTGATGGACCTAGTATAGATTCCCTAGCCCCATTTTACATCTCGTCAACAAGTCAAGAGGTATTTATCAATTTAATCATTTAAATTAATACATGTATTTGTTAAATAATCATATGAAAGATTGACAAAAAAAAATTATGCATTAGTTCTCTACTAGTGGACCATTGATATTCACAAGGGACTCTAAGCCTAGGCATGATACAAGCTTCGTAGAGGTACATTTATTTCATGTTAATTTAATTTATTTGATTATGTTTGTTTTATGTTTCATGTTACATGTAAATTGTATTATATGACATGTAGTTGTTGACACCCAAGACTCCTCATCTTCACCAGTCCATTGATTGTGGAGTTGTTTCTATGATGGCTAGTTCAAAACCATTGATCGAGGTATGAAAGAGTTTTCTTAGTTTTATTTTTTATTTATAATAGTTAGTATTGAAATTTCAAATGTTATTTATAAGTGATTATATTGATTGAATTGTTGTAGGGCCTTGTTACACCTAATCGTTTGCGAGCCTTTGAGGTGGATGTACAGAGTGACTATTTGATGGCAGTAAGAAAATAATTAATTTTCTGTGTACATATATTTGATTTCAAATTATAATAATTATTGTTTCATATATACTTTTTATGTATCAGCTCTAGTTAGAGAGGAGCCTAAACAAGAGGATGAGCGAGCATGTAAGGAAGACCCCATCATCCCCATCATCTCCCTGCACACAATGACCAAAGACCTCTAGGGATCTGTTTCCTTCCCCTCATGGAAAGGAGAAAATATAGGGATAGACACACGTGTAGGCATTAGTGGACATATATCTTAGATTTTATGTTAGTGGACATATTCAACATACATTTGATGTATATATGATATTTTATATTTGATGTATGACATTATTAGACTTATGACATTATTGGTTATCATAATATATGATATGTTTGTTCATGTATGACATTATTGGTTATAATAATATATTATATGTTTTTTCATGTATGACATTATTGGTTACCATAATATATATCTTGTTTTTTTTGTTTACATTTTAAGTACATTTCATGTATTTCATTTTAATGTAATTTGCATCCAAAATGATGTAGAGTGCTCACACCAAAAGCTAGTGGATTCTCAAGAAGAACACTTTTAAGGCAAACTACATATTCCAAATGTCTCTACCTAACCCATCACAAACTCAACTAACTACCTCTCACAATACCCAACACCTCCACTACCTTACACCCTCTAGGATGTTTCACAACACCATACCCCAATAAGATTCCAAAAAACTTAACTCATTGCCATTTAAGTGCTTTCAACATTCATAAGGTGCTATAGACCTTAGTGAACTTTGAAACATCAAAAAACCTAAAGGGGCTCTTTCTTGTAGCCCTACCTTTAGGGTTTTAAGGTAGGAAATCAAAATCTATCCAAAAAAATATCAAAACCAATGAAGGATTAAGATACCCAATACTAAGCTTTATTAATATCCAAAAACATAGACTCCCAACTATTCAATAAAGCAAATAACTTGTAGGCCTGAATCTAGACAAATAGGCCTAAAAAATACCTTCTAACTCCCAACTCATTAAACTTTCAAATAAAAATAACAAATGAGATTTTTGAAATTTTAACTTACCACGATATTACAAACTTTTAATTTTTGAAGTCCCAATTGTTGAGGAGATACACGAACCTCCAAACCCTTGTTATAATGATGGTTTCCTTACTGAATAAGATAACTATCTCACAAACTTCAATCTCTCATCTGTTCCATCCTTCCAAGAGATTCTTCAACTATCTCACAAAGTTCTTTGTATTCATAGATTAAGTAGTAAATTGCTTGCTTCTTTGGGTTAAATGATCACAGTATCTACATGTTATCTTTATATAAAGTGGAGGAAGATTTAAAGGTTCCCTTGGTTGTTTTAGATCACCATCTTATAAGTTGACACCATACCTTTGTTTCTTATTATGGATATGGCCAAGAATTAGTAAATACCTTCTGATTGCATGGAAAATACAAAGAATCAACAATTAAAAATGTGATAGTGGCTTGGTTAGAGTTTGCATGTGTGTTGGAAGGCTTTGAAGACTAGGGTTTGAAGAATCTGCCTTCTACTCAATTACTGAGATCTTGAAAGTTAGTAGTTGGAAAGGTTTTGATAAGGTAATGGAGTATTAGAGTTTGTTTGTTTGAGCTCTTTGAGATTTTTGAAAGTTTATATTTTATAGTTTAGTATTGATAGGTGATTGGAATATTTCCATACCTTGAATGGCCTCTAAGATATGCCTCATCAAAGATCACATCCCTATGGCATTTAGTGACTCTTAGGGTAAATTTGGTTTGGCATGCCTGAGAATGTTCAAGTGCTCAATGAGATGGGATGATCTTGGGACTAGGGTTTACCCAACCACTTGGAGCTAATGGAATAGATAGTTTGATCCCATGATGAACGGTGAGAGAGATTCAACAGTTGGTAACTTTGTACTGGCTAACACAATTTTTTTTAGCATCACCCAAAATGGGGCCGCAAAATCAAAGCAAAATTCAATCTCCAAAAAGTGAGAGAGGTTACTGTAGTGTAATGAACCAATTTGGGATGACATTCAATTCAATCCCAATTCTAATAATAATGGAATTGACCTAGTGACAATTGCTCAATCTAATCAATATCAAAGATTAAACAAGTATTTGATACATATAGTGTATGTATGTATCAAAGTTAAAAGTGTGATAATAGTTGAGTATTTGATCTAATATCAGTGGTAGTGATAATCTAATGTTGATTATTGATCCTATATAGTGATCTACAAGACCAAGTAATCGTTGTCACTAATTTATCATAATGAAGATGCAATACTAGTCTGAAGGTATCTATTGTTTCTGGTATCTGCCTTATGTAAATGTGATATAATTGGTGCTCGAGAATCAAAAGACGAGATCCAAATGTGCTTGACCACAAATAGGGGTGACCTGATTTCAATGTGAGGGATGCGTTGATATTTTCAATGATGGCACTACTTGAGAAATTGAATAATCCTATAATACCAATGGCTTATATTGTCCTTGAATGGTGTTGCAACTCCAATGAATTGATATGTGTGCTAAAAACTGGTCACTAATTGCTTAATACTGATCCATTATTACTTCCTCTTCACTCTACATACCCTTTTCCCTTGATCAGGACCCCATACTTGTACCTATGTGAAGGTGTCCCATCAGTGGTGCCAACTTTTCTCCAATTGTTGAGATCATTTGTTTAATTAATTAGTTTGCATCTAATTGCAGTCAGTTTGCATTTGGAAATATTTTGATGTATTAGATTGAATTATATATCATGTTTACTATTAAATCTATTATATGATATATTGTAATGTTATCCTTGGATATGTTCTTCCCATTATAAAATTATTATTATTGATATTATTTATAATTAATATTTTTATGTGTTATAACTATTATATATCTCATAGATTATATATATTATATTGACTAATTTGTTAACAAATATATTTTCATTAATTATTAATAGTATATGTAATAATATTTAAATACATTATAATTTATTTTATTATTTATTTAATTACTAAGTCTTATAAATGTGGGGACATGATATTATCTTATCTATATATATTGTTTTATATTGTCAAATATATCATTATTATAATATTATTATTCTTAATTATTATCATTATATAATATGCAATTCGAATGTTCATATATGCTTAAATTTGGGCTCATGACATGTAGGTCTCAAAAACATGGCCTTGTAGCACCCAAAATTGCATCCATACCTCACACAAGCTCCAAGATATGCCTCGTCAAAGATTGCTACCCTATGACATTTAGTGACTCTTAAGGTCAATTCGGTTTGGCATGCCTAAGAACATTCAAGCACTCAATGGGATGAGATGATCTTGGGAATAGGATTTACCTAGCCACTTAGAGCTAATGAAATAGATACTTTGATCTCACGATGAATGGTGAAAGAGATTCAACAGTTGGCAACTTTGTACTCGCCAACACTACAAGTTTCAATATCACCCGAGATGGGGCCGCAAAATCAAAATGGAATCCAATCTCCAAAAATGAGAGAGGTTATTGTAGGTCTTAGAAACATAGTCCTATAACACCTAATACCATATCCATAGCTCACACGAGCTATGAGATATGCCCCATCAAAGATTGCTGCCCTATGGCATTTAGTGACTCTTAGGGTCAATTCAGTTTGGCATCCTCAAGAAAATTTGAGAGATCAATAATATGGGACAAGCTTGGGACTAAGGTGGACTTGGCCACCCAGAGCTAACAAAATAGATAGTTTGATCCCACGAAAAACAATGAGAGAGATTCAACAATTGGTAACTTTGTACTGGCCAACACTACAAGTTTAAGCATCAGTTGAGATGGGGCCACAAAATCAAAATGGAACTTGATCACCAAAAAGAGAGAGAGATTATTGTAGGTCTCAACAACATGGTCTTGTAGCACCCAAAATCGCATCTATCCCTTACACGGCCTCTGAGATATGCCTAGGCAAAGATAGCTGCCCTATAACATTTAGTGACATTTAGGGTCAATTTGGTTCGACATACCCAAGAACATTTAAGCACTCAATGGGATGGGATGAGGTTGGGACTAGGGTTTACCTAGCCACCCAAAGCTAACAAAATAAATAGTTTGATCCCATGATGAACGGTGAGAGAAATTTAGCAATTTGCAACTTTGTACTAGCCAACACTACAAGTTTCAACATCACTCGAGATGGGGCCACAAAATCAAAATCAAATCTGATCTCCAAAAAGTGAGAGAGGTTATTATAGGTCTCAACAACATGATCATGTAGCACTTATAATTTCATCTATACCTCACAAGCTCTGAGATATGCCTTGTTAAAGATTGCATCCCTATGGCATTTATTGACTCTTAGGATCAATTCGGTTCAGCGTGCCCTTGAATATTCAAGTGCTTAATGGGATGGGCCAAGCTTGGGACTAGGATTCACCTAGGCACTCAAAGCTAATGGAATAAATAGTTTGATCCCATGACGAACAATGAGAGAGATTAAACAGTTAGCAACTTTGTACTGGGCAACACTACAAGTTTCAACATCACCCGAGATGGGGCTATGAAATTAAAATAGAATTTGATCTCCAAAAAGAGAGAGAGGTTAATATAGGTCTAAACAATATGGTCTTCTAGCACCTAGAATTGCATCCATACCCCGCATGAGCTCTGAGATATGTCCCATCAAAGATCACATCCCTATGGCATTTAGTGACTCTTAGGGTCAATTCAGTTCAACATGCACGAGAATGTTTGAGCTCTCAAAATGATAGGATGAGCTTGGGACTAGGGTTTACCCAGCCACTTGGAGCTAACTAAATAGATAGTTTGATCCATGATGAATGGTGAGAGAGATTCAACAGTTGGAAACTTTTTACTAACCAAAACTATAAGTTTTAGCATCACACGAGATGGGGCTGCAAAATCAAAATGGAATCTAATCTCCAAAAAGAGAGAGAGGTTATTGTAGGTCTTAGAAACATAGTCCTATAGCACCCAGAATCACATCCATACCTTGCATGATCTCTGAGATATGCCCCATCGAAGATCACTCCTCTATAGCATTTAGTGACTCTTAGGGTCAATTCGATTCAACATGCCTGAAAATGTTTGAGTGCTCAACAAGCTAGGAAAAGCTTGGAAATAGGGTTTAATCATCCACCTAAGCTAATAGAATAGATAGTTCAATCCCATGATGAACGGTGAGAGATATTCATCAATTGACAACTTTGTGTTGGCCAACACTATAAGTTTCTGCATCACTTGATATGGGGTTGCAAAATCAAAATGGAGTCTGATCTTCAAAGAAAAAGAGAGGTTATTGTAGGTCTTGGCAATATGGTCCTGTAGCACCTAGAATCACATCTATACCTTGCACAAGCTCTGAGATATGCCCCATCAAAGATCACTGCCCTATGGCATTTAGTGACTCTTAGGGTCAATTCAGTTTAGCATGCCTGAGAACATTTGAGTGCTTAATAGGATGGGACAAGATTGGGACTAGGGTTTACCTGGCCACCTTGAGCTAACAAAATAGATAGTTTGATCCCATGATGAATGGAGAGAGAGATTCAGTAGTTGGCAACTTTGTACTAGTCAACACTACAAGTTTCAACATCACCCGAGATGGGGCCTCAAAATCAAAATAGAATCTAATCTCCTAAAAGTGAGAGAGGTTATTGTAGATATTGAAAACATGGTCTTGTAGCACCTAGAATCCCATACATACCTCACACAAGCTCTAAGATATGCCCCAAAAAAAATTGGTGCCCTATGGCATTTGGTGACCCTTAGGGTCAATTCAGTTTAGTGTGCCCAAGAAAGTTCAAGTGCTCAATGGCATGGAACAAGCTTGGGACTATTGTTTAACTAGCCACCTAGAGCTAATGGAATATATAGTTTGATCCCATGATGAACGATGAGAGAGATTCAACAGTTGACAACTTTGTACTGGCCAACACTACAAGTTTCAACATTACCTGAGATGGGGCTGCAAAATCAAAATAGAATCTGATCTCCAAAAAATGAGAGAGTTTATTGTAGGTTTCAGCAATATAGTCCTGTAGCACCCAAAATCACATCCATACCTCACATGAGCTATGAGATATGCCCCATCAAAGATTGCTGCCCTATGGCATTTAGCAACTCTTAGGGTCAATTCAGTTTGGCATCCTCGAGAACATTTGAGTGCTCAACAATATGGGACAAGCTTGGGACTAGGGTGGACCTGGCCACCCAAAGCTAACAAAATAGATAGTTTGATCCCACGACAAATAGTGAGAGAGATTCAACAATTGGTAACTTTGTACTGGCCAACACTACAAGTTTAAGCATCACTTGAGATGGGGCCACAAAATCAAAATGGAACCTGATCTCCAAAAAGAGAGAGAGATTATTGTAGGTCTCAACAACATGGTCTTGTAGCACCCAAAATCACATCTATCCCTTACACGACCTCTGAGATATTCCAAAGCAAAGATAGCTACCCTATAACATTTAGTGACATTTAGGGTCAATTTGGTTCGACATGCCCAAGAACATTTAAGCACTCAACGGGATGGGATGAGCTTGGTACTAGGGTTTACCTAGCCACCCAAAGCTAACAAAATAAACAGTTTGATCCCATGATGAATGATGAGAGAAATTTAGCAATTTGCAACTTTGTACTAGCCAACACTACAAGTTTCAACATCACTCGAGATGGGGCCACAAAATCAAAATCAAATCTGATCTCCAAAAAGTAAGAGAGGTTATTATAGGTCTCAACAACATGGTCATGTAGCACTTATAATTGCATCTATACCTCACAAGCTCTGAGATATGCCTTGTTAAAGATTGCATCCCTATGGCATTTATTGACTCTTAGGATCAATTCAGTTCGGTGTGCCCTTGAATATTCAAGTGCTTAATGGGATGGGACAAGCTTGGGACTAGGATTTACCTAGGCACTCAAAGCTAATGGAATAAATAGTTTGATCCCATGACGAACAATGAGAGAGATTCAACAGTTGGCAACTTTCTACTGGCCAACACTACAAGTTTCAACATCACCCGAGATAGGGCTATGAAATTAAAATAGAATTTGATCTCCAAAAAGAGAGAGAGGTTATTATAGGTCTCAACAATATGGTCTTGTAGCACCTAGAATTGCATCCATACCCCGCACAAGCTCTGAGATATGTCCCATCAAAGATCGCATCCCTATGGCATTTAGTGACTCTTAGGGTCAATTCAGTTCAATATGCATGAGAATTTTTGAGCTCTCAAAATGATAGGATGAGCTTGGGACTAGGGTTTAGCCAGCCACTTGGAGCTAACTAAATAGATAGTTTGATCCATGATGAATGGTGAGAGAGATTCAACAGTTGGAAACTTTTTACTAACCAAAACTATAAGTTTTAGCATCACACGAGATGGGGCTGCAAAATCAAAATGGAATCTAATCTCCAAAAAGAGAGAGAGGTTATTGTATGTCTTCGAAACATTGTCCTATAGCACCCAGAATCACATCCATACCTTGCATGATCTCTAAGATATACCCCATCAAAGATCGCTCCCCTATAGCATTTAGTGACTCTTAGGGTCAATTTGGTTCAACATGCCTGAAAATGTTTGAGTGCTCAACAAGCTAGGAAAAGCTTGGAAATAGGGTTTACTCATCCACCTAAGCTAATAGAATAGATAGTTCAATCCCATGATGAACGGTGAGAGAGATTCATCAATTGACAACTTTGTGTTGGCCAACACTATAAGTTTCTACATCACCTGATATGGGGTTGCAAAATCAAAATGGAGTCTGATCTTCAAAAAAAAAAAGAGGTTATTGTAGGTCTTGGCAATATGGTCTTGTATCACCTAGAATCACATATATACCTTGCACAAGCTCTAAGATATGCCCCATCAAAGATCAATGCCCTATGGCATTTAGTGACTCTTAGGGTCAATTCAGTTTAGCATGCCCGAGAACATTTGAGTTCTTAACAAGATGGGACAAGATTGGGACTAGGGTTTACCTGGCCACCTAGAGCTAACAAAATAGATAGTTCGATCCCATGATGAATGGTGAGAGAGATTCAGTAGTTGGCAACTTTGTACTAGCCAACACTACAAGTTTCAACATCACCCGAGATGGGGCCTCAAAATCAAAATAGAATCTAATCTCCTAAAAGTGAGAGAGGATATTGTAGATATTGAAAACATGGTCTTGTAGCACCTAGAATCCCATCCATACATCACACAAGCTCTAAGATATGCCCCAAAAAAATTGCTGCCCTATGGCATTTGGTGACCCTTAGGGTCAATTCAGTTCAGTGTGCCCAAGAAAGTTCAAGTGCTCAATGGCATGGGACAAGCTTGGGACTATTTTTTACCTAGCCACCTAGAGCTAATGGAATATATAGTTCGATCCCATGATGAACGATGAGAGAGATTCAACAGTTGACAACTTTGTACTGGCCAACACTACAAGTTTCAACATCACCCGAGATGGGGCTGTGAAATTAAAATAGAATTTGATCTCCAAAAAGAGAGAGAGATTATTATAGGTCTCAACAATATGGTCTTGTAGCACCTAGAATTGCATCCATACCTCGCACAAGGTCTGAGATATGTCCCATCAAAGATCGCATCCCTATGGCATTTAGTGACTCTTAGGGTCAATTTAGTTCAACATACATGAGAATGTTTGAGCTCTCAGAATGATAGGATGAGCTTGGGACTAGGGTTTACCCAGCCACTTGGAGCTAACTAAATAGATAGTTTGATCCATGATGAATGGTGAGAGAGATTCAACAGTTGGAAACTTTTTACTAACCAAAACTATAAGTATTAGCATCACATGAGATGGGGCTGAAAAATCAAAATGGAATCTGATCTCCAAAAAGAGAGAGAGGTTATTGTAGGTCTTCAAAACATTGTCCTATAGCACCCAAAATCACATCCATACCTTGCATGATCTCTGAGATATGCCCCATCAAAGATCGCTCCCCTATAGCATTTAGTGACTCTTAGGGTCAATTCGGTTCAACATGCCTGAAAATGTTTGAGTGCTCAACAAGCTAGGAAAAGCTTGGAAATAGGGTTTACTCATCCACCTAAGCTAATAGAATAGATAGTTCAATCCCATGATGAATGGTGAGAGAGATTCATCAATTGACAACTTTGTGTTGGCCAACACTATAAGTTTCTACATCACCTGATATGGGGTTGCAAAATCAAAATGGAGTCTGATCTTGAAAAAAAAAGAGAGGTTATTGTAGGTCTTGGCAATATGGTCTTGTAGCACCTAGAATCACATATATACCTTGCACAAGCTCTAAGATATGCCCCATCAAAGATCACTACCCTATGGCATTTAGTGACTCTTAGGGTCAATTCAGTTTAGCATGCCCGAGAACATTTGAGTTCTTAACAGGATGGGACAAGATTGGGACTAGGGTTTACCTGGCCACCTAGAGCTAACAAAATAGATAGTTCGATCCCATGATGAATGGTGAGAGAGATTCAGTAGTTGGCAACTTTGTACTAGCCAACACTACAAGTTTCAACATCACCCGAGATGGGGCCTCAAAATCAAAATAGAATCTAATCTCCTAAAAGTGAGAGAGGATATTGTAGATATTGAAAACATGGTCTTGTAGTACCTAGAATCCCATCCATACCTCACACAAGCTCTAAGATATGCCCCAAAAAAAATTGCTGCCCTATGGCATTTGGTGACCCTTAGGGTCAATTCAGTTCAGTGTGCCCAAGAAAGTTCAAGTGCTCAATGGCATGGGACAATCTTGGGACTATCTTTTACCTAGCCACCTAGAGCTAATGGAATATATAGTTTGATCCCATGATGAACAATGAGAGAGATTCAACAGTTGACAACTTTGTACTGGCCAACACTACAAGTTTCAACATCACCCGAGATGGGGCTGTGAAATTAAAATAGAATTTGATCTCCAAAAAGAGAGAGAGGTTATTATAGGTCTCAACAATATGGTCTTGTAGCACCTAGAATTGCATCCATACCTCGCACAAGCTCTGAGATATGTCCCATCAAAGATCGCATCCCTATGGCATTTAGTGACTCTTAGGGTCAATTCAGTTCAACATGCATGAGAATGTTTGAGCTCTCAAAATGATAGGATGAGCTTGGGACTAGGGTTTACCCAGCCACTTGGAGCTAACTAAATAGATAGTTTGATCCATGATGAATGGTGAGAGAGATTCAACAGTTGGAAACTTTTTACTAACCAAAACTATAAGTTTTAGCATCACACGAGATGGGGCTGCAAAATCAAAATGGAATCTGATCTCCAAAAAGAGAGAGAGGTTATTGTAGGTCTTCGAAACATTTTCCTATAGCACCCAGAATCACATCCATACCTTGCATGATCTCTAAGATATGCCCCATCAAAGATCGCTCCCCTATAGCATTTAGTGACTCTTAGGGTCAATTCGGTTCAACATGCCTAAAAATGTTTGAGTGCTCAACAAGCTAGGAAAAGCTTGGAAATAGGGTTTACTCATCCACCTAAGATAATAGAATAGATAGTTCAATCCCATGATGAACGGTGAGAGAGATTCATCAATTGACAACTTTGTGTTGGCCAACACTATAAGTTTCTACATCACCTGATATGGGGTTGCAAAATCAAAATGGAGTCTGATCTTGAAAAAAAAAGAGAGGTTATTGTAGGTCTTGGCAATATGGTCTTGTAGCACCTAGAATCACATATATACCTTGCACAAGCTCTAAGATATGCCCCATCAAAGATCACTGCCCTATGGCATTTAGTGACTCTTAGGGTCAATTCAGTTTAGCATGCTCGAGAACATTTGAGTTCTTAACAGGATGGGACAAGATTGGGACTAGGGTTTACCTGGCCACCTAGAGCTAACAAAATAGATAGTTCGATCCCATGATGAATGGTGAGAGAGATTCAATAGTTGGCAACTTTGTACTAGCCAACACTACAAGTTTCAACATCACCCGAGATGGGGCCTCAAAATCAAAATAGAATCTAATCTCCTAAAAGTGAGAGAGGATATTGTAGATATTGAAAACATGGTCTTGTAGTACCTAGAATCCCATCCATACCTCACACAATCTCTAAGATATGTCCCAAAAAGAATTGCTGCCCTATGGCATTTGGTGACCCTTAGTCTCAATTCAATTCAGTGTGCCCAAGAAAGTTCAAGTGCTCAATGGCATGGGACAAGCTTGGGACTATTTTTTACCTAGCCACCTAGAGCTAATGGAATATATAGTTCGATTCCATGATGAACGATGAGAGAGATTCAACAGTTGACAACTTTGTACTGGCCAACACTACAAGTTTCAACATTACCTGAGATGGGGCTGCAAAATCAAAATAGAATCTGATCTCCAAAAAATGAGAGAGTTTATTGTAGGTTTCAGCAATATAGTCCTGTAGCACCCAAAATCACATCCATACCTCACACGAGCTATGAGATATGCCCCATCAAAGATTTCTGCCCTATGGCATTTAGCAACTCTTAGGGTCAATTCAGTTTGGCATCCTCGAGAACATTTGAGCACTCAACAATATGGGACAAGCTTGGGACTAGGGTGGACCTGGCCACCCAAAGCTAACAAAATAGATAGTTTGATCCCACGACAAACGGTAAGAGAGATTCAACAATTGGTAACTTTTTACTGGCCAACACTACAAGTTTAAGCATCACCTGAGATGGGGCCACAAAATCAAAATGGAACCTGATCTCCAAAAAGAGAGAGAGACTATTGTAGGTCTGAACAACATGGTCTTGTAGCACCAAAAATCACATCTATACCTTACACGACCTCTAAGATATTCCCAGGCAAAGATAGCTACCCTATAACATTTAGTGACATTTAGGGTCAATTTGGTTCGACATGCCCAAGAACATTTAAGCACTCAACAAGGTGGGATGAGCTTGGGACTAGGGTTTACCTAGCCACCCAAAGCTAACAAAATAAACAGTTTGATCCCATGATGAACGAAGAGAGAAATTTAGCAATTTGCAACTTTGTACTAGCCAACACTACAAGTTTCAACATCAATCGAGATGGGGCCACAAAATCAAAATCAAATCTGATCTCCGAAAAGTGAGAGAGGTTATTATAGGTCTCAACAACATGATCATGTAGCACTTAGAATTGCATCTATACCTCACAAGCTCTGAGATATGCCTTGTTAAAGATTGCATCCCTATGGCATTTATTGACTCTTAGGATCAATTCGGTTCGGCGTGCCCTTGAATATTCAAGTGCTTAATGGGATGGGACAAGCTTGGGACTAGGATTTACCTAGGCACTCAAAGCTAATGGAATAAATAGTTTGATCCCATGACGAACAATGGGAGAGATTCAACAGTTGGCAACTTTGTACTGGGCAACACTACAAGTTTCAACATCACCCGAGATGGGGCTGTGAAATTAAAATAGAATTTGATCTCCAAAAAGAGAGAGAGAGGTTATTATAGGTCTCAACAATATGGTCTTGTAGCACCTAGAATTGCATCCATACCTCGCACAAGCTCTAAGATATGTCCCATCAAAGATCGCATCCCTATGGCATTTAGTGACTCTTAGGGTCAATTCAGTTCAACATGCACGAGAATGTTTGAGCTCTCAAAATGATAGGATGAGCTTGGGACTAGGGTTTAGCCAGCCACTTGGAGCTAACTAAATAGATAGTTTGATCCATGATGAATGGTGAGAGAGATTCAACAGTTGGAAACTTTTTACTAACCAAAACTATAAGTTTTAGCATCACACGAGATGGGGTTGCAAAATCAAAATGGAATCTGATCTCCAAAAAGAGAGAGAGGTTTTCCTATAGCACCCAGAATCACATCCATACCTTGCATGATCTCTGAGATATGCCCCATCAAAGATCGCTCCCCTATAGCATTTAGTGACTCTTAGGGTCAATATGGTTCAACATGACTAAAAATGTTTGAGTGCTCAACAAGCTAGGAAAAGCTTGGAAATAGGGTTTACTCATCCACCTAAGCTAATAGAATAGATAGTTCAATCCCATGATGAACGGTGAGAGAGATTCATCAATTGACAACTTTGTGTTGGCCAACACTATAAGTTTCTACATCACTTGATATGGGGTTGCAAAATCAAAATGGAGTCTAATCTTCAAAAAAAAAGAGAGGTTATTGTAGGTCTTGGCAATATGGTCTTGTAGCACCTAGAATCACATCTATACCTTGTACAAGCTCTAAGATATGCCCCATCAAAGATCACTACCCTATGGCATCTAGTGACTCTTAGGGTCAATTCAGTTTAGCATGCCCGAGAACATTTGAGTGCTTAACAGGATGGGACAAGATTGGGACTAGGGTTTACCTGGCCACCTAGAGCTAACAAAATAGATAGTTTGATCCCATGATGAATGGTGAGAGAGATTCAGTAGTTGGCAACTTTGTACTAGCCAACACTACAAGATTCAACATCACCCGAGATGGGGCCTCAAAATCAAAATAGAATGTAATCTCCTAAAAGTGAGAGAGGTTATTGTAGATATTGAAAGCATGGTCTTGTAGCACCTAGAATCCCATCCATACCTCACACAAGCTCTAAGATATGCCCCAAAAAAAATTGCTGCCCTATGGCATTTGGTGACCCTTAGGGTCAATTCAGTTTATTGTGCACAAGAAAGTTCAAGTGCTCAACAGCATGGGAAAAGCTTGGGACTATGGTTTACCTAGCGACCTAGAGCTAATGGAATATATAGTTGGATCCCATGACGAACGATGAGAGAGATTCAATAGTTGACAACTTTGTACTGGTTAACACTACTAGTTTCAACGTTACCTGAGATGGGGCTGCAAAATCAAAATAGAATCTGATGTCCAAAAAATGAGAGAGTTTATTGTAGGTTTGAGCAATATAGTCCTGTAGTACCCAAAATCACATCCATACCTCAGACGAGCTCCGAGATATGCCCCATCAAAGATCAATGCCCTATGGCATTTAGTGACTCTTAGGGTTAATTCAGTTCAGCATGCTCAAGAATTTTTGAGCATTGAACAAGACATGACAATCTTGGGACTAGAGTTTACTCGACAACTCAAAGCTAATGAAACAAATAGTTTGATCCTACGACGAACACTTAGAGAGGTATGAGCAAGATATGTATGCCTAGACCACTTTGTGCAAGCTATGAGCAAAAGTTGCTAATTAGGAAAAATTGGGTCTTTTTGAGTTTTTGGTCAAGATAGCCTAGGATTAGGTGTTTTTAGTTGTTTTTTAATATTTTGGAATCTTTTCCAAGTCCTAGAAGTGAAATCTAGTAAACTTTTAAAAAGTTGCACTTCTTCTGCAAAATTGCAAAAGTTGTTTAAAAACACAAATTTGTGTGGAAACCTTCTAACCTTCTAAAATATGTTTCCCATGCTCATATACCTGAGCATGGATAGTTACGACTTCCCAAACCTCCATTTGCAACTTTTTGCAAAAATTGCAAAAGTTGCTTAAGCAACATTTTGAGCAACTTTGTAACTTTTGAGCAATTTTTGCTCTTTACATATTTAGGTCAAATGGGTCCATCTAGGACTATTTTAGGACCCTGGTTAAGATTCCTAGGACCTATTAGGTAACCAAATACCTTAGTTTCCCATGAATATTCAAAGATGATCAATTGTTAGTAGCTGTAAAATGAATGGTGATATGAAATTTCACATGATATTTATGTAATGAAAGCAAAAAACAAGTGAATAAGCAATTGGCTACCAGCCACAAATATTTCAAAAACATTGAAAACAATATATTATTCTTTCTAGACAAATGAGGTACTGATTCTAAAAATAAGATTGAAATGATTTCCATAAGTGGCATGGCCAAGAACTAATTTTTCAATACAGTGACTAACAGTTGGCCTGACTCCACATGCCTTCTCATTCCTACAGAGGAAAGCTTAATATACAGAGGAATATATATAGAGGAATTGTAGCTACATATATTAAATATATATAGGAAGATATAGAAAAATTTCTTAATAGAGAGATTAATTTGAGAGAAAAGGACATTTCAGAAGAAAATGGTTATCTTGGTGCCATCCAGGGTATGTCAATTACTTAGGATGAAGAGACAAAACCTACAACTATCGTGAAAGAGTGCACATGTACACAGACACAAAATTTTCAGACAGAGAAGTAATTAGTGCTATAGAATTATCCATAGAGAAATGTGAAGTGAAGCCTCAAATTGGCTCATTAGTAGGCAAAGAATCTAGTCATGCACTTCATTCCAGCACCATAGATGTTTCAATTAGAAATGCCTATTCATCAATGGCCTTTCATTTATAGGTTTTGGGAAGCTAGGATACTCAAGTTGGGCATGATCCCTTAAAGTTCTCATCAAAATATATTAATGATCTTAACAGAACAACAACAAGCTCATTGCCACCTTTGGTTAGGTAGACTCATTCCTTTTACAATGAAGGCTAGTTGTTTATAATCCAAGGTTTTAATTTAGCTAACAAATGGAGAGCTTCTCAAGGTATTGATTTCTTTCACATATTTCCTAATAAATCTCAAGGTTATCATTTAGGTGACCAACTACTAGGAGGTCCACAATCAAAGAGTATCCTAATCAAAGATAAGTGGAAATCCTAACAAATTGCCATCTATCAATTAGTTGACCAACTGTCATCTATAATTACTTCCAGAGACTTGAGGTTACATGGAGATTGTCAGTTCCCGAACTTGTCCCAGTCAAGTAGATGACCAAGATGTTGCTTGAGTAGAGGGGATACTAGTTTATTAAGGTATCTTTATGATCCCACTTGCATTCAGTTACTACTTTTTGAGTGGGTAGCTAGCTGCTTCGATATAGGCTTTCTTTAATATATAATGTTCTCATACAAGTACGTGCCATTTTTTGTAAAAAAATTTCTATTGTAAAGGATTAGTGAGCAATATCTGTAATGTCCCTTTTTGGGACTAAAGAATATAACTATTAAAATCGCAAAGCTTCCATGTTGTTGTAATGGAGATTATGTGCAATATCATTTTGCTAATTCTGATTTGGTCGATAATACTGTATACATATGTAAGAATAATTCGGTTCATATATATTTGGTTCTTAATTGTTTGACTATTATGAATGACTTATTTCCTTTGGTTTGGAAAAATCTGTGTTGTATACAATACTCGATATTGGTATTCCTTTATATTTGTTATTGGTTAATGTTCATATATGCATATATATCCTTCAATGATGTGCCTTCTCTTTATTACATGCACTTGCTTTAGATTCTCAAAATGACTATTTATTACCTACTAGAGGGTTGTGTCTCTTTGGTGTCCCATCAAGAGTAGCATCTCTTCCATGCATCCCCTACTCTCTCTCTCTCTCTCTCTCCCTCCCTCCCTTTCCCATCCCCTCCCTTCCTCCCTCCCTCCCTCCCTCCCTCTCTCTCTCTCTCTCTCTCTCTCTCTCTCTCTCTCTCTCTCCCTCCCTCCCTCTCTCCCTATTCAATCTAATGCACCAACTAGATCTGATCTACATTGTAATGTCTCAAGGATTGCCTCGTGGTCTAACTCATGAACTTTCCAAATAGTCTTATTATGTGGTTTTCTACCATATTTTATCAAGTGGAGATTTGATGTGACAACAAGGTTTGAATAATGATGAATATTCTATTAGATTGTGGTGACTGATCAAGGAAGTAATGTACATACTCCACAATTCCTCAGTGGGGTTTGGGGCCGAGTTAGGCCCTAAGTGGGAGTTTGGGGGTGGAGCCCACGAGAAATTTTTTTTTGGGACTATTTATTGACATTTTGTGGCTAACATGTTGTAACTAATTTTAACCCTAAAGTGGCAAAAATACTTATATAAAAAGGCTTAGGGTTATCGAATTGTTTCATTGTGGGTGATGCAAATATTGCTTCTTGCAGTGGTATTGAGTTGTAAGGGATTATGGATTGTAATTAGGTTGAAATCACTAGATCATAATAATATTGGACTTGTTGTTTGGTGGATGTAGCCCAGGGTTTGGGTGAACCACGTTAAATCTTGGTGTCTTGTGTTCTCTTCTGTGTGACTTACTATTTTTTGATATTGTTTATATTTGCATGTAATTGTTATTTCTATCTAAGCTTAATCCTAACATCTTCCTCTCTATTTTCCAATCTTTGAATAACCACAAGTTAGGGTTTTTCATAGAATATTGTCTAAGCCATGTGTTGGTTACAACCACTGCATCAATATGGTACTCTAAACCTTCACCATCTATAGCCAAGTGATCCAAAATTTTTTGGCCTAGATACGATGACACAAATAATAATCTGTCCCTTCTTCATTGTCTTCAGGTGCAATAACAACAAAAACATGGTTTGTAGTGATAAATGTACAAAATGTAGTCATTAATTCAGAAAATACTTAGGTAAAAGTTATAAAGTCACATATTGAAATTACAAAGATATATATATATAGTCAAAGTAAATGGATGAATCCATCTCTACCATTTACAGTGCTTGTGGGGGATGATAGGTGTCAATTGGGTCCAAAACCCTTATATGCTATTTGTCCACCCATTTAGTTGACTCACACTCATCCCAATTTTCTTGCGCACATGATGGACAATAGCATGCCATTTTTCATGTGTGGATACTCCATGAACTTGCATCAAAGCTTCTAAAAGAGTGCAACTCACTTCATCTTGTTAGTGTGCAACAATCCTCATATGGTGCAATGTTAGTATTATATATCAACCAAAAAAGTCTATGAACCGTAGACTCACTTTCCTTACCTAGACCCATTGTAGTGTTACACAATTGGATGATGGATTTTGCATCTATTAATATTGCTCCATCTTTGTACTTTAGTTCTTCACGAGCTAAGGCTCTTTTGATGTATGCACCTGCACCATTGTGCTCTCCCTTTCCATGACCAATCTTTGTGAAATTCCACATATATTGAATTCTAGACAACCTGTGCATCCTGCTCAACCAATAGAACATCCATGCATTTTTCAATTGAGATGTGCAATTGTCTAACCAAATAAAGTGCTAACAATATGGTATGCCCCTATTAGCCAAATCTCTATAAAATAATTGAAAACAACCATGTAGAAACTCCGTAGAATGTGATTGATCATTGCTAATGTAAAAATGGTACTCCCTCAAAATCTTCCTATCATCCTCTATACTTGTAGGTGAATGGATGAATGTTATGTGAACAAATATGGAAACTTCCAAATAACAATTCATTCAAACATACAAATTTCAATGAATTCACTATATATTAAACAACTTGTCAAATTATAATCAAATTTGTTTCTATATAGTAACAAAGAATATTTAAAAAGGAATGCACTAACCTTTTCTATAGAAAGAATATTCAAAAAGCCTTCAAATAGTGTATCCAATAATTGAATTTGGTGTTTGCTACCTTCCAATAGAATGAAAGAATGTTCAAAAATCCTTCAAATAGTGTATCCAATGATTGAATATGGTGTTTTCTAACTTCCAACAATGTGAAACCCAAACTTTCATTATGACCATTTTTTGATGTTTTCATATAGTGCGTATGTACTATAGCATGCACACCCTCTAAAGTGCGTGCATACGTACTATGTGAAAAATCTATCTCTCCCTATCCCACTATCTCCCATCCCCTACTCTCTCTCTCTCACATCCCCTTCTCTCTCACACACACATCCCCTTCTCTCTCTCTCTCTCTCTCTCTCTCTCTCTCTCTCTCTCTCTCTCTCTCCCCTCCCCCCTTTATCCCACTCTCCCATCCCCTACTCTCTCTCTCTCTCTCTCTCCCCCCCCCCTTTATCCCACTCTCCATCCCCTACTCTCTCTCTCTCCCCACCCCCTACTCTATCTCCCATCCCCTACTCTTTCT
>CM053789.1:912154671-912496508 GCA_028749045.1 Cupressus sempervirens | reverse complement strand
AGTAGTTTTAGAGAAACTAGATTCAAAGGACTACTACTTTTTTTTTTGTCATATCTTAAAATTGAGTGTAGCTATCTTCAAATTCTTATCGAAGTTCAAAAATTGTTGATTTCAGAAAAATGTGACCACTTATACCCCCCTTTTGGCACCACAACTTGGTGCACTTACCTCGACATCCATAACTTTAATAAATTATGCACGACCAAGAGGACCACTCTTATAGATACTAGCCATGGGATGTTTGAATTCAGGTGGAAGAGGACCAACATGAGAATAATAACAAATTTTATAGGTACTCATGTGGGTCTTATAGGGATTGTCAAGGTGGGTGGAATAGATAGACGATTATGCATAAGGATGGTTTATTTACACTCATCATATCTCTCCTAATAAAGAACCATTCTTAAAAAGGACTTCCTCCATGATGAAATTAAATTTGTAAACAAGATAAATAATAAAATCTAAGATAATTTCCATTAATCCTCATAGGGATGTGTTATGGGGAAGGCTTTCCATGGTTAAGTACATCAAGATAAGAATGTTTAATTAATTTTTTTCAAGCAAGATGATTGGGCGTGCAATGCCCACTTTTCATTTTTGTAAATAAAAGGAAAGGGATGTTAGGGTGCACCTTAGACTTCAATAGAACTAGTGTCTTTCCCTTTTATGTGCTAGGTAGAGTTACAAAAGCAAGATGCACTTCTAGAGAATGTGTGGTTTTCTACTTTATTCTTCAAAGTGACATCCCATTTAGGATTTTTCTTCAAAATAAGATCTCATTTATTATTTGTAAGCAACATTTAATTGAGATAATTTTGAATAAAATTATTAGATATGAGTTAGCATAAATATTTGAGTTTGTAGATTTTTAGGAGTGAAAAGAAAAACTTCTAATTTTTTACTTCTTCATGTAAGAGTTTTATAATAGGTCATATAATTTTGTATCACATAAAAAAATGTTGTAGGTAAATTTTTTTTTAATTTAGAAGAGTGATGGTGTTCTTTTCTTCTCAATTTAAATGAATGTATAGATATTAGTTACTATGCAAATAAGATAAAATTTTTAAAATTAATAATTGAATATAAGTTTGATATAGTAATAGTACACAAACAATACATAAAATGAGCACTTTATTGATATTTCTCTAAAGATAGATATGGTAGGTATACCATGTTGTTTATTAGAATAAGTGAGGAAGTATCCAAACCCTTATAGGTTGGAGTTCAAAACCGTTAAAAATGGGGCTTGTAGATCAAGCCACCAAAACACCATGAAACAAGTAGTAAATTTAGGAAGGAGAACAAGATTGAACAAATAGAGTAAAATAAAAAGCATTAGAACTCAAAAAGATAAAATTAAACCAAGTTATACATTTAATTCAAATCCATGATGCAATCAATGTTGATTGAAGTTTCTTAACTGGGCACTTTTTTTTGTCAGAACTATTATATCTCTCAAATGATTGAAAGTTTAATTTTTGTATTTATCTTCTTCCAATATGTGAACATGCTATCTTTTGTTTGATTTGAATTTTCATTTATATAAGTATCTAATATAGAAATGATATTATTTCAAATATATTTGATTTGGTAGAAAATCAGTTCAAACATACATATGATATTTCACTAATAAAAATTTTTGAACATTAGCAAAAAATGAACATTGACAAACTATGACGACAACCAAAACAAATATCTTGAAGTAGTCCTCCACTTGTATTTATTAGTTCCCGCCTTTGGTAGGAAACTAATGGAATCACCAAGTTCCATATTAGTTCTATAATCTAAAAATCTCATTGATATACTAATGTTTGCAAAAGGTTTATTAATTTACTTTTTTTTTTTAAAATTGAAAAATACAATTTTTTAAAAACTTTATTGGCTCATGATGAAAAAGCAATGAAAAAATTCAATTTTCTTCAACAAAAATACAACTATTTTTTCCAACACCTTTATTAATGCAAGCATTAATTGCAACTTTATCTTTTCTTGTGACAAGTGGATAAACTTTTTTTTTAAATAATCATTTTTCTTACACCTCTATTAATGAATGCATTAATTTCAATTTTATCTTTTCCACATTTGTGACAAGTGGATAAACTTTTTAAAAAAAAGACAATTAGTATTAATTCATGTTTAGCTTTGTAATTTGTAAAATGTTGTTCAAATATAGATATTTTAATCAAATATAGACATTTTAACTCTTTTAAATTGTCAATTTTCAAAAATTATTTTTTATATAGTTTAATTTCATATTTATTTTAATTTTAATTTGTATATAAGTTTAAATTAGAATTTAATTATTTTTATTTTTATATATCTAAACCAATGCTTTTAATAGATATTCTTTTATTTTTTATTTTTATATATAATTTTATTAGATTATACATTTATTTAACGTATATAATTTTTACTATATTGATATTTTTAATTTATACTTTAAAATACATAATATTAATTTTGAATCAATTTTAATAAAGTTCAAATTGTTTAGCTTGGTATATTATCAACTTTATTTATTATAAGTGTGTTTGGTTTTTTAAAAGTATAAATGTTATTTTAAAATTAATTTATGTTTATTTATTTTTATGCATCAAATTTAAACTTAAGAATATTGTCCAACTTTTTCAATTGGATGAATTTATTGCTAGAACAAGATATATCAAACAATTTAATAATTGATAAGTAGGAGATGATTTCCACAGCTAGTCAAATTGTGATGTGAATATCAGGATTTAACTGTGTGATTTTTGAGTCAAACTCGATGACCCATGTTTCATGAGTAGTGATTCAACATGAATCCATCTCTCATGAGAATAAATGGAACACTTAGCACTCATTGGATCTAGGTGATGCTCACAGGGGTGAAGCACCGGGACTTCCCGGGAGGTCACCCATCCCAGTACTACTCCAGCCTGAGCGCGCTTAACTACGGAGTTTCCTCCACAGTTAAACCCAAAGCTTGCAACCCCATTTGCAAAACCTTCACCAAGTGTTGTGCCTTATGAACCATTCATTAGAAAGCCCCTTAAGCTCATCAATTGATAAGTAGGAGATGATTTCCACAGCTAGTCAAATTGTGATGTGAATATCAGGATTTAACTGTGTGATTTTTGAGTCAAACTCGATGACCCATGTTTCATGAGTAGTGATTCAACATGAATCCATCTCTCATGAGAATAAATGGAACACTTAGCACTCATTGGATCTAGGTGATGCTCACAGGGGTGAAGCACCGGGACTTCCCGGGAGGTCACCCATCCCAGTACTACTCCAGCCTGAGCGCGCTTAACTACGGAGTTTCCTCCACAGTTAAACCCAAAGCTTGCAACCCCATTTGCAAAACCTTCACCAAGTGTTGTGCCTTATGAACCATTCATTAGAAAGCCCCTTAAGCTCATCAATTGATAAGTAGGAGATGATTTCCACAGCTAGTCAAATTGTGATGTGAATATCAGGATTTAACTGTGTGATTTTTGAGTCAAACTCGATGACCCATGTTTCATGAGTAGTGATTCAACATGAATCCATCTCTCATGAGAATAAATGGAACACTTAGCACTCATTGGATCTAGGTGATGCTCACAGGGGTGAAGCACCGGGACTTCCCGGGAGGTCACCCATCCCAGTACTACTCCAGCCTGAGCGCGCTTAACTACGGAGTTTCCTCCACAGTTAAACCCAAAGCTTGCAACCCCATTTGCAAAACCTTCACCAAGTGTTGTGCCTTATGAACCATTCATTAGAAAGCCCCTTAAGCTCATCAATTGATAAGTAGGAGATGATTTCCACAGCTAGTCAAATTGTGATGTGAATATCAGGATTTAACTGTGTGATTTAACTCTTTAAAAAAAAATTAATAATTTAATAATTATTATACAATTTAACTCTTTAAAAAAAAATTATACAATTTTATCTATATCTCATATATAATTAGTTGATAAATATCTTCGATATGATAAATGTTCTTTAGGATGCCAGCTAATTTTAATTTAGCATGATACTATAATGTTTATTTATATATTCTTTTACTATTTTAATTAATATACATTATTGCAGTTATATAATTTAATAATATACTAACTATACTCGTAATTTAATTTATTTAGCACTATAATGTTATATTTTTCATTACTATTTATTTGTTATTTTATTAAATTAAATACATTATATTTTAACCAAAATCTACTTCAATCAACCATAAAATCATGAAGGCAGGGACTTTGGCTCATGCGGCCCTTGTTTACTTTGTTCTCACTTTTAGAAATGAATGAATGTTTTCTTTTAAAATTCAATAATGAACTATCTTTAATAATTATTTTTAGTTGCACTTTGTTTTGAAAACTGTGTAATAAAATATGACATATTCTTACATTTGATCCACATATATAAATAAGTAACTCCCACATTTATATGGTATAGAGATAATCTTTTAATAAAAAACTATAACACTTCAATAAATTTTGTACTTGAAAACAAATCACAACCATACACTAGAAATGATTAAGCCATATCAACAAATTTCTAAAAGGAACGCTAACAATAAGTCCAACAATGATCAACTAAAAATACATAATAAAAATTTAAATATAAAACCTTATTTTTTACTATTTTTATTACAATACCAAACATTAACAAAACTTTTTCAAAGATTCTCTGTTGAAACAAACCTTAAAAAAAAGTCTATGCTGTTACAATTTTTTCTGTGACATTAAAGCCAAAGAAAAACACCAGCCGTATAATGTACAAAAACATCCCTACTCTACTTTTCACCATGAATCGAAATGCCAGCTTCCCTTACAATATTACTGCCGCCCTGATCAAAGTCTCCCTTTTGCTGATGTGGATCTGTTGAAGAACTCTCTTCATCTTCTTCTTCCGTTTCTGTTACAGGAATTCCCACTTCTGCAGTAAAAACAGGGGGCTGTAAGTTCTCATCAGATTCATTTTCAACGCTGGCTCTGCAAATCGGGCAAGTAGAATGAGAAGAAAACCACATATCAATACAATCCGAATGAAATCTATGGTCACAAACGGGCAGCAGCCTGCCCGTTTCCTCTCCCTGAAATTCACAGAGGCAAACGGCACAGCGTAAACCATCTTTGAAATTATCCGGGCTGTAGACAAAAACCGGCAGAGCGTCTAATTTGTGCTTGCACAGCCCTTCACTCGCCGCCGTAAAAAAGTAATCTTGTTCGTTCCCGGCGCTCCGGCTGCCGCTTCTCCTTTGATGGCGTGAGCTGTTCGAGTAGAAGCGCATATAAACGTAGAACAGAATGATGAAAATCGAAACAACTAAACAGAGAGACACCCCACAAAGCATGATTATAAATGTTTGCCATCCCTGCAAATCGGGCCTCTGCCCATTTTCAATTTTTCCCCTCGCAGGCCAAGACATGTCTTTTATTTCTTCTTTCAATCCATTCCCATTCCTCTGTTTTGAATGAAAACAAGATCGGATTTTTTCTCTGAGTGCGGCGGTGTAACTAGGGATTTCATTGGCATTGGAAACGATGGGACGGAAAGGAAGTTGGAAGGAGGAGACTCACCTGCGCGCCGTGTTTTTAAACGCGTGAAATCTGTGATGGAACGGAAGATGTTTGGACTCTGGAGGAGTGAATCTGTGTGACGTGGTGCAGTTTAATGCGGGGAAATTTGTTCGGCGGAGGAATTGCAGGGAAAGTGGAAACTATTTGTGTTTATTTGGCGTTTGTTACGCTCGGATTAGAATGGATTTGTGGATTAAGTTTCTGGTATGGTGGAGGGTCGACTCGTCTTCAACTTCCAAGGATAATGATTGGAAACCAAGAATCAACAGATTTTATGAATTATTCACCTTAACTTTGCATTTAAACATCGGACTTGATTCTGTTGGTTGGGTAATACATTTATGTCAAAGGGACAACCCTTCATCAGTCAAACATTGAGTTCCTATTGCGGTAACTTAGGCTCTAAAATAAGTCTCTTGAAGTTTTCTTCCAATAGTTTTTGTTATGGTTGCTCAAAAGAAGTCACTATTTGTTTCATTGTTGTCCTTGTAAGAACTTGTATTGGTTTCAAGTTGATCCGAGCAAAGATTACTTGTAAACTAGTATTTTCTTGAATATATGTAGATTTATATTTGATGAAATTGTTTAATTTGTTTAAATGTGATTATTAGTCCCTGCTTTTATAAAGGCAGAGACTATTGTTTTCGCTTCGCTTATAGACAATTAATTCGCCCTTCAAACTTCGAAAACATTAATATATGATATGGTTCACCGTGTTTGATATTTCTAATTTTGACCTCAAAACGAATTTCTTTATTTTCCTATTGGTTCATTTGATTTTCCTAGTGCTTTTATTAGTTTTCCGTTTAAAAAAAAAGAGGAATGACGATAGTGACGGATATGTGGATATAAAGGACCGGTCAAAGGACGTTATTATTTCCAGTGGGGAGAATATTAGTAGTGTTGAAGTTGAGTCGATTCTTTATTGTTTAGTCCGCCACGATCTAACTATATGTGAATTGCACGCCTTACTGTTGTGATTACACTATTGTTTTAGATCGCTGCACATAAAGATATATCTAGGGCACGGGAATAATAATCCCACTAAAAGCAACTAGTTTTAGGGTTCGACACAAAATCCCACCATAAGGACTTATTAATACGATCAAATTTGCCATGAAGTGTTTTAGGCTTATTCTGGTCGAATGTTTAAATTTAAATTAGTTTAGATTAGTTTTAAATAAGATATGTTGGATAGATTTTTATTAATTTTAGTTAATTGTAGTTTTGTGTGTTATATTTTGATCTTATTAAGATTATATTTCATGTAATTTAATAAGCTAATTTAAAAGACTTGGTGTTTTCATCTAAATTTTGTTACACTTAAAGAATATGTTTTGCTACAATCAAGAGATGACATTTATTCTAATGAATGCTAATAAAAATATGTTATTTTAATATTTTCAAAAAATTAATATGTGATATAATTAACTTGTTTTCAAATTGAAAATTTATTACTATTATTAATTTTTTAAAAATTAAAACATTTTGTAAAAATATAATTATTTTAAAAAATCATTACATTGATTTTAGAATATATATTATATATAAATTTAAATAATATCATTATTAAAAAAAAGATATAAGAATCATTGTTTAAACCAATAAAACAATTTAATAAAAGTGTGATTGGAAAAGTTCTATTTAGTAATAATAAATAATTTTAAAAAATAATAAGTTTTCTCCAGACTATAATTAATATATTATCATTCTAAGATATTTATACTTAATAAATCTTTTAATAATTTAGCCTATATTTCTAAATGTTAGCACATCATATATAAACAATACAAATAATTTATTTTAAAATAATTATAAAATTTAATTAATAACAATCCCTAAAAGGACTATGGAGCTAATTGCACTTCTTGGTACAACAAATTAAGAACTCCACTAACTCCAAAATATACTCTTTGATGACTCTTATGAAAAGATGCCCTACAATTAATTTTCCAAAACTTTTTTTAACCATTCTTCCAAAATTTCTTAATTGGTATTTATTACCACAAAACTAATATTTTATCTAAGATTTAATTATATATTATATTTTTTTCCATTTCATTTCCTATTTAAGAACATTTCTTCTCACCTTTTAGAGAACATGATAATAATTTCCCACCTTGTACTTTTCACAAGAGGCAGGGACTCCTGCTCTAACAGAGCTCTTGTTATATTTATGTACTTGAATTTGATATGAAATTACAAAGTATTATATTGTAGCGATTAAATAATATCTACGAACTTTAAATTTCATTTGATTTTTTGTCTATTTTGATGTTTGAATGTTTGTGTAATAATTTAGTCGATAGGCTATTTGTGGAAACGCTGTTCCCAAAAATTGATTTTTTGATACAAAAGTTGTTAGTTGGTCAAAAAAGTTGTGAATTCGTCGAAAAAATTGTCAATTTAGCCAGGAAATTGTATATCCTTCACATTAAATTATTTAGCAGTTAGTTCTTATCTCACTAACTTTTAACTCTTATTTTGGTATTTATTAGTTGTTACTCCACTTTTAACCATTATTTTTCTTTTTTTATTTATTTAAAAAAATAATTACTTGTGATCTCCATATTAGCTCATGTTATGATCTCTATTTATTTAACTTTTTTTTTTATATTAATTTTTTGTATTTCTCTTATTAATTTTTCATAATAGCTTTTTTGATGGGGTCTCTTTAAATGATTTTTTTTTTTCATATTTGATAAATTGAATTTGAAAAAATAGTATTTATTAATCTATTGAAAAGATTTTAGTAAATATTATATTATTTAAAATTGAAAATATAATAATTTAATTTGTTCACATAAGATTATATCTTTTAACTATTTTTTATTTCATATTTATTTAAAAAATAATTGTTTGTGATCTACATTAGCTCATGTTGTGATATTTATTTATTTGACTTTTTATTTTTAAAATTGATTTGGGGCTAAAATATCTCAAGCCAAATCAGTTTTTTTGGGGTGGGATGTGTTGCCCCCGGATTGGTTTGCTCAATACAATTTTCAATGGGGAGGCCCCAATAAGATCACTAGATATCTTGGTATCCCTTTCTCGATGGAACCTGCCCTCAAAGACATGTGGTCATGGGTTAATGAGAAGATTGATAAGAAGCTTAACAAATGGCATAATAGGGTGTTATCTCTAGTAGGCAAAATTCAGGTTTGCCAAAAGATGTTGTCCTCTTACACCATTTACTATTCCTTTGCCTGGTTTTTTTAACAATTATCAGATTGTTGAAATTTAGAAGTCCATTAGACAATTTCTTTGGTCTGATGGCAAGGGTAATAATAAAATTCATTTTGTTAAGTGGGCTTGGTGCCACACCAACAAGGCCCTTGGGGGACTTGGGCTAAAGGATTTAAGAATTCAGGGTATTGCCCTGTCTGCCAAATGGATTTTTCAATCCATGGAGGGTGACTGTCCTTGAAAAGTGTTGGTTAGAAACAACACTGAGAGGGGTGTGCCTAAGAAAACCAAATCTTGGACAAATCTCCCCTTTTGCGAACTCATTATTGGCAATTTTCCTATCATGGTCCAATGTTTCATAGTCTTCAGATCTATTTGGAAGGCTTGGGACCATGTTAGGAAATTCATCACTAACAAGGATTTTCATTGTAATAATCAACTCCATGGTGAAAGATCCATTTGGTGGAATCTTCACCTAAATGGTAAACCTTTGGCCCTTACCCAAGGGTGTTTTGCCAGACTATGGGCTAAGAAAGGTGTTAAATAGTTCATAGACCTCTTTGAGCATAATCAAATCACTCCTTGGGATGTGCTTAAAAATAAATATGATATCCCTGATTCCCATAAAAGAACTTATAACATGATTGTTCAAGCTATTAATGGTCTTCCCACTATATGCCATGTTGATTCTCAAAGGCACCTTAAATGTAACTGGCCTGGTCGAGTTGTCATGAATATGTGGAAGGCCAAGAATATATATGAAATCCTTGATTGTAATATTGATATTATTGATCATGTCAATGTTGTTTGGTACTCTTCTTATGATGTTGATGTTTGGAAAAAATATTTTGATATCTTATGGAAGAATCTTATTGAGCCTAAAATTAGATGTTCAGATGGTTAGTCATGTTGGACAAGCTGCCTATTAAGAGATATTTATTTAATTTCGATATTTGTAATTTATGTAGAGTTCCTGAAATTGATAGACATATTCTTTTAGATTGTATTTTTGCTAAAGAAATATGGAGAATGTTTGGCATTGTTTATCCTATTGATGGTAATATTCTTGATATTATTACTGGTCATATGAGAAGGTTCCTTCATGATAGGCATGCTGCTTTTTTCTACTATGAGTTGAAGCATGGATACCAATGGCGTAGAACCCTTGCTGATCTATAGGCTTTTGAGCAAGCTTGCATTAGGCTGAATAGATAAATCAGTAAGAAAGTGAATGCTAGAAAAGAAGATTTATTCAGGCTGATGCAGATTCAAGAAAGTAAAATCATCATTTGTATGGAGGGTCCCTTGGGTTGGACTTGGTTGTGTGGTCAAGTACCATGATGTTCTTAGTTAGATAGTCCTTCTTCTCCTCTTTTTGTTATGTTGTGCAACTCATGTTGTTCTTCCTTAGTGAGGCTTGGCCTCCTTGTTGATTTTTGTGGTGGTACTTTGGTGGCTTTGTATTTTCTAATTCTCTTATATCTAATAGAAAAAATAAATAAATTTTGATTTAGGTTTTAGTTTTTAAATATTTTTATATTAATTTAGTTTTTCTTTAAACATTATTTTTTAGATTCTATAATTTATTTAGTCAATGGAATATTTGTTAGAGATGACGGTTATTTCTCATTTTTATTTTTTTGTATTCTCTTATTAATTTTTCATAATAGATTTTTTTGATTCAGTTTTTTAAAATGACTTTTTTGATTGAGTTTTTTAAAATGATTTTTTATATTTGATAAATTGAATTTAAATAAATAATATTTATTAACCTAATTGAAAATATTAATAATCTAATTTGCTCACATAAGATTATATTTTAGAAAATAATTTTATTAATCGAGCACCTATGGACTTATCATTGCAAGCATAAAAACATGCAACTGATAATTTATTTAGTTAATAGAATATTTGTTAGAGATGTTGCTATTTTTTCATATTATTTTTTTGTATTTCTCTTATTATTTCTTCATAATAGATTTTTCAAATCAATTTTTTTCATATTTGATAAATTGAATTTAAATAAATAATATTTATTAATATATTTAAAAGATCTTAGTATATATTATGTTATTTAAATTGAAAATTATTAATAATCTAATTTGTTCACAGAAGAATATATTTTAAATATCCAATTTTAACTATTATTTTTTTTCTATTTATTTAAAAAATAATTACTTGTAATCTCAAGTTTTAGTTTTAAAATTATTTTAATTTATTTTTTATATTAGTTTAGTTTTCTTTTAAATATTGTTTTTAAGTTTCTATAATTTATTTAGTTAATAGAATATTTGTTAAAGACATTTTTTTATATTAGTTTTTGTATATCGTTTATTAACTTTTCATAATAGATTTTTGATGGAGTTTTTTAAAATGATTTTTTCCATATTTGATAAATTGAATTTAAATAAATAATATTTATTAATCTATTTAAAAGATTTTAGAAAAATTATGTTTTTTAAATTAAAAATTATTAATAATCTAATTTTTTCGCAAAAGATTATATTTAAAAAAAAAAAAATTATTATCGAGCATCTATCGACTTATTGTTGCAAGCACAAAAGCGTGCAACTACTAGTATATCAACAAGTGTCATATTTTTGTTACATTTTGATTTATGGTATAGCTTTGATCCATTTTCATTTTATCTTTCCATTTTTCATTGTTTATTATGTATTCATCATATGTTTATCTCTTTAGGAAATATTCTATGTATTTATTTATTATCTTGATATTGTCTCATATATCAACTAATTATTTTTGTATGCCTCAAGGTTCTACATAATCAATTTTGAATTGTACATTTTACCACCAAATTTTTTTTAGTTGGTTTATAATTCAATTGGGACCATATGGTTTCGGTGACTATAATGAAATCTTGCAAGGGCCAAATAGCCAAGACTTCACTACAAGTTAGTTGAATGGATATTAAATCACCACCTTGGTAGTTATGAAGCCTTTCCATCAAAATTTGTTTCTTAGTGTACATTGCACATCATTAATGGGAAAGGGTCTAGAATTTAGAGCACGGGTTTTAATTAAATGATATATTTCCAAGTACAATTAAAAATCCACCATGTATGAGATATTTTTATCATTACCATAGATCAACCCTTCTAATGAGACTATAATCACATCAAAATCAACAATCATGCTTTGAATGTTAGTGTCAATAATTGCTCAAAATTTATAGCTATTTTATAGTTAAGAAAGACTCACTACAATAATAATCTAGAAGAGTCCTAGGAGGTAAGACCCTTGAATAAAACAATATTATTTCCTTTCATTATTTATTTATAATTTGGATACCAATTAACCATGTCAAAGATCCTATTACATTTTTCATTAAAATTACATATTTCAACACACTACAAGATCTATATATGTTCTATTATGATACATCAATTTCATATTTACTTACAAATTTGTGTCATTATATGGACATATAATCAATTTTTCATTATAAAAAAATAACATATTGACTTTATAATTCACGAATTGATTGTGTTTCTATCTTATCAAAGATTTCAACTATTTAGTCTTCAAGGTATTGACAAGAAGAGTATCTAATATGGACAATGCTTAGATTGGTGTTCTCATAACTTTTACTCAATAAATTAAACTATTATAGCTACCATTATTCTTAATATGTAATTTTAATTATATTTTGAAGAAAAAAAAATCTATAACTTATCAATTGTAAGTCATACATAAGACCTTGGCCAAAGACTATCAACAATATGTTTTTCTAAAATTCCTAACGATAATTCCATATATTGCATACAAGATCACTTAGTTAGTTGAACCTTATTGATAGAACTCTACAAACTACTACATAATCTAATGCCATTGGGCAAAAAAAAAACTTCAAAAAAATGGGCTCTTTGAAATTTTGCAATCTTGAATTAAGAGCTCATTATTATATTGTTGGCAATATGACCAATCAATCAAATAAGGGGAGATATGTGGTTGTCATTTATGGAAACACTTGTTTTGCAGTTTAGTCATGATACTTATGAAGGAAAATTGTCTAAGTATTGGACAGTGTTACAGTAGCATGACAAGATTTGTTGATAGCATAATATTCCCTTGGAATATTCTCTTGCACAGTTAACCCTAGATGCATGACATCATCCTAATGATGCATACTAGTGCGCATATGTGTATGATCAACCTAGTTCAAGTTATGGAGGAAATACTTATGCAAATACCTCATAGTGCAGAAGAGAGCATGTCAACAAGTTGACTTGTATGACTTGCAGAATTGTTTTGTTTACTAAATATTGATGAGCCGACTCTAAGGATGATATGTGAGCTGATTAAGGAAGAATTTATTGATATGTTTGATATAAGTAAAGAACTTCAATTACAAAGTTAATGTGTGAGTGCGATGAGATACTATGTGATGTGAAGTAATGTTATGTGATGCGAGATATGATGCAAATTGACATATGCACAGTTACTGCTTGCATGAAGAACTAACAATAAGAAGAATTGCGAAGAACAACAAGTGATTCAGTATTGTATGTATACCTACTCTTTTGAAGAACATATTGTATAGTTACATGTTAGGGTAGTGGGCTCTTCTTGCACACATTTGTAAATGATCTATCAACTCTTAATAGGGTTGAAGTAACTTCTAATAGGGTTGAGGCTTCTAAGAAGGCCTAGTTTCCTAACAAGGACTCGAGACACTATACATTCTTCATAGACTCCTAACAAGGTCAATATTCTTAACTGGATTCTTTTATATAGTGAATCATCTAGTGGGTTTCATCCCCACTGGTGTTTTCCCTTGGCCAAGGTTTCCCTAGTTAGCAAAATATGGTGTTATGAGCTCTCTCTATGTATGGTTGGTTTTACTATTCAGCATTGTTGGTTTATTTTCATATGCATGTGGCAAAGTAAATAATAATATTCAATTGTGGGCAAAAAGATTGAAAATATTGATTCACCCCCCACGCCCCCCCCCTCTCAATATTATCTATTTCTAACAATTGGTATCAGAGCTTACTTATTCAAAAAAGGCTTAATAGCCTGAATAAGATCCCTATGGATATGGAACAGTTGAAGAAGAATCTCAAAGAAGCTCTTGAACAAATTGATCTCCTTACTGATGAAAGAGATGGCCTAAAAGATAGATATAAAGATGCAAAAACTTACATTGGTGAACTAAAGGACAAGATAGATGACCTGAAGAAAAAAGGACCTAATGACAAAACCAGTGATGATGATATGGAAGATCTAAAGAAAGAAAATGAGATCTTGAAACATGAGTTAAAAATAGTTGAACTGAAGCTAAGTATTAAGAAAAATGAAGGAAAGAATGACTTTTAAATAAAAGATGAAAAATGCATATCTAAGATCCTAGTTAAGAAAAGTAACATCTGAATTGGAATCTATCAAGTTAGAGCATACAGAATTAGAGAAATACAACACTATTGTGAAAGGTGAGTTGGTACAAACTAAATAGCAACTAGAGAAATTATATACTAGCAGTGAAAGGATTGAATAACAAATATCTATACAGAGACCTAGTTATGACAAGACTGGACTTGGATTCTTCTTTGGACAATCCACCAAGAAATCTATTGAGAGAAACAAACCTAATACTCCTGAAGTAAAAAGGATCTAAGCATAACCAAAATAGATGATACATCTAAAGACAAGGAGAATGTTGCTCACGCTAAGAAATCTAAAGAATCTGATCAAGATGAGGATAACAGAAGAAAGGAATCTCATGCCTGGTGTAATAAACTTGAACATACTAGAGACGATTGCAAAGGTAAGTCTTTTAAACCTATTTCAAATTTTTATTGTCATAATTGTCATGGATATGGACATTATGTAGTAGATTGTAAGAAACCTAAATTTCATAATGATAACAAAAATAGTAGAATGTTTAGGATCACTAACTCTGTAGGCAATAGAAGAAGATCTCAAAGCAATGAAAGTGGAGAAAGAAGAAAAATTCTTTGTTATAGATGCAACAATATTGGACACATATCAAGGAATTATAGAGCACTTGACAACCAAAATAATGAACAAAGAAGGAATGTACTTGTATGTCAATTATGTAATAACTTTGGACACACAACAAAGTTTTGCAAAATGGATAGAAGAAACCTTAATAGCAATCAGAATCACAGAAGGAACAATGGAAGAAATGATGATAGTCTAAAGGAAGAAATGAAGGAGCTGACAGAAGAATTTAAGGAAATATTTGTAAAAGCAAGAGAAGCTGGAATTTCTCATACAATTTAGGAAGAAGCTCATCCTAATGCATCTGACAAGACAGTAAAGTCACTTATTGTCTTTGACCCATCTTACTTGCATTAAGCATTATCAATAAAACAGTGTGTCAGTTAATCATAACTAATGTTAGAAAGAATATCACAAGTTGCACAGTTAGCAGTATATACTAGACATTGAGAGGAGTCTACAGTTAAGTGTGCATTGCTTAATATGATCAGGATAAGGATATATAAGAAGAATAACCTATCTATTATATAGAGAGTATTTTGGACTAGTGGCAGATACACATTTAATGTGAAGTACAGATTGCAAAAGATTTAAAGGATGCAAATTAATTTACGAACATCATTTTCTTGTGTGAAACCTTAAGTGTGAGATTGAAGAGAGATTTGAAGTGTTGAAGAAGTTTGGAGACACGTGAAATCGCTAAAAACCCTAAAATGTGAAATTAAGGTATTTTTTGAATTTGTTGAGTATATTTTCAGGAATGGCAAGACAAAAAGTGTTTAATGTAAGCAATAGACCTAGATATAACTTCAAGAAACACCCATTAGTTTCTCTACTTGATGACCCCATTGGAGCATTTTTGCAAGTACCAAAAAATGTTCTTCATGTCGAGGACATAAGAGGTTATATTCATTGTAAAGTTGAAAGCATAGGAGATATAGAGATTCTTAAGGAATTAGAGAAAATGTGCAACAATAATTTGTCACTAAAACCAAAACATGCATACCTAGAACAACTTAACCTAGTTAAGCACATGTTCTATACAAACTTTGATAATCATGAATGGACAAGAATAATTCCAAGTAGAGTTCATGATGACCTTCTATGGTTGGGAGATTCTATTATATGCATCGACGATTATCTAATTCACAAGGTTGCAGGTTTGAGTAATGAAGGATGCAATCTAGTGAACATAAAGAATGTGCACAAGTTAGCTTAAAAAAATATCAACACATGTTTTGATGACAAAAAAATTAAGGTCAATACCATTCAAGATGATGGAGTGAGATTTATTAGTAAAATTTTGGGATATAAGTTCAACCATGGATCTAGGATAGATTCAGTCCCTGTCGGATTTCTTCATGTAGCTTATATGGCAGTAAAGGGTGAAGAGGTTAATCTATGTGACATTATCCAAACATAGTTATTGGACAACATATCAAAAATCAAGAAATCTAGGAGTGCAATCTTTAGGTTTGACACATATATTCTTCTATGCAACAAATACGTTTCCTAGTATCTCAAATTGGGATGGAAGTGAGTAAGCAATGCATACTATCACTCGTGAATATAGAACTAAACCAGAAATAGTCTGAGATAATGATATTGACAAAATGATGAAATCTTTCCAAGCTAAAATGAAGAAAAGGTATATGATACCTCTTGTGCTAGTGAAAAAATATAAGGATGAACTATGCTTCATGGTAGAAACAGATTTCACATATATGGAGGTAGTAGATCCTTGAGTAAAGTTCATTGAACCTATGGATTATGAAATGAGTGAGGAACTAATTGAAGGATATGCACAGATAATCTACACTCAAAAGTGGATTCTTAATGTCCTAGATGGGGGGACATATATTGAGAAGATGAGAGAAGTAAAAAAAAGTCAGATAATCAAGGACTCCAAGAAGAAGGTAGAAAAAGTGATTGATTCTATCTTGAAGGAATCAGGAATTTCAAGAAAGGAATTTGAAAAGGTGAAAGGGATAGCCATGGAAGTGAAAGCAAGAATCAATATCCTTAACTGGATTCTTTTATATGGTGAATCATCTAGTGGGTTTCATCCCATCAGGGTTTTCCCTTGGCCAAGGTTTCCCCAATTAACAAAATATGGTGTTATGAGCTCTCTCTATGTATGGTTGTGTTTATCGTTCAACATTGTTGGTTTATTTTCTTATGCATGTGGCAAAGTAAATAATAATATTCAATTGTGGGCAAAAAGATTGAAAACATATCCTTTATCATGTTATGCATACTTCTTGTATTCTTCAAAATTGTTGAATAATCTGAAATAAATTCATTAGCCAATTCTATTATTAGGTTGGCAAGGCAATTAATAATAGAAATGGCTTCTTTGGATACATGTAATTTGTGACATATTCTTCTATGTTTAAAATAAGGGAGAATACTAGATTTAGAAGAAATCAAAATATTCTTGCTTGTATTTTATTATCTAGTTATATTTATCATAGTGAAATTTTGAAAATTTGAAGGAAATGCATAGTTACATTCCTAGTAGAAGATCATTGTTACTTCCATTTTTAAGGTTCTTTGAGGATTTATACATTATTTTTTCATCTTTTATCTCATTTTTTTATTCACCCTAGCAAAGAGATTAAGTTAGGAGATGATAAATATAGGAAAATAACATGAACAAGGTGACAAAGTTAAAAAAATTGTAATTCTTTTAGCCTAGGAAATCTAATGATGTTCAAGGAAGAAATTTTGGTAGTACATTGAATTAGATTGCTCTTTGAATTTAAATAGCTAGATACGTTGAATGTCTCAAACACAAAATTTTCAATATAGTAATGATTAATATCCAAAATAATGGTGAAAATAGTAGCTTACTGTAAATGTCAATCTTATTTAATGAGAACACTATTATTATTAATAGGAATAGTAACTAATTATACCAAGGAAACAAAATAAAATAATGGATTACAAGGATTGAATAGGGAATATCATTGGCTATGTGTTAACCACAAGTAATAGTAGATTACATTTGTTAAGGTGTTAAGCAACTAGTAGTTTCAAGAGAAAAAAACTAAAATAAATGATTTGGCCAGATCAATTAATTCCAATAATTAAGATGAATATATTTTTAATAGTTAAAAAACTTAAAATTAATTTAAAGCATGAGAAAAACTACAAGTGACGAAAAAAAGGAACTTTCTATTCTACCATGTGATTGGATTCATATTTTAGTAATGTACTAATATAAGCAAAAAAAAATCATCCTTATCTTCTCCAATCTTTCATTTAACTTTCTCTTTTTCACACTCTTTCTAATTTGACAGCTATAACTAAAATATAATTATACATAAGATCAAAACAAAGTTGTGACATTTTTCAAAAGCACATCACTATTATTAAATTCAATCAAATACTATACTTTTACTAATCCATAAATAACCATACCCCTACAACATTCTTACATGTACATTATATATTTCCTTAAACAATTTACTCATTATATCAATATTCTTGCACATTTACATGCATGATCTAAAACATATCATATCATAAATATGAGAAAAGAGAGAATAGAAACATGAAGACCCAAATTACAAATCATAAGTTAAAGACAAACTTAAACTTGTAAAATATACAACACATTTATTTTCTCTTTATTTTAAAATAAGAGAGCATTGATACGATTTGATTATATGATGTAGTTCAAAACCTTACAAAAGTAAACAATGTATAGGAATTTTCATTAATTAAATCATACATGCCCAGTAATCCCTTGAAATGAATAAAAAAATCCAATAAAAGCCAGAAGTCACGTTCGTCATCCTACGATGGATCAAATATGACCCAAAAAAATCGGATCAAAAGCCCCACACAACTGATCCAAAATCAATTCTTACACAGTATGAACTTGGAAAACTTACACCTACCACATCCAACATATTACTGTAATGTATCCACAGTATGAGTGGAACATGTGATCGGCCATATATAATCTTCTATCTTCCCCTGAACAACTCAAGATATATAATATCCCCATGACAACAAACACTAGAAAAATCTACTTTTCGTCCTTTTCCTTTTGTGGGACATCAAGACTAACACAGTTACTCTCACCATTAATGGATTCCACCTGTTCTTCTCCACTCCTACTGCTCTCTACTGCCTTTGCCGCCTCTTCTTCCATAACTGAAATCTCGACAGCCTGATCAGGCTCTTTCTCAACATTGGCCCTGCAAAGGGGGCAAGTGGAATGAGAATAAAACCACATATTAACACACTCCACATGAAAGCTGTGGTTACAGTTGGGCAACAATTTCGCCTTCTCATTCTCCTCAAACTCACTCAGACAAACTGCACAGCTCAACCCCTCTATAAAATTTTCCGGCCTGTAGACAAAAACCGGGAGAGCATCTACAACTTCCCGGCGGAGCCCATCATTCGCCGGAGAAAAAAAAAGTTGAACACCTGCTCCTCCTCTCAAAGAAAACCGACGAGTTCTAGAAATCCGGGGCCGGCGGGGGTGTGCATGTGAATCCATTCGAAAGTAGACGTAATAGAAGAAAACAAAGATGGAAAGAAGAATGCACAGAAACAGCGCTCCCCCCATCAGAAGATATTCGTTCCATTCATTGTTCTCTTCAGTTGGAGGGCTAACGAAATATATGTCTCCTTGGTATTCGTCGTCACTCATAATTTTCGTGTCCTCCATTTCGTAGAGCTGTACAGAAACCAAAATTGCTGTAGTTTTTGACAGAGACTTTATGTGTTTTGGGATTGAGAGGTTTTGTGGTGGTATATATTGAAGCTTTAGACGCGTTGTGGCATGGAAAGAGTAATGTGAAACCGTGAAACTGGGGACGGAATTTCACGAGAAGCAATCGCGTAAGAACGTCGAATGAAATGGAGTGGAATCCATTGATGTTCGAAGCTTCTGCCAGGTTTTCTTCGTTTTGTTGATTGCAATGATAACGTTGAGATTACGTTCTTGACAAGACTGGAGACTGATTCCGCGGCCTTTCGACGTGTCCGACTTAGCTGTTTCGTCTTCCGTGTGTCGTTTTGTATTTTTTTCAAATTTGCCACGCGTTGAATTGACAGTTTCTGTTGCGAAATTCATGCACACTTCCCTGCCATAGTGTTTCCCCGCGTTCTTATTCCACTCCCCCCTTCTTTTTCCTTTGTGTTAAAGTCCAAATAGGAGCAATAAGTTCAAAATTCTATTCAAATAGTGTGCAAAATTAATTACTTCTTACTCAAAAAATAAAATAATTGCTATGTATCTATAAATAAATTGCACAATATTGTTAACCATAAAAAAAAAACTTTCCTTTTATTTCTTAGAATTAAAGATTAAGTAAATATAATTTGTTGATGGAATAAAAGACAATGTCAATTATACTAAGAGTTTGCCCCTCATTACAAGATATTTATCGAATATATATGTCTATAATTTAATTTGTGATAATGTGTTTGTTTTTGTTAAATTGAAAGCATATATTTATAGATTTTGTCCAATTTTTATAGATTGTTCTAGTCATATTTTAAGATGTGTTGAGTTAATTGAACATTGAAGTTATTTACACCTATGAGCTACTTGATATGATGAGTATGATTATGTGTCTATTCATTCTTGCCATTATATTATTGGTGTGAAACACACCCCTTAATCTTCTCAAATTATATTAGTATAATGATTTATCCTTGGACATAAAAGCTATTGTGATTCTAGTCACCAATATTAAAATTGTCTCCTCAAAATCTCACAATAACCTAAATAAATTTGTAATTGGTGTTTCTTGATTCATCCCAATCTATTTAAATTAAGGTATATGTTATTATAATTAAGGACGTGCCTAGGTCATTTAATTAGTGTGAAAGGGTATTTACCTAAGTAATTGTTTAATTACATATGTGTCTTACATGTTGATATTTTAAGTCTATTTAGGCAATGTTCTTTGTGCATCTCAAGTCACACAATGAAGGAAAATATCAAAAAAAAAAATTCATCATCGCCTAAGGGTTTTCTTTCTAAAAATTCCTTTTCTCTTTTTTTATACGAATTATTTGTAGCACTAAATGACTTATATCAAGGTTGCATATTAATAAAGATTCATACTTTTTCGAATCAATATCTCTTGGCCTCCAACTTGTTAATGGGCAAGTGAGGGATAAACCTCCTACTAATGGTTTTGGAAACCTTCTGATCTGGGGTGGATCAAAATCAACTTTGATAGGGCCTCCAAGGTTAACCTTGGTCTGTCCAAGGTAGGATATGTTGCTAGAGATGAATTGACTAATATCCAAATGATTGAAGCAAAGAAACTTGCAAATGACACAAATAATGAAATTGAACATTTGGTTGTAGTCAATGCAATCTTATGATATTTCTATTAGGATTTAATTATGTTTTTTTTTTGAGTCAAACTCATTGACCCCATGTTTCATGAGTAGTGGTTCAAATAAACCATGTCTTATGAGAATGAATGAAACACTTAACATGCATTAGATCTAGGTGATGTGCATGGTTCAATGTACATATCAATGTAATCGTGATGGCAAAGAAGATGGATGTTAGGAAGTTGCATCTTGAAGGTGATACCTAGCAAAAGAATAAAAAACTGTATTATAAAAGGAGAGATTGATACCTTGTATTTGAATAAACATATTTGAAAAATAAAAAGCTATATTTGCACCATTTGAGGAATTTAAAGTAATACATGTCTTGTGTGAAGCCAATGAGGTAGCTGACAAATTGTCTATTGTTGGGGTTTTGGTGTCAGATCAAGAAGGCTTTGGATGCTTGAAGATTTTAGGAATATTCAGATTGGGGACCTATCCTAAGGTGGAAGGGAGTTTGTTTCAAAGGTTGTTCTTTTTCAAAAATGAATTTCAATTTCAATTATAATATAATCTAGGTGTGATGTCACGAGTGAAGGGTTTTGGAGTGGTTTCGACGTCCATGAGTTGGTGGCATCAGCAGAAAAGGTGGGGATTAATAAAGATTGATGTGGTAAGCTTAGAGGAGGTATAGTGAGGTCACTAATTGTTTCATGTTTGATGATGTATGCCTGTCATTTTCTAGATTTTTTTATGGGCTTTTACATCATCGGGGGTGCTTGGGAGTTATTGGATTGAGTAGAAAATCACATCATAGTATTTGAACTCTACAAATAATATTTATTATCTTCCTTTTAAAAATTTTGACCTTGAAAGAAAAACTTAATGCATTAAGGAACCAATCAGATCTCATAAATTTCATCTAGAAGATGAAAAAACTTAAGGTAACTTGTTCAAATGTGAAATTCAAGCAATTCAAACAAATATGTTTTAAGGGATATTAAAATTGGCCCTTATGAATTTCATATGATTCTTTGGATCTATAGATGCATAAAGTCATATATTGATTATATGTAGGCTTATGTTAATTTCTACATGGATATGTAGCTCTTTTGTTTCTATAAATCATCTCCTATGCGGTTTTTACATGTGTGAGAAGTCACAAATATTTATCCCTTATGTTTATGTAGTCTCTAACACATGAATAAGGATACATACATGACCTTTTATCTGAAGGATTTGAGAAATACACAAAAAAAATCCACGAAGCCCTCGAATACCTGCATGTAAAAAAACCTATCATAGAGAAGAAAAGGACAAGCAATGACAAGTGCTTTCTCTAAAAAATATGCAAATATATTCTCATAAAAAGAAAAGACACAAGATACTTACAAATGATCTATTCTTATAGTAGGAGATCGAAACCCAAAAAGGGTAACCTAAAAGGTACAAAGGGTAACTTAAAAGGTAAATGCTATTTAATAATTACTAATTAATTATTAAATATGAATGCAAAAGGTGCATAAAGTGAAATCTTAAGAAGGGCAAAAAGGTAATTTAATAAATGAGATAAAATTAACCTTTTTCTCTAACACCCCCCCTTAAAATGAGCAACAATGCAACTACAAACAATGCAAAAAGAGTAAAGAAACTGCAATGCAATGTTGAAAGCAAACTTGTGTCCTGACAACAAGGCCTGATGAAGTACCCAATCACAACGAAATCTCTGTGAAACATAGAAATAGAGAAAACCCAATGGAAAAAACTCTACTCCAAAAAGAGATAGCTAAAAACCTAGTAAAGGACTACAGAAGCCTCCAACTAGAGAAATTGGTCTAGAAAATAAGAACAAAGAGCAATCATGAAGAAATATCACTGAAGCATGAAGAAGTCGCAAACTCTATCAAAAATAAACTGTTGATCTATAGAAACTCCATTGAAATAGAACTTGACTAGGTAGAAAAGACTACAATCTACATCGAATCAGGAGGCACACAAAGGAAAACAACTAAACTCAAAGATATAGATGGCATGAAACACCAAAGCCTAAAGAGTTGATCAATCAAACCAAGGAAGCATAAGAACCCCCTAATGTTGACAAGAGTGAGGTGACAGGCAACTGAAAAGGTAGGCCAATAACTCCTGCAAAAAAAGAAAGAACCAAGAACATCGAGAGTGAGGAAGAGGTACAAACACCTATAAAGGCATGTGTCATCAACACATCATGGGGCTAATGCCATGGAAGGGACACTCATTTGACAAAGGAAGATGGCACTAAAAGGAAAATAACTATCCCCCCATGGCACTTGATAATGTAGTGGAATTACAACAAAACACAAAGATGTGCAAAATCCCTAATGCAATAGAGTGACACTTTATCTTAGTGTGTTTGAATAAAAATGCTTACAAATGATATAAAAAATGATCAAAAAGGGCAAAGAGCTGTTACAATAGATAGTACAACCCAAAAGAAGAAACTCCATGCCACAAAAATGATCCTCAAACCTGAAACACCCAAGATATCCACCATAGTACAATAAAGAAAAAACCATAATAGAAAGAGTTTGGAGCAAAATCTGGAAGATAAACCAACATTTCTAGAAAGATAACTGAATGAGATTTCCAAAAATATTACATTTTCAAAAATCAGAGTTGGGATGCTCAAGATATGCCCTCCAGAGTGAAAAATAGAATGCCCAACTTTGACTTCCTAAATAGGTAACCAAATTGCATCAAAACCATAAAATTCCTGTGCCATTGTCTCCATCTTGGAACTAGCTTTTTGACACTTCTTTTAGATCGAAAAAAGACCTCCATATGCTCACCAAAAAATAACAACTAGGCTAAAAGGGGACCTAAAGGGCATGCAGGTGGTATGATGCAGTGCTGACATCATGTTGATGTCAGTACATCAAGTGCTGCATTAAAATTGATGGCCAGGGGGCCGTCGCAGCAAAGAAAAATTGCCACATGGCATTGTGGGCACAAAAAAAAGCTGATGTGGTAGGTGTTAAAGGAACCACGTGGGTGGTGGTAGGCTAGGAGGAGGTTGAGCCGTAGTGGTGGCAGAGCGGTGGCTATAGGCAATAGAGGTGGAGCGGTAGCGATGAGCAGACAATAATTGACGATAGCTGGAGTGTAGTTGATGGTGGCTCGATGCCATAGATTATGTCATTGGAAAAACACTAAGCTGTCAGAGTCGCGAAGTGGGCCAGAAATTGTCGTCGAGTCCTGGGAAAGATCGTCATTAACGAAAAAGGTAGCAATGGTGTCAGAAATGCCTCGGTGGGTTGAAAACATTGTGATCGGGGGCCGATAAACAAGAAACACTACTAGAAAAGGGCTTGCAGGTGCTTTTAAAAAAAAAATTATTTTTTTGCAAAAGATTGCATTGAGATGCGTACAAGAGGCAGTACGCCCTTCTAGGCAAAAAAATTGCCACCCGGATCAACGTTGTCCAAAATGGAGGAACTTTATATGAAAATAGGGGTTTTGACACCTTATAAATCCAAATGTGAGGTTGGTTTGGCCTCAAAGTGCTCCAAATTTTAGAGACCCCCTGTTTTCACAAAAAAAAATTCAAAAAACTTTAGATCTAATCTATCAAACCCTCGATCTCCTTTTTAATCCAAATATTAAAAAAATCCATGAAGCCCTTGAATAGCTACATGTAAAAAACCTGTCACAGAGAAGAAAAAGATTAGAGGTGGCAAGGGCTTGCTCTAAAAAATATGCAAATGTATTCTCAGAAAAAGAAAAGATTCAAGATACTTACAAACGATCTATCCTTATAGTAGGAGATCAAAACCTTAAAAGGGTAACCTAAAAGGTAAATGCTATTTAATAATTACTAATTAATTATTAAATATGAATGCAAAAGTTGCATAAAGTGAAATCTTAAGAAGGGAGAAAAGGTAATTTAATAAATGAAATTAAATTAACCCTTTTCTCTAACATGATCCTCCTAATGTATCTTCATAATATGAGAGAACACATGTTTCCCTATTTCCCTACCTTTCTTTGAAAAATGGCTTCACTGTTAGAAAGTGAGGTTGATGTTATCCATGTTTTTGTGACATTAATGTTTGTCATTGATGTCAAGATAGTCATGTTTCAGTCTCTTGGTGTATCAATGGTTGTATACTAGTAGGTTGACATATCCGTTGTGCATCATTCAATGTACATCAGTAGCTTGTGTATTTGTGGAAATGCTCACCAATAGGTATATTATCTTTCTTATTTTATCATTTGAATTTTGAAAGCTATGATAATAATTTTTTAATATTGATCATAAAAGAAGAGGTGAAGGAAAACAAAAGAAAAGAAACCATGAAAGATTTGTTTGTTATTTGTAGACAACTAATTAAAGAGGAGCATATGTCCTTTTTATTATAGTTTATTATTTTATTTTGGAAAGACAAATCTAAAAAATTGAATAGAGATACATGATCAAAAGCAATGCTAAGTATCTCAAACCTTTCTAAATTTCTTTAGCCATCTTCATTAATAACTAAGAAGGTGAAATCAGCCATAATTAAGATGCAAACAATATAACCTACAAATCAAAAGCATAAAATGTTGGTCTCACTCTCATCTACCTTTTTAACTTATTTTTGAAATAAAAAATATCCATAAAAAACAATCACAAAAAACTTGTCTTTTTTTTAATACAAACTTTGACTCAACAAACTTTCTACTATCTCATTTCCTCCTTATAACATCTAATATTGTAATAATTTATCTATTTCGCCCACTTCACTATCTAAACCTTATTAAGATATTAGTTACTCCTACTTTACTTCTTGTATAAATTTAGGGAATATTTCATGAGAACGAGCTAAAAATTCTTCGAATTCTTATCATTTAATGAGTTTTTAATAATAAGACATCAACTAAGTTTAGGCTGATATTTAGTTAAGTAGCAGACATTTTCCATTACAAGTCAAATTGTGATATTTTTGTTAAGATTCAAGTATGTAGGTTTTGATTCAATCTCATTGACACACGTTTCATTAATAGTGATTCACAAAAACCATCTCTAATGAGAAACACTTAGCACTCATTGCATCTAGGTGATGCGCTAGGATTTCTTGAGAGGTCTATTATCTCAATACTATTCCAACTGAAGCAACACTATTTGCAAAACCTCGTCAATTGATGTAGGCTAATATCTTGTCATCAACGATATTTTTCAATATGGAAGACATTTAGAAAGATTTATAATAATTAATGGTAGTTTTCATGCCTAAGTCAACTTGCCTAAAATTGTGGCTATGGAATTTTAAGATGTGAGATTTGAATTATTCCTAAACACACATCCCTCTTTTTCTACCTACTTATTTCTCTCTTACACTATGTCTCCCTCTATATATCACTTCATATCTGAATCTATTTCTACTCTCTCTTTATCTTTCTATCTCTCTTTCGCCCCACCTTATTCTCCTATTTCTCCACCTTTACCTCCACTTCCACCTCAATATATATCTATATCTATTTTTGCATCTCTATCTTCTTTGTTACACACATAATATCATTCAATTGAATTTTTTTTTATAGAAATATTATCAAATTTTCTCTAATCCTCTTTAACGTAGTTATTGTACACCAAGATACAATTGCTGGTAATTTTTTATCAATAGAATATGAAAGGTAAAAGTTGTTCACACAACAATCCAAGTTAGATCCCTCAAAATGGAAAATAACAGAACCTTTTGGTGTGGAGCAATGCCTTGTGAACCAGTCTGCCTCACAAACGTGAACTTTATCGTTCGCTGAAGCGCAAAATGCATGAAACCATAAAACAAGGTCACAAAAAAGATTATGAATATAACATATCATTCACAGTCAGTTAAAATAATAAAAAGAAAATGCAGCACATCAGATCAGTGCCGATCACTTGAAAGGGCAGACATTAAAATCCCCTTTCAAGATTTCTACAGGAAGGAGCCAAAAATTCACAGATCTTTGACATTAAAATTTTGGTTCAGCCCATTACAAACTTACATTGCTCAAAACTCAGGAGAATCTCCATAGATCCATGATGAGATACACACAGCCAAGATATTTCTTACATCATATTCAACCTCCTCTATTTTCCTTGCCAAACATATTAATCTCTGATTCAGTCCTCTCTAACTCAGCCCTGCTTGTATTGTCATCCACATCAACCATAACAATATCGCCACCTCCTGAATTATTATCTTTAACAAGATCTACCTTTACCTTTTTTCTACAGAGAGGACAATTGGAATGTGAATCAAACCACAAATCAATACAAGCTGCATGAAAACTATGATCACAACTGGGCAAAAGCCTCAACTTTTCCCCATCTTCAAATTCACAAAGACAAACAGAGCATTCTGTTGATTTCTCTCTGAATGTTTCCGATCTATACACAAACATGGGCAGAGCCGCCATTATTTCTTTATCCAAGCCCGTTGCAGATGGATCATCCTGTGCAAGAGAAAAGGGAAGAACTCTCAAAGAATTCTGAGTGGGAAGAGAAAGTTGAAGGTATAATCTTCGACGCAATGTTGCATAGATACAGAAAAGAAACAGAAATATAATTGCACAGAACAGAGTAACCAGAGCTCCTGCCATGATCATCTCGCTTGTAGTGAAAATATATATGCCCTGATTTTTTTGATTGAGGGGCTCCATGGTTGTCCAGAGTACAGAGCAAACACTGTGAAAAAATTATGGAAGAGATTTTGAAATTGGGGATGGAGAAGTTTATAGATAGTCGTTGGAATTGAACGCTTAGTAATGGAGATGGTAAATAAAACGATGTGGATGAATTTTGAATGGATGGCGATGAAGATAACATCGGGGAATCCCGAATTTTTTTTGGCATTTTGAGCTAAAATTGCGGCTAATTTATTCCGTGTTCGTCTCCGCCGGTGGCGCTGAAAACGTTTGTTGGAAGACATTTAACAAACGTCGAAATTTTAGTCGCTGTTTTTCACATGAAATTCGTGAATTTTTTAAATAGGTTGTCACACAAGTAATTAGGTAGCAACCGTTTTTACTTTTTAAGGGAGGAGAGGTTTCACGTTAATTTAATCAACTCTTTTATGGGGACAGCGGGAGAGTGGTTTCGGGGACTCTTTTGGGAATAATGGATATTAGATTTTTTAATAAATCCAATTTAGGTTGGTTGTGTTTTTATTGATTTTTTTTGATGAATAGTCTTTTTTTTATTAATAAATAATATAAATATTTTTATTTTGGATAAAAGGGTAATGGAGAATCTTTTAATAAAATGGTAAAGTTCTTTTGGAAATGAATAGTTGTAAAAAGTGCTATGTTTCTAATTGTTTAATTTTTTATATGAATTGTTTAATGTTTTATTGTTAAAATATTTAATATATGTTTCATTTAAAATTCAATTAATAAGAAGAATATATATAGTTTTATAAAACAAGAGATATTTTATATTTAATATGATTAAATGTATTTAAAACATGTTAGAAATGCATCTTATTTTTCGTATATTAGAAAAATGATTTTTGATTAAATAATTTTCTAATACTTTAAGCATACAGTTCAAAATATAGATAAAATGGAGCAAAATCAAGTTATTTATTGTATAATGAAGAAGAAACGTGATTCAAAATAAGTACGACAAGAAAAGACATGTGAGAATGGACCAAGAAGGTCAATAGAGCAACATAAGAAGACAAAACAATAGACTATCATACCAACCAAGAAAAGGACTCAAATGAGCCAAGATTTGAATAAAGAACCCAAGGAGAATGAATAAGTGTAACAGTAGAAGACTGCAACATCACCAGAGGTCGAAGCACAACAAAAAGATAACACACATAAAAGTGATAGTCATCTTGAAATAATTGATGTCACAAGTTTAGAGAAGGACACAAAAAAGGAGAGGGGTGATGCACAAGGTCAGACTTTGATTGGTCATTGATGCAAAGGAGAAAGATGAAGGTGGTATAAGGGAGAAGAGAAGACAAAAGATAAAGATAAGGTCACTGATGTCACACATGAGGAACAACAAGACCAAAAAGCACCTATGATGGAGATTCCTAACCTTACAATGGAAACAAGATAACAATGAGGAAGAACAAGTAAAGAGATGGAGCAAGAGAAAAGGAACACTAAGTTGTCATAAAAAAAGAAAGTAAAGATTCCAACCAAGACAAGGTCATCCAATACCTTGTCCAAAGGGAAAAGAAATGTGAAGAAGCTAGATAAGGGCAAGATGAAGCGATATTCAGAAGAGGAATTTGACAACAAAATGAAGCACACAAGATGACATGAATCCCCTGAATCGATCTTATTGTCCACATCGGAGGATGAAGGAGAGATATATGATGTAAATGTTGAAAAGGTAATCAGAAAAAAGAATATCTTTGATAAGATAATTGGAATGGGAAAGAAACTTCACAATCTCAATGATAGAGAGTTACACAAGTATACAAAACTCATGGAGAAGTACAAAATAATGAAGTTATCTAGTAAGAGACATGAGAGGATGAACACACTAGTAAAGGCCATAGTCATCTTCAAGGAACTAGCACCCGAAGCCTCAGTTTGATCAAGGTTCTCGTAGATCTTTTGAAAAGATAAATAAGGTTGTGGGACAACATGTTCCAAAGAAAAATATGGACAAGCAAATGAGTCTTATTCAAGACAAGAAATGGAGATGACATCACTCAAAGATGCAATGTCAAAGGAACTAAAGGATATGACCCTTCTACTCTAGAAGCAATGCATGACACACACCTTAACCAATGATCTAGAGCAATGAAGAGAGAAAGATCAATAGGAGCTTGATGAAGCCATACATGTTTATCATCCTTTGACAAGATCAATCTTAGAGCACATCACCAACGTCCAGAATACCATATATTTGGTAGATTAGTTGAAATAAAAACAAGAAAAGAAGGAAATTCAATTGATGGAACTACAATATTTCTTAACCCCACTAGCTGGGATAATAAGTGAACATGTGAAAGACATTGAAACCCAGATTTCCAAGCCACAATAGATATAGAAGAAGGTATGGACATGCTACTAGAAGAGCTTAGGAGTGGAGCACTTGTACTCATTCACCTAAAGGTGTTACATGAACTTAGCTCAACATAGCAATGGGGAGATACAAAGACATATTTGAAAAGTTGTAAGCCCTTGGAACCCCATGGCCCTTTGTCCTTGATGAAAAAAGGGGGAGAAAACATTAGAGGGGGAGAATAATAAAAGGGGGAGAGAACATTAATTAGGGGGGTGTATACAAGAAAACCTAACTTGTTAGGACTACAAGTAAAAAAGAAAATGTTTGTTGCACATGTATATGAAAGATCCAAAATAAAGAAAAATATAACTAATTCTATGCTTGAGTTTTAAAATTTAATGCAACTGAAAAGAAAGAGTCCTCATGCCTTGGAGCAGCTCAACAAGGGTGCCCACAAGAGACCTTGTTGGTGTGCTCAATAGTGAGGGATGTGGATGTGCTCTCCCAAACACAACTATTGAATGAATCCCAAAATGATTTGAAATGAAATGCAAGATGTATGAAGCTAACTAGATGTGAAGAGAATACTTCAAACAATGGTTATGGATACAACCATGCTCAAAGCATTCATGGATGGTGAATGTGGATGCAAGAAAATAAACTAAGTTATCAATTCAAGAAATGAAATATAACAACCACCAAAGAGTTAGCAACAATGCATGAAATCACTAAGAACTTTAGAACTATACTAACATGATAATAATGCAAATGAGGGAGATGAAAAATGCTTGAGATAAGGGCTCTATTTATAGGATTGAGAGTGGATTTGAGGAGGTGGCATCTATGTGGCATCCACATAGGTGCCACAAGGGAGACACATTGACTAAGGAGACAAGCCATGCAAAGGTCAACATAAGCCTTTTTAGTGATGGAGATAGCTAAAGGTTTGCTCACACGTGTGTGAGCAACCTTGGAGAAAGGAAAGGGGGACAAGTGTGTAAGAGTGTAAGAGGCTTTTTGGATAAAATAATAAAAGGAAAGCTTTCTTGGATTTTGAGTTGCTCACACATGTGTGAGAAAATACTTAGGGCCTAAAAGGTTCTTAGGAAGGTGTTTAGGATAACTAAGTGGGATTAGCTTGTGGGTAGACTTGGAAGGATGAGAGTGATGAGTGGTAGACTAGGTTTTAGGTGGGATTGGGATTTAATTTAATCACAGGATTATCAAATTTAATAAAGTGGAGGGAATTAAATAAATTGAAATTTTTTTAAAAGGAGAATTATGGAGCACTATGCATTAAATAAATTTAACACATCAGAGGGGATGCATTTAAACTAAATTTAAATACATTAGGGAAGTAAACCTATTTAATTAAATAAGTAGAAGAATATGAAAAATATAATTAATTAATAAATAATCAATTATAATTTCAAGGGAAATATTAAATAAATTAATATAGTGTTTGGGACAATTTTAAGCATCTACATTTTGCCCCTCTTTGATGTGATGTCGGGATGACATTATATCAAAGAAAAGAAAATATAGGTTGCCCCAAAGAGGAGAGGAGTTGTAGGAGTTACATCATAGGGCTGACAGGGAAGGAAGGTGCCCCCTCGCAAAAATAGAGAATTTTTTTTTTTGGTACAATTTTCGCGAAAAAGACCCAATAAGAAAAGAAAGGGTAGGAAAAAGACATAGATGAATGCTTTGCATGACTTGGGGATAAGCAAGGATAAACATGGCCAAGGAATGAGTACATGCTCAAAAGGGGACCTCGAAGGGCCTATATAAGCCTCCAAGAGACTCTTGGAAGAGTCATTTTCACACCTAAAGAGTAGAGAACCAAAGTGAAGGATGGATCCGGTCGAGAGATTGTAACTTGGAGAGTGCATTCGGGTTCACCAGAGATTGACTGACATGAGACCATTGGTAAGTCAACTATCTCAACTTGTCAAATTTTCAATTATGCTTTTAAAATACATATTTTTCAGGTGGGAGACTGGGGAAAAATCAGGTCGGGGTGGAGACAATAGTTCTCCACTCCATCATCTGTGAAGATGATAAATGAGAGAAATGATCTCTATAGAGATGACATGATACATCATGTTGCCTTTGAAGATGAAAAGGTACATCTTGGCATCTACACAAATGAAGAAAGAAGGTGAGGATTGGGTTGGAGACAATGATCTCTACATTGTCATCTTCGAAGATGACAAAACACTAGTTGCTAGCGTAAAAACTGATGTCTGCAAAACTGTTGGGGATGCCAGATTGACATCTCTACATTTTGGAGTCTATGTAGATTGGTGTCTACACTGATTTGGATGAATCAATCTAGACTCAAGTGACAGGGATGATCGGGGGTTAGAAAGAGCATGATGCTGCATGCAAATGTAAATTGATTAGTGCATGTTTGTGCTACAAATGTTGACGGTGACAATTCAGTTGCTGGAGCATTATCTAATGTTGATGGTGCTAGGGGAGAGACTCACAGAGGTGGATTAGGGACATGTGCAACTTTTTGGGCTAAAGCATGTCCACGAGTGACCAGACTTGAGGGAACACTCAGTGCAACTTTCTACATTAGTGGAGCGGTGGCATACATCGACTTTGAACTTCCATCTACCTATAGGAGAGGTGATGGTGACCTTCCTAGATGTGTGGTAGTTATTGTGAGTGTCAATCCATTGGAGATACCTATATTATGTGCTAGAGGGAGTATATCCATATCTATGAGAGCGTTTCAGGTAGAGGAGACAACGACTACCAATTCAACAATCGTGGCTAATATGGAGGAAGGTGTTAGACCAAATATTATCATGGCTAAACCTCTACTTGGCTTAAGTTATATGTAGGATGGCATTGGACCATGATGGGCATGGATTTTTTATTAGATGGGCATGAGTTCTTAAAACTTTGCTACAGGATGACGATGCAGTTTTCTGCTAGGGCCACACCATCTTGGCATAACTATATTATGATTTACACATGTGTGCCTATAAGATACAGAGGACCATAGGCCAAGGGTTGACTCCACTGATGGTAAGCATATAGGTGTTACAAGACCTATTACTCGATGAGAGAGACAATAGTCCAAAGAGTAGTATGTATGTCAATATAGACCACCTATCTAGTACACATCTATTGAGTCAATAGGATTATGGCGATGATGCTCAAATGAGATTATCATGTTCGATTGGATGCCATACACAAACTACGAGTTTTAGGGAGCTATAATACCTACAAGTGGAGAGGATGATGCTCAGGATCAGCTCTACTTGCAGTATGCTTAGTTAGACTATTGGTTGATTAACTAGACAATGCACATTGTTATGTGTTATATTCCCTCTAGGGTGTTGAGATAGTTTAGATGGGTTTAGGATACTATGCTAGATAGGTTCCTTTATCCAATGGTTTCTTGGGAGTATGGCAAATTGTGGGTTTTTGGGACCACCATTATACTAGCAAGGATTTCATGGTGTGGCATGAAGCCAGTGCCATGGGTGCATGGGTAAGACTAGGGAGATGTTGGGATGACACCAGCATACACAGTGGTGGGCTATACATCAGCCACTAAGGCTGATAGTACCAGGGGCACCTCCACCAGAAGAGTAGGCATGAGGTGGGGGAGATGGGACTGGAGGGGGAGATGGGGTACATGCACCAAAAAGGCCACTACTAGCATAGGGACCATAGTAGGGTCCACAAGGATGACAAGTTTGGTAGATGAGAGAGTAGGCACTAGTAGAGCCACCACTAATACAAGGGCCATAATGGATACCATAGGGGCCACCTCTAGTACAACAGGGGGATATAGATATAGTCAGGGCCAAGTGTGATAGCCTCTAGACAGAGGTTTCCTAAATATAGGGAGAGGTATAGGCATAGCAAACCAGAGTAGATAGTGAATAGGAGGCCCTGGAAGCCTTGTAGGCAAGTTTCTATGCTTGAGTTTAGTGATCTCACTATGCATGTGGATATGGAGGAGATGATAGAGTTAGACACTCTGCAATAGGATGTGGCCTCCCTTTGAGAGGACAAAGATACCCTGCAATGCCAAGTAGATGAGTATCAGGGGCAGCGAGACATCACTAGGAAGATGGTTAAGTACAGGGGGATGATCATTGTTTTGCAGGAGGCCTTGACTGCATGCCGACATGATGCACATGTCGTGCAAGAGGCAGGCTACTATAGGACATTATATCATGATTTTGTGCCAGAAGAGCAACAATAGCTATATTTCAAAGAGACATCTAGCTCATGGGCTATAGGTGGCTGACAGAGATTAGAGCCATCAGTTAGAGAAGGGGGACCTCCATGAGGAGGGGGTACAAGAGGGGCAAGGCCCTCAGAGCCAGGCTAATGATCCCCAGAGAAATCAATTTTGACACAATGATGTAGATGCAGTGAGTTTTTTGTAACGCCCCGCTCGGGAACCCAAGAGAATTAAACCTAAGATGTTACAATGTTTACTAAACTATTTTTAAAAAAAAAAAGTTTAAACAACATCAAATAACATTAATGCGGAAGCAATAAGAACATAGATATCAAATACACATATGCAATTACAGATACAGTTTCAATTCCTCAAGGATTCCTTTACGTTGAGTCACATTTAATAATTTTAAATTAATTAGTTTAAGTTTCAAGTACAATGTCTCATGATCATAAAGAAATAACAAATACATAATCGCATAAGCAAAGCATAAGTATATCTAATACAATGATAGTACATCCACTAAATAACATCCACTGCACATGTTGCAGGGTATGTGAGAATAGATACAATACATCATAATACATGATAACATATATACATCAACTGAAAAGAAGTCTCTGAGATAAGAAATAAGAATGATAAAGTTACATCTTCTGCAACAAACATCCAACAATTGTCAATGTGAAGGGGGGCCCAAATGGTAAGAAGGCACTACCTCCCGACCACGTGGTTACCTAGTCAGGCTTCCACTCCCACCGTGCAGGGAAGATAATGAACGATCCACAAACGGCTATCAAACATAAAACATTCCTAGGCAAGGTACCCCTAATAGCCAAAACTACCTCAAAGGTAACACATGCTAATCCAGAAGATAAAATAATCTAGAAAGAAAGAACACTCCAACCAATACCGACATCACATAACCAAACATCATACACAAACCAAGTATAAACCAAATACCAAGATCACAAGATAAAGTCAACAAAAGACAATCACCTCAAGTCAAAAGCCACATGTCAAAAGTACATCATCCATGAATCACCAATCATCATCAATGAAAGTAAATAACCATAATAAACACATCCGACAATAGATACACCACCAACAATAAGTACACCACCAGAGGTACACAAATCTACAGAGGAGACTCGGGCTACATACTAGGGAGTGTCATCACATGGCTGCTTGAGTTAGCCTGGACTGATCTCTTAAGAGACCCCAGACCCTCAAGCGTTGAGTTACCCAGGACTAGTTACTCTGAACCCCGGACCCTCAACATCACACATATGGAAAACTAGAAAGCCCTCTCAAGAAGACGAGGCACTCATCTCATTCCCATCCTTAGTCTATACAAGCACTAAAGGCATGGGTAGATCAAATATCTCTAACTTATCTTTTTAGTTTGTTTTCCCCCCATAAATTTTAATTACTAGATTATCACTTAATACATAACTTGCATTAGGTTACCCTGGCACTAACCACTTTGGGTCCTAGACCCCTATGCAAGTCACTCCCAAAGTCACGTACCTAGACAACCTCTCCTAAGCACATAAAAATGCAATTGTGTCCCATACCACAACACCCATAAAGATCAAACTCGGTTCCTTAATAGGCAACCTAATAACACGATGGTTCTCCCATCAAAGTACACATAAATGCTTCATAAAGTAAACCTCATAAATATAATTTCCAAACTGAATCACAAGACATATCATGACATCCAGTCACATAAATGGTATAACAGAAATCTCACAAACCTCTGGTGTACATCCTAGACTAGTCGACATCTAATCAACACCAAAATCCACAAGTAAAGACAATACATAGAAAACAGTACAATTTCATAGTTGGGTTTGATTTGAAAAGACATAAAAAAAGTTAAAAGTAATGTTTTCAATTTGCATTACAATGAACATTCAAGTGTAGGAAATTCTCGGTTTATTGTACCCATTAACCCATTCATTATTCGACTTAAATATGTAAAATTACCATCATAATAAAAGTCATTTCCTACTAGAATAATCTAGAATAATCATTTTATTCCATTTAGGTTATTAAAAGAAAATAACAGTTCATTGATTTTAAATAAAATAACCATAATTTTAATAAAATCAATATTATTAAATATGATAAATTAATAACCTCATTAACTAATTCTTATCATTAACAGATCCTAATTAAATCAAGTTTAATTAGATTAATTAATAATTAATAAAGTTATTTAATTTTATTTAATTACAAAACATTTATATATATTAATAGTTAAATAATTAATAAATAATTATAAAATTTAATAATACAAAAATGTTATTAAATTATAAAGTAAATTTATTACAATGTAATTTAAATAAATTTTAAAACGTATTAAAATTTAATTAATTAAAAAAAAACAAAATATAAATATTTACATGTTTCGGCGTGTTTAAAGGCCTGCCAGCCTGGTACCTGCGACAGCAGGTACCCTATTGCGTGTAGCAGCGGTACCGGCTACCGCGGCAAACTCTGCCGACAGCAGGTACGGGGGGGGGGTATGTCCCCACCCTATATATTATATTTTTAAAAATTTTTAAAATATTAAATTTTAAACAAACATTTATTTTTTTCCAGTAATATATAAATATTTTAAACAATCCAAATACATTATAATAAATTAATATTATTTTTAAATATATTTCTTTTTAAAAATAATAACAATTTATATATATATAATAAAACCTCTTTCTTTCTTCTCATTATTTAATTTTTATTTTTTTATTTTTTTAAATACTATCTGCAAATATAGTATGGTAGAGAGGACACAACAAATCGTTCGAATTTCTAATTTTAAATCTTCTTTTCCTTCAAACCCTACATGATTTAATTAATTTCCTCAATGATTCTTCTATATGAATAATGAGAGACTAATTTTAACCAATCAGATCTTGAAAACAATCGAGATGATAAACAAAATTTCAATCACCCAACAATCACGAAGCAAACAGATATTTCCAATTAAAATTGCATTCACGAGATTTCAAAACCCTACCTCGTACTGATGCTAAAACTCTAACAGCTAGATGAAAATTTCTACTGCAAGCAATATCCTTCAAGCTACGAAAAATTCCTTCTTCTCCAAACCCTCTGAATTGCTCTCCAAACTTGTGCGTGCCCTTTTTAAACTTGTGTCTGAAAAACTCTCTGAGACCTGTGTGTGAAAACTTGTGTGTGCAATAATGACCCAAAACCTCTAATATAGAATCTAATTACCCTTTAGGGTTTATGTCTCCACAACTCTAAATTAGAATAATTATTTAATTTAATTAATTCTTTCATGCACAATTAATTTTCTTTTTAATTAAGATATTCTTTTATTATTCCTTCATGCACTTTAAGTGAATTATTAAATTACTTTATTTAACTTTCCACTTTACTTTACTTTAAATTAATTTAATAACCTTTAAAAATCTCATGCACACTTTCTTAGAATATCTTTATTAAGTTCACATGTTTTTTTATCTTTTAAATTAATCTCTTATATTTAAAACTCATTCATGTGAACTTAAATCTTTTCCATAAATTAATATCTTTTTCCTTTTTAATATATTTTTGAACGTTTAAATTGATAAATATTTATTAACTTAAATAACAATAATATTTAGCATTTATTTAAAAATGAACTCTAAATATATTATTATTAAATTAAATAAATATTATCATGTTCTAAATTTAATCTTATAGCTTTTATCTTCCAATTCAATTCTTTATATTTAATTAATTAAATATAACTAAATATTCAAAAAGTCATAATAATTCTCCATTAAATTAAATTATTAATTTAATCTATTAATTAGACTTAATTAATAGAAAATACATCAAACACTCACAAAACAACATACACACAAAAATACTCACGGGTTTAAAAAGGGTAGACAGTCTGTTACGAGTCCCCCTTGCAGGACAAGTATTATAGGCTTATGGCTAGGATTGGACCTGATTATTATCTTCCCATTCTCACCATTTGAGTATTTGTAATAGGGCATGCTCATCCTAGCAATTCAGGGAAGTCGATGCCTGGTACCTGCATCCTGCATAAAAGACAAGCATGTACATGTATATAATCTATCTAAACTAAACAGACAATGGCAGGGAGTGGTTCATTGTGTAGATCCCGACTAGTAGGTGACTATGACTCCCTCCCTTAACCACATCAAACACGTCAGACAAAAAGATAAAATAAACACGCGCACCATACACATGCAAGTATGGGGTAAGTATAATCAAATGCGTACATATAATAATGCATCTCTATCAATACAACATAATCATCATTAAAGACATCATGTTAACATTTTTATAAAAGAAACCACATTTACTAACTAGGATCATCATAATATCATTAACAACACATGAATGAAATCAACTAAGAAATAATAACTGATACATTTGTAATCAAAGTCATGAAATAATATCATAGCATTGTAAATCGAATATCTCTAAATTAATCAATGCACAAAATCAACCTAAAAGAACTTGACAATGATAACAAAAATGCGAACTAGGGGTAGACACTACATACACCCCCCCTAGAATTAGGCTTACTCCTGGAAGCCCATTACAAAGAAACGTAAATCAAACTCAGAAAACTCAAAACTAAGGTCCACGATCGGTGCAATTGGTCACTCTATGACCATATTTTCCACAAAAGTAGCAATCTCCACTAAAGCCTCCCTGAGCTCTAGGTGCACGCGACTGATCAAAACTACTAACACTAGCATCCTGACTAAGAGCTCGAGGAACTCGATCCAACCTGTTGCGCATACTACGCTTCCAGTTGCGATAGTTCCCTGACTGTGAACCACCACTGTTACCATGGAAGAACTTTCTTCCTGGCTTCTCCTGATTACCTTTAGAGAATTTAGGAGAATTTCTAGAACTTCCAGCCCCTTGAGACTGGTTATCCCTCAATGCTCCTGAATAAAGTGATCCTCTAGCCTGAACACCTGGTAGGCCACCTTGGCCGGAAGTCACACTCTCCTCAACCAAAGTAGCTCGCAATATAGCATCCTTAAGGGTTTTAGGTTGGAAAACGTTGACACCCCCAATGATGTTAACATTCAGTCCTCTAATGAAATGTTGGACCATCAATGGTGAACTATCACTAATTCCTGCATAAGACATAAGCTCGAAGAACTTACGCTCATACTCCACCACAGTCTTGGTACCCTGTCTCAAATTATGAAACTCATCTGCCCTCTGAAGTTGCCACTGTTCTGATAGAAATCGCTCATGAAAGTGTTCATGGAACAACTCCCATGTAACAGTCTGCATATTAATCCCAAGTTTCTTCTCCTCTATATTTCACCAAATCGCTGCAAAGAGCTCTAAGTGTGTAATGGAATATCTTGCTTTGACATTGGAGTCAAAGTCTTGCATGGAAAAACATTTATCTAGAGAAATCAACCAATTCTTAGCATCATATCCAGTACCTTCTCCATTGAAAGGTTTGATCTTGACCCATAATAGGTCCTTCATCTGGATGGACTGACTAGACTGCCTGTTGCTCTCTAGGATCCTCCCTCTAGGACTCATGGACCTATCTCTATCTCCATGCTCTGAATGATGAGCTCTATCCTGTAACGGTAGGTGTGCTAGGATCTCCTTGACCAAGTCTCTAGTGACCGGTCCTTCTATCTCAGCATCTTGCTTAACACTAGCATCCTCTCTAGCCTCTTCCTGAATAGGGTCCCCTGAATGGACCAAGGAAGGAATACGGTGACTAACTCTCCCATGACTTCTACCATGTCCTGAGCTACGACCCCTAGCAATGGATCTAGAACCAGAAGTCATCTCTTCTACAACACCCAAACACAACAACAACATCTAAGAATCCATCATAACCATAGAGTCATAACTTACTGACATAAAGTAATAATCTGAAAAAGTTTTAATAAGTTTTCTAGTTCCATGTTTAGAATCTGTATCATTTCAAATTTTGTTGTTCAACAGTTTGGTTTCAAGTTTGATGTCAATATAAGTTTTCTGTTTAAATAAGTTGCAAGTTTACTAATTGCTCGAGTGATGGCGCACATAATGCCCAGAGTTCCCAATGTTGAAACTTAGGCTCTGATACCAGATGTAACGCCCCGCTCGGGAACCCAAGAGAATTAAACCTAAGATGTTACAATGTTTACTGAACTATTTTAATAATAAAAAAAGTTTAAACAACATCAAATAACATTAATGCGGAAGCAATAAGAACATACATATCAAATACACATATGCAATTACAGATACAGTTTCAATTCCTCAAGGATTCCTTTACGTTGAGTCACATTTAATAATTTTAAATTAATTAGTTTAAGTTTCAAGTACAATGTCTCATGATCATAAAGAAATAATAGATACATAATCGCATAAGCAAAGCATAAGTATATCTAATACAATGATAGTACATCCACTAAATAGCATCCACTGCACATGTTGCAGGGTATGTGAGAATAGATACAATACATCATAATACATGATAACATATATACATCAACTGAAAAGAAGTCTCTGAGATAAGAAATAAGAATGATAAAGTTACATCTTCTGCAACGAACATCCAACAACTGTCAATGTGAAGGGGGACCCAAATGGTAAGAAAGCACTACCTCCCGACCGCGTGGTTACCTAGTCAGGCTTCCACTCCCACCGTGCAGGGAAGATAATGAACGATCCACAAACGGCTATCAAACATAAAAAATTCCTAGGCAAGGTACCCCTAATAGCCAAAACTACCTCAAAGGTAACACATGCTAATCCAGAAGATAAACTAATCCAGAAAGAAAGAACACTCCAACCAATACCGACATCACATAACCAAACATCATACACAAACCAAGTATAAACCAAATACCAAGATCACAAGATAAAGTCAACAAAAGACAATCACCTCAAGTCAAAAGCCACATGTCAAAAGTACATCATCCATGAATCACCAATCATCATCAATGAAAGTAAATAACCATAATAAACACATCCAACAATAGATACACCACCAACAATAAGTACACCACTAGAGGTACACAAATCTACAGAGGAGACTCAGGCTACATACTATGGAGTGTCATCACATGGCTGCTTGAGTTACCCTGGACTGATCTCTTAAGAGACCCCAGACCCTCAAGCATTGAGTTACCTAGGACTAGTTACTCTGAACCCCGGACCCTCAACATCACACATATGGAAAACTAGAAAGCCCTCTCAAGAAGACGAGGCACTCATCTCATTCCCATCCTTAGTCTATACAAGCACTAAAGGCATGAGTAGATCAAATATCACTAACTTATCTTTTTAGTGTGTTTTCCCCCCATAAATTTTAATTACTAGATTATCACTTAATACATAACTTGCATTAGGTTACCCTGGCACTGACCACTTTGGGTCCTGGACCCCTATGCAAGCCACTCCCAAAGTCACGTACCTAGACAACCTCTCCTAAGCACATAAAAATGCAGTTGTGTCCCATACCACAACACCCATAAAGATCGAACTCGGTTCCTTAACAAGCAACCTAATAACACGATGGTTCTCCCATCAAAGTACACATAAATGCTTCATAAAGTAAACCTCATAAATATAATTTTCAAACTGAATCACAAGACATATCATGACATCCAGTCACATAAATGGTATAACAGAAATCTCACAAACCTCTGGTGTACATCCTAGACTGGTCGACAATTAATCAACACCAAAATCCACAAGTAAATACAATACATAGAAAACAGTACAATTTCATAGTTGGGTTTGATTTGAAAAGACATAAAAAAAAGTTAAAAGTAATGTTTTCAATTTGCATTACAATGAAAGTTCAAGTGTAGGAAATTCTCGGTTTATTCTACCCATTAACCCATTCATTATTCGACTTAAATATGTAAAATTACCATCATAATAAAAGTTATTTCCTACTAGAATAATCTAGAATAATCATTTTATTCCATTTAGGTTATTAAAAGAAAATAACAGTTCATTGATTTTAAATAAAATAACCATAATTTTAATAAAATCAATATTATTAAATATGATAAATTAATAACCTCATTAACTAATTCTTATCGTTAATAGATCCTAATTAAATCAAGTTTAATTAGATTAATTAATAATTAATAAAGTTATTTAATTTTATTTAATTACAAAACATTTATATATATTAATAGTTAAATAATTAATAAATAATTATAAAATTTAATAATACAAAAATGTTATTAAATTATAAAGTAAATTTATTACAATGTAATTTAAATACATTTTAAAACGTATTAAAATTTAATTAATTAAAAAAAAACAAAATATAAATATTTACATGTTTCAGCATGTTTAAAGGCCCGCCAGCCTGGTACCTGCGACAGCAGGTACCCTGCTGCTCGCAGCAGCAGTTGTACTGCTGCCTGCGGCAGCAGCGGTACCGGCTGCCGCGACAGACTTTGCCGACAACAGGTACGGGGTGGGGGGTATGTCCCCACCCTATATATTATATTTTTTAAATACATTATAATAAATTAATATTATTTTTAAATATATTTCTTTTTAAAAATAATAACAATTTATATATATAAAATAAAACCTCTTTCTTTCTTCTCATTATTTAATTTTTATTTTTTTATTTTTTTAAATACTATCTGCAAATATAGTATGGTAGAGAGGACACAACAAATCATTCAAATTTCTAATTTTAAATCTTCTTTTCCTTCAAACCCTACATGATTTAATTAATTTCCTCAATGATTCTTCTATATGAATAATGAGAGACTAATTTTAACCAATCAGATCTTGAAAACAATCGAGATGATAAACAAAATTTCAATCACCCAACAATCACGAAGCAAACAGATATTTCCAATTAAAATTGCATTCACGAGATTTCAAAACCCTACCTCGTACTGATGCTAAAACTCTAACAGCTAGATGAAAATTTCTACTGCAAGCAATATCCTTCAAGCTACGAAAAATTCCTTCTTCTCCAAACCCTCTAAATTGCTCTCCAAACTTGTGCGTGCCCTTTTTAAACTTGTGTCTGAAAAACTCTTTGAGACCTGTGTGTGAAAACTTGTGTGTGCAATAATGACCCGAAACCTCTAATATAGAATCTAATTACCCTTTAGGGTTTATGTCTCCACAACTCTAAATTAGAATAATTATTTAATTTAATTAATTCTTTCATGCACAATTAATTTTCTTTTTAATTAAGATATTCTTTTATTATTCCTTCATGCACTTTAAGTGAATTATTAAATTACTTTATTTAACTTTCCACTTTACTTTACTTTAAATTAATTTAATAGCCTTTTAAAATCTCATGCACACTTTCTTAGAATATCTTTATTAAGTTCACATGTTTTTTTATCTTTTAAATTAATCTCTTATATTTAAAACTCATTCATGCGAACTTAAATCTTTTCCATAAATTAATATCTTTTTCCTTTTTAATATATTTTTGAACCTTTAAATTGATAAATATTTATTAACTTAAATAACAATAATATTTAGCATTTATTTAAAAATGAACTCTAAATATATTATTATTAAATTAAATAAATATTATCATGTTCTAAATTTAATCTTATAGCTTTTATCTTCCAATTCAATTCTTTATATTTAATTAATTAAATATAACTAAATATTCAAAAAGTCATAATAATTCTCCATTAAATTAAATTATTAATTTAATCTATTAATTAGACTTAATTAATAGAAAATACATCAAACACTCACAAAACAACATACACACAAAAATACTCACGGGTTTAAAAAGGGTAGACAGTCTGTTACGAGTCCCCCTTGCAGGACAAGTATTATAGGCTTATGGCTAGGATTGGACCTGATTATTATCTTCCCATTCTCACCATTTGAGTATTTGTAATAGGGCACGCTCATCCTAGCAATTCAGGGAAGTCGATGCCCGTTACCTGCATCCTGCATAAAAGACAAGCATGTACATGTATATAATCTATCTAAACTAAACAGACAATGGTAGGGAGTGGTTCATCGTGTAGATCCCGACTAGCAGGTGACTACGACTCCCTCCCTTAACCACATCAAACACGTCAGACAAAAAGATAAAATAAACACGCGCACCATACACATGCAAGTATGGGGTAAGTATAATCAAATGTGTACATATAATAATGCATCTCTATCAATACAACAAAATCATCATTAAAGACATCATGTTAAAATTTTTATAAAAGAAACCACATTTACTAACTAGGATCATCATAATATCATTAACAACACATGAATGAAATCAACTAAGCAATAATAACTGATACATTTGTAATCAAAGTCATGAAATAATATCATAGCATTGTAAATCGAATATCTCTAAATTAATCAATGCACAAAATCAACCTAAAAGAACTTGACAATGATAACAGAAATGCAAACTAGGGGCAGGTACTACATTTTTTATGATGTATCATGCATTATGTACTTTATGATTCTTTTTGTATGTGGATTGTACATGGACACTTATATATATATATATATATATATATATATATATATATATATATATATATATATATATATATATATATATATATATATATATATATATATATATATATATATATGATGAGATGATTCAATGATCCTAAATGTGTATGCATGATGGTGTTTTATGGATGTTTATGATGCTTATGTTTATGAGGTTTTATGAGTACCATGTGTGATGCATGATGTTATGATATTGCTACTCACATTGGTGATGCAAGATGTGTTTGATGTGATTTAGTATTTCTTATGATGCATATATGATAGCTAATGTGTGGATGATGTAGGTCCTATATGACGGTGATGTATGAGATGTATACATTGTGTCGATTTATATGTATAGACACATTATATGATTTGTGTTAAATTTATCATTATGTATATTCAACTAAATGCAATGATTGTAATGATGAAACTTAATGGATTAATGGAATGAAAAAATAATGTGACCTAATGAAGAATAATGAATGGGATGCATAATTGAGGTGGAATGAATGTAATAGATGAAAAATGAGTGTATCCTAAATGAAAATGTCAGTAACATACTAATCATGAACTAGCTAAAATGAAAAATGAAATGATATAAACAAAAAGTGTAAATATGAAACATGAAGATGTAATATGAATGATATCTAATGGATGGACTTGTGTCAAATTGTAGTTCGTAAGAATCAAGTAGCCCAGCATAGCAGGGGAGGGGGGATAAATAGAACGCTTGTCTTAAGTAGAGCACAATGAAATCCTATACTACATGAATCCTAACTACATGATACTGAGGGATTAAGTTGTACTTATCTAGTTTGATTTTGCAAAAGGATTTATGCACCCAATGCTATAGAAACATAGATGACAAGATTCCTTTGTGTGGACTAGACTCTCAACAAAATAGAGACTTTAGGATAATAGATATAATTTTTATAGTCATGATAGAACGAATATCATACACACACTAGAGAGGTCTATGTACACCCAAATTCCTTTTAGGGATCTTGGAGGAAAGTGTGCCAACCCATTGCCCCCAGTGGACAATGCATAACCATAACTTGAAACTAACATAGATGTACTAAAGCATCAAAATAGATCATACTGCAAATAACATGTGTAGTTAGTTGGAACCATTCAAGTGATACCAAGATATGGAAGATCAAGGAACACCGTAAAAGGCTACTACTAACAAAAAAATGAAATCAATCAAAAGAGGCTACATAACCAAGTAGTCATTCAGTTCACAGTTCATGCCAAGAATGTTAGTCCAAGAGTGAAGGTTGTAGTGTCATGCGTTAGAAGGATTCATCCTATGAAATTTTGTTTATCTAAGTTGTTGTCATGAGTGTTCATTGGCAATAGCTATGAAAAGAACAAGTTTCTCAAATTGTTAAGTCTCAATGGTGATTTGTTTAAGTTCTATTGAAGTCATTGTTGTCGGAAAAAAAAAGCTCAGGATAATGGGAATAGGGTGAACATTCGACGAGAAAGTGCCTCATGGACTAGATGTCTTTTGAAAGATGAAAGTGGGTGGATGTCTTATAGACAAGAGGTCTTTTATTGGAAGTATGAAAAGCGCAAGCTAGATAGGACTTCTGCACAAAGATGGGATGAAATGGGAAAGTGTGGTGAAGTGAGATGAGCCTTATAGATAATGGACCTTATTGAAAACAAGATATTTTTAGGAACTTTTTTCTCTTTTTAATATTTTCTTCAGGACCATTTTACAAATGTTTTTTTGGAGTTTTTGATTTTCTATTTTTTTTTGGATTTTTGTAGAACTTTAACAACACTATACAGGAACTATAGAACTCAAGCATAAGACTGCTTGAGGTGCTAGATATTTACAGGCTCAAGGAGTGGATCTCCCTTTGAAGTGGCAATCAGATATGCCCCAAAACCATATTTGGCTGTAATGATAAACAAACCAAGCCAATTAGCTTCAAACTTTCCTTTCATTTCACATCCCTAGAGATTTTTAATGTTATGTTGCAATACTAGGTCATCCACCTCAAATTCTTGAGGTCTTACCTTTTTGTGAAACTAGATTTGAAGGTGATTTTGATACACATAGAGGTGGTTTAGGAAATTAAGGTGTCTCTCATCGAGGAGTTGTACCTCTTGCAAGTGAGCAACTTGGTATTCTTCTTCAGACATCAGATTCTCGAGAGAGATTCTAAGGGAAGGGAGCTCAATTTTTATGGGTAATATAGCCTCAGAGCCATAGACAAGGGAAAATGGAGTGGCTCCTATGGGGGTATGGATGGAGGTGTAATAGGCCCAAAGGGGGGGAGCAATTTGGAGATGCCAATCATGACCAACTACATCAATGATTTTCTTTAAGATTTTCAAAATGCTTTTATTAGTGGCTTTAGCTTGGCCAATGCCTTGGGGGAAGTATTTGGTGGAGAAATGCTGGGTGATTCTGAATTTCCTACACAATGTGGTAACCTCTTGATTTTTGAAAGGAATCCCATTATCTGTTATAATGTCTTTGGGGATACCAAAATAAAAAATCTTGTAGTTCAAGATGAACTTCAAAACATATTTTTCTATGGTGTAGGTTAAATGGATAGCCTTGACCCACTTTGTGAAATACTCAGTGGAATAAATAATATACTTGTGGCCATTTGAAAAAAAAGAATATATTTCACCAACAAGATCAAAACCCTAGTGGTAAAAGGGCCATGGTATGATGGTGGGTTGAAGGTCTTGGGTGGGAGCATGTATCAAATCTCCATGTTGCTGACAAGGAACACATTGTTTCACAAAATGATAGGCATCAACCTCCATAGTAGGCCAATAACAACCCATTATGAGGAACTTTTTTTCTAATTTAAGGCCACTAGAATGGGCAGCACAAATTCCTTGGTGAACCTCTTATAACTTTGTTCTAGCTTCATCTAAAATGAGATAGCAAAGGAGGGTTCTATCGAAGTGTTTTCAAAAAAGTGTGTCACCTAGGATAGTGTATCGGGTAGTGCGATGGATAAAGGTTTTACTTTGGTTTGTGGAAAGGGCTATGGGGATTTTTTTGTGACAAAGGTAGGAAAAAATTTTGGAGTACCATGGAGACTTAGGACCAACAATATCACACACTAGCTCTAATTTAGGTTTCTCATAAGCAGGAAGAAAAAGATTCTCAACAAGAAACTCACACTTAGGACTATATTCAGGCATGGTGATCATAGAGGCTATGGTGGCCATATCATCTGCTACTTTGTTATTTCTCCTTGGTATCTACTAAAAAACTATCTTAGTGAAGTGTTCTTTAAGATCTTCTACTATTCGATGATATGGAAACAACTTTTCATCCTTTGATATTCATCTGTAACTTGTCTAATGACCAATTGGGAGTCTCCAAAGAGAAGTAGGCTCTTAATATTCCATCAGATAGCTTGACATAGCCCTATTACTAGTCCTTCATACTCAACTATGTTTTTTGTGCAAGGGAATGGAATTTTGTAAGATTTATGAATAAGGTCTCCTTGTGGTGTAAGAAGCAAAATTCTTGCCCTTGATCTTTTTTGTGTGAAAGAATCATCAAAATATAGTTTTTGTTGTGTACTAGGGACAACAGTCATAATTGTGTAAGCTAGAAAATATTCTATGATAGGATGGTCTCCTTGAAGAGGAGCTTCCATAACTTAGTTGGCAATGACTTTTCCCTTAATGGCCTTACGATCTTTATAGACAATGTCGAACTCACTTAAAATAAAGACCCAATTTGAAGCATGACCAGTGAGAGAAGCTTTTGATAGAAAATACTTGAGGGAATCTATCTTAGAAAGGAGGTGTGTAGTATGATTAAGAATGTAATGAAATTTTTGTGTGTGTAAAAGATTGCAACCAAACAAGCTCACTCTATAGCAATGTAATTCAACTTATAGCCAACTAATGTTTGACTAACATAGTAGATAGCTTTCTCATTACCATTTTCATCTAGTTGTGCTAAAAGAGCAACTAGGGCAACTGAAGTGGTAGAAATGTAGAGAATCAATGGTTGGCTTACGATTGGAGGGACTAGTACTAGTGGATTAGCCAAGTATACTTTAACTTGCTCAAATTCTTTCTAACATAGGAAAACCCATTGAAACTTGGTGTCTTTTCAAAGAAAATGTTGGAATGGATGAACTTTATCTATTGTTGGGACACAAACCATCTCATGGACTATAACTACCCTTGAAAGTTAGGAAGTTGTTTCAATGTAGTAGGTGGAGGCATTTCCATGATTTCTTTTACTTTTTTAGGATCTACCTCAATGCCTCTTCTTGACACTATGTAACCTAGCAACTTTTTAGATTGGACCCCAAAGACACACTTCTTAGGATTAAGGTGAACTTTTTATTTCTCCAACCTTTAAAATATGTTGGTATGTAATGCCCTACCAGGGGACCCAAAAGAAATTAATCTAAAGTTTCACTAAGTTTGTCAAACATTTTTTATTAAGGACAACAATTAAACAACAATAGATATAATATAGTGGAAGCAATAATAGCAAGAGATAAGATAACAATGGAAGCATTAACTCACATACATAACAACCATCATAAGTAGATTACATCCCTTAGGGTTCTGTGATGTTGAATCACATTTAAGTTTAATTAATATTGAATCTAACATATAACACATCTATAATAAAGAATACCTACAAGTACAAATTCCATTTAAATAATATAAAATTACAGAATGTCACTTGGCAATTATTAGAATGCACAATCATCCACTGTACAAGTCATAGGGTATGAGAGGCTGAAATAATATATATCAAGATATAGATTACATCATCTCGTAAGATCTATGAAATAAAATACAATACACTTAGAGTATAACCATCCATCATAGAAATATAAGATTAGATAAAAATGAACATCTACAAACACATCGAGCAATAGCATTCGACAGTGAGATCTCAATGGTATAAAAAAAAACACTACCACCTAACCTCATGGAACCTAAATGACCCACTCCTACTGCATTGAGTAGATAAAATCAAGTGCCAAATGGATAACAAACTCAAAAGTCAAAAACCAACATCTAGGTTCAAGGAATCACCTAAAAGAAAACTATCTCAAAGGGTACCAAGACACAAGTATCAATTAATCCCAAAGGCAACACAGACACGTAGGAAATGTACTATTCAAGTGGGCAAGTTTCATCGAATAGGCCAACTCTAAGGTTACCCAACAATCTTTTAATACTATGCCCCCCTAGTGTCTCTATGTGGTGTTAGTATCCTTTTGTATAGACAAGGCATACTAACAAGTCAGCTCTAAGGTTACCCTAGTAGTCTTTTAATAATCTGGATCCCCTAGTGACTCTATGCAATATCAATATCCTTTCGTATAGACAAGGCATACTAACAAGTCAGCTCTAAGGTTACCATGATAGTCTTTTAATACTTCGTCCCCCTGGTGACTTTATGTAGTACCAATATCTTATTAATTTATTTTAAACCCATTTGATGAAATGTTATCACTTATTAAAATAACCTACAATGGGTTACCTACCAGCCTCTTTAGGGCCTTGACCTCCATTGCCAGCCACTTCCCAACATGACATATAGATAACCTACCCTAATCTTAACAAAAGAAAAAGATCTCAAATGACTATAAACCACACATCAGTTCTTAAGCAAGAAACTACAAAGTACTGAAATATTACTGATCATAATCATAGATTCACCAATATGATCATCCTAACAAAATTGATCCAAAATCAAGTACACATAAACCAATCCATGTCATAACATGACATCACCAAAGACAAATCACTTAATCACCTCATTCCTATACAAGCAACTGGGAGGCAATCAAGGATAGCTGATTGAAGACTCAAAAGGTTATATCAAACAAGATACATCATTCACTTCAATTCTACACAAGAGACACTGAAAGCAATAACTAAATATCGAATCAACTCAGCATAGAGCACACATGACAAATTACCATAGTTGGGTATAAAAGATTGTATACAAAACATCATCATGACATCACAAAACAAACCCCTAAGCCTCTGGTAATACAACCTAATTTGGTGAAAGTTAACTCAACCCCGAAACCCAACATCAATAAACCACACATCACATACAATACATACAAAAGTGAATTTCATAATTCAATAGGTTTTGAAAACCCTAAAGTTCAATATTTACTAAAGGTTTCAAGTTCTCATTTTTGTTTTCAAGACACAAAGATTCAATAACAACCAAACTTTCAAATTTCTTTTCCAAGTATTACTGCTTATAGAGTTTTCAATCTCAATCAGGGTTCATGTTTTTGTTTTCCCAAAGTACTATAATTAATAAGGTTTCTAAATCATAAAATTTCCCTAGTGTTGATTTGCTAATGTTTCTGAGTCCACATGAGTCTCAACACTCAACAAATCATAAAAAGTAGTTTAAACATTGTTTCATAGTTCAATTCACTACCAAAACATAATAGTTCAGTAAACATACACATAACAGTTTTTATCTTTTTAAAGTATATTAATTGCTAAGATTTCAAGTTTTCATTTTCTAAAGAAAACACAAGATTCGTTATACGATTAGGCTATTAATTCTCATCTTTTCCAAGTATTATACTTGTTAAGGTTTTTTTGAATAATCAAAAGATATAATCAATCTCCCAAAATAATAGAAATCATTTCGATAAAGACATCATCAAGTATAATTTGAGTTTATTTTAAAATAATTATTTCCTAAATTTCAATTATCAATTTACATTTCAAATCTATTTTAATACTTATAAATCATTTTCATATCTAAATTAAATCGTTAGATAAAATCTAAGTTTACTAAAGATAACCATTTTCCCAATTTACAATTATCCATTTGCCTCACAATTATATTATAATAATAAATTAATTATAATTACAACAATCTCATAATTAAATATTATTATTATTAAATCACTGATAGATTTAAAAATAAATAATCCAAATATACCTGACTGATAACAAAAACTAAAATCCATTATCCAAAAACTTGAAATAAATACCAACGTAATAAAATAATGCTTTTATTAAATATTATAAAACAATTTAAATAATAATTATTAAATTAATTAAAATAATAATTATCAAATTATTAAAAAATAATACCAATTTATTAATAGTCATAATTATTAAATAATATAATAAAGATTAGTTTAAATTTATTAATAATTTAAAACTATATTAATTAATTTAATTAATAACTATTTAAAAAACTATATATATATATATATATAAACATTTATTAAAATATAAAATTTTAATAAATTTTAAATACTTTAAAAAAAAATCCATTAAACAAACCTTTTAAACAAAATCAACATGTTTAAGGCCCATTGACCTACAACGAATCTACTGCTACAACATTACTTGTTGCGCAATAGTATGCAATATCGCTATTGGGGAAATAAGGTAGGAGGGGAAAGGGGGGTGGGAGGTTGGTGGCCCCTGCCCATCCAAAATTAATTTTAATATATATATTTTTATGTTCTATTTTTTAATTTAAAAAAAATAAAATGTAAAGCCCCCACAATTAAATTTGCATTTCTCCTTTATATATATATTAAACTGTAATTACATAGTAATTACAAATTACTATGTAATTGCATTATTCTATACACACACACACACACACACACACACACACTCCAACATAATCTTGATATAGAAATCTGAGCCAACTAGTCAAATTCTATAAACCAAAATTTGTTTTGTTTTTGAAACCCACATCCCGATTTTACCAATTAAATTACAAATTAACTTTCCAGATAAGGGTTTCAGTCCTTCCATTCATTTACTGATGTCATTAAAAAATGAAGAACAATAAAACACAAACCAAAGTTTCTAATTTCCAATTTGTATACAAATGTTTTGGAAAACAATGAACAACCAAATTCACACACAAGGGTTTCAAATCATCAAATTTCTTACAAAGGTTTCTTAAAATGAAGAACATTAGGTATGCAAACAAGGGTTTCAACCCAGAGGAATTTTGAAAATAGAAACATAATAGACAAGGAGAAGACATGAATTCGAAAAGCGAGCAACTATTGCATAAACCCACAAGATCCTACCTAGATCTGATGCAAAAATGATGAACACACAAAACACGCAAGAATTGCCTTCCTTTCAAAAACCCTTTTCCTCCAAATTTGCTTCTCCAAAACCCTGAAATTGCAAAATGAGCTCCATATCTATGATAAAGAGTTCTCCCCTAATTTGGGGCTCTGATTGTGTAATCATGTGAGAATACTTGTTGATCATTATCTTTCGATATTTTATTATCTTTTATATTTTCATGCACACTCTTAGATATTTAATTATAGAATATCTTTATTTAAACAATTAGCTTTCTCTCTTTAATTAATTTTTCAAGCATTTTTTATAAAAGTATTTATTGAATTAAGTAATAATAATATTTAGCATTTATTAAAAATGATCTCCTAAATATATTATTATTAAATTAAATAAATATTATTACACCTAGAGTAAGAACTTATAACTTTATCTTTAAATTTAATTATTTTATTTAATTAATTTCTCAATTAATTAAATATAATTAAATATCAAGTTTACTTCATAATTTTCCATTAAATTAAATCATTAAATACTCTTTTAATTCAATTTAATCATAATAGGAAATCACAACAAACCCATAAAACCAAATATGCCAACTCAACTGAATACAAATAACATAATTAACTCCAGGGTCAAAATCACGAATTCATGTCACTTGATGAATTTGGATGGGTAAACAACTTAAATACTTGTCCTATTTTCTAGGACAATTGGATTAAGTTAGGAATTGGACTCAAGAGTGATCTACCCACTTATACCATTGAGATACTACAATAAGGTATGCTCACCCTAGGAATTTTAGGGAAGTCGATACTCGATACTTGCAATTTTCATAAAATCCATGCATGTACAAGCACATATAGTCTAAATTAAAAAGGCAATGACAGGAAGTGGTACATTGTGTAGATCCCAACTAGCAGGTGACTATGACTCCCTCCCTTAACCATATTAGGAATGTCAATCATAAATTAAAATAGACACATACACCATACACATGCAAGTATGGGGTATGTTTTCATAAAAACTATATATAATTAATCTATCTATCTAACATCATGAGACAATTGAAATCACTAACTGAACATACATATATCATCATTGAAAGGATAAACATCAACAAATGAAATAATTGAATAACTCATCACAATTTTAATTGAGTATGAAATAACATATAATCAAATCTGGTAACTAGGTACCACTAATCCTAAAACATAATAAGAAAACTGGCCTAAAATGATTCAACAATATAATAGAAAAGTCAACTAGGGGTAGGCATTACATGGTAAGAAAAACAATGTGGGAGTCACGTGTCTTAGATTTTCCTAACATGTCATCAACATAGTCCTCCATTATTACATGTAGAAGATCATGGAAGATTGTGGTCATTGCACATTGATAGGTGGCACCGGCATTCTTTAAACCAAAAGACATTACTTGATAATAGAAATTTCCCCATGGGGTAGTAAATGTCATTTTGTGTTGATCTTCTTTTGAAATTTTGATCTGATTGTAATTGGAGAAACCATCCATTAGAGATAACTTTTCATGTTCAACAGTAAAATCCACTATAATTTTTATATTGGGGAGTGGAAAATCATCCTTAGGACATGCAAGATTTATATCTCAAAAATCTGAACATACGCAGATGCCCCTAGAGGCTTTACCTATAGGAACAATGTTGGAAACCCACTCAAGATAATCAATAGGTCAGATGAACTTTGCCTCTAACATTTTCTAACAATTCTTCTTTGATCAAAAGTGCTACCTTAGGATGCATCTTGGGTAACTTTTTCTTAACAAGTTTAATCTTTGGATCCACTACTAGGTGATGCACAACTAAGTCTATGTCTAAACCAAGCATGTCTTTGTATGTCCATGCAAAATTGATTTTTCCTTTCTGTAGGAACTTAGTCATCACTTTTTGTTCTTTGGGACTTAGGGTAGTAGTAATGTAGGTGATTTGTGAATGATCTACCATAGACAAGTTAACTATAATTGTGTCTTCATTCAATATAGATGGCTTTTTCAATGGTAGAGTTCTAAATGGCAAGTTAGTCTCTCCCTCTTTTGGCACCTCTAGCAGGTTTTCACTAGAAGAAGTGTCCTCTATTTTTTCTTTTTCTTCATCCAAGAGTTCTCTAAAAGAGTTTTCACTAGAGGATAGTTCTTCTATTTTAAAAAAAATTGTTTCCTTTTTCACTTTTGTGACTAAGAGATTTGACTTGGCTACCAAAGTAGGCTTCCTCATTGTATTGGATCTCATGCTCGTAATCTTGGAGACTCTTGAGGCCAAAAATTGTAATCACTACTTCATCAGAGTTACAAATATTGAGAGCTAGTGGTGTGTCTTGAAGGTCCTAGTCTATCATGTAATGGTTAGTGAGGGGTAGGTTAGTGGATGAAAATTTGGCTATGGTGATGGCATAGACATAGTTATTTAGGTCATCCTCAATGTATTGGAAAAGCACTTCAAAGAATTCCTCCTCCTGAATCTCAAAATTAGCTTCAACCATACAATAGTTGTTAGAAAAATATAACTTGGGTTTAATGGAGCCCAAACCTCATCCTTTAGGATAACTAGAAGCCTCAAGAGGTTCTCTGATTCCATCTTCTTTAGGTCCAAGGCCAGTGCCGTGATATCCCATGTTTTCAATGATAGGAGGAGCCTTGACACATTTATCCTTAGGGAATTTGACATGATCATCTTTTCCATCAAAATATAGCCAATCTAAGATATTAGACTTCATGTATTCATCACCAAGGCCAGTGCCATGATATCCCATGTTTTCAATGATAGGAGGAGCCTTGACATATTTATCCTTAGGGAATTTGACATGATCATCTTTTCCATCAAAATATAGCCAATCTAAGATATTAGACTTCATGTATTCATCACTAAGTGAACTCCAATGTTAAAAGGTTATAGTATCCTTATTTGTAGAAGGAGGTATTTGGGAGGTTTTACCAAAGGATTACAGGGAGAGTGGTAGTTCTCTAACACACAAGGCATTCTCAAACTTATATAGTCACATTCCTTGATCAACAAAGGTAACCTTTTTCACTACAATGTTGACCTTGATAGCTTCAAACATCTCTTTTCCTTTATAGGAACTAGAATCAATATTGGATGGCTCTAGAATTGTTGTGGAAGGTGTTTCCGTTATGGTGAGAGATCTAGGTATAACCTTACCAAACTCACTGATTGGACAAAAATTTGTTGGGGTACTGTCAAATATCTTAACAAAAGTGAAAGGAAAAGGATCTCCTAGAATTGAGACCTCTCTTCCTCAGTGGGGAAATTTCAAGCACTGATGATAAGTAGATGGGACCACTTTCCATGTATGTATCTAGGGTCGATTAAGAAAGATCTTATATGGTAAGTCCAAATCAAGGACATGGAATTCAATGTTGATTGCATCTCATCTGACTTGTAGTGGTAGCATGATAACCCCTTTAAAATTCTCTTTCTCTTTCATCATATGCTATAATAGTGATTTTTTTATTGATGTCTAGGAGATCTTCTGGGAGCCCCAAGAAGTAGATCGTCTTCAATCTATAGAGGTTTAAACCAAATCCATTATCTATTAGGACTCATTATATTTTGTGTCGCTATATAAGGAATTCACCATGGAGTGAAAAATTGTGGTGGTGATTACAACCTTAGGAATCTTTTTCTGTGAAGACAAGGTGTTGTTTGGCAGCAATATTTCCAATCATGGTAGTGAATCAAGATGCATTGATGTTTTCAGGAACACAAGACTCTAAAAGAGTAGTCTGAGGGATTTTTTGTGGATAGGTGAGGCGGTGAGGTGCTTGAGAATGGATATTTGTGTAGGTTTCTTCCCTACCTAAGATAGGACATCATAGCAAGAAGCAGGTCTCTACGAAGTGGATGGTGTTGGAATTACAATAGTAAAGGTAAACTTCTAAGAAAAGTGGGGGGGTGTGTGGATGAATCAATAGTTTAAACTTTGACCCATAAAACATTCACCACACGTCTATCTCATACATTCAATAAGTAAACTAAAAATACCATGTAAAGCATGTACATCTAAATCATGTAAATAGGTAAGCATTCACACATATAATGCGACACTAGATATGATTACAGAAAAACCCTCTAATGAGAAGGTAAAACTAGGGTGGGGATGACACACACAAATCTTCACTAATGCAGTAATAAAGTGTATCCAACGAAGGTTACAATGACATATGATCTACCCTGTGAAAGGTTTTCCCTATTAAAGGCTTACAAAGACTATTCGGTCTCATCCAATTAAAGGATTTCAACACCCAATTAGAGGTGTGCCTCATTAAAGGAATTTAAATCATAATTAAACACCTTGTTAGAGGATTTCAATACAGCCTATTAGGTTTACTTTGTTAAGAGATTTAGCTGATTCACCTATTAGAATGACTCAGCATTGATCCTGTGGTTAGCACTTTGTCGCTTGATGATAGATTGCCTCCAAACCGATGTATTCTTGATCCTTCTTGATCAAATGTCTCACTACTATATACTATTCCCTTTCTCTATTCTCTTTTAACTAATTATACAATGCAATTTCAATTCACAATTCCTTGGCCACCATGAATGCTTTGTTTATGCATGCAAACTTCTCTCTTCACTCTTTTTCACATTACACTAAAAAGTTTAGGGTTTGTCCTCCTTAAGAAGACTTAGGTGACTTAGGGTTAGGTATGACTCAATAGCTATGATTCATCCATTTTTTTGCTTAAACCTTCCCTTTATCTAATTGGATGCATGGCCTTCATAGGGATTCCAACTTAAGATTCATCCTTATCTCCAAAATATCATAATTCAATCTGTAAGTTAGCTCAAAAATGGTTTACATAGTAGTTTGTGCCAGTACAAATGAATATGTCAAAATTGTGTTACTTGACATCTTAAGTATCAAATGCTTGGTATATAATGATTTCTATAATGTGACTCAACATTTTAATGACTCGGCATGCACTGCTTGCTTGGCTCCTAAATCACTCAGCATACACTGTCTGGTGAACATTTGAGTGACTCGGCACATGAGTGACTTAGCACATGAGTGGCTTGACACTTACTATGGACTTGACATGCTCTATCTTATACATATTGTGCTCAACATGTACTACTTGTTTGGCATGAACTAAGTAAATGAATTAAGCATATAGAAACTCACTTGTCAAAATCAATCTGAGATCAACAATCTCCCCCTTTGACATTAGTGTCAAAAAAACTTGGTCATGCATTTATATCCTTATTCTTATGAGCATAACATATCTCTTATTTAGCTATTGTAAAAAATTTCAAAATTTCAAAATTTTGCATCAACTTATACCTCAAAATTTGATAACTCCCCCTATGTTAATTGATATGTTTTGTACTCAAAATCTTACAAATGTTGAATAGATGTGTCTCAATTGATACTCTTTCACTTTATGCTATTTATGTTTTTCTTTGCTTGCTCCCCCATGCTCTTACTCTATTTTGGCTTAACTCTCTTTCTCTCCTTGTGTTTAAGCTAACTTTCTCTTTCTTTGGCTCTCCCTTTGTTTAGCTCCTTTTATTTCTGCTTCTCCTCCTTTTTGACACTTATTTCAATGGGCTATAAAATGATAGTGTGTTTTTCCAAGAAAGATTTATGGACCTCTAGTATAATCTTAAGAGTTGCATCCCAATTTTCACATGCTACATCCAAAGACTTAATTTGGATGGCTAGCTTGAAAACAAGGTGGAATAGGCCATCTAATGTAGAAAGATTGGGGTCTTTCTTCATAAGAGTTTCTGCATAGCCTTGCTCCTTGTAGAAAATCTCCATGTGAGGAGTTAAAGTTATAGATAATGCCACTAATTGAATCTGTGTTTGTAATAAAGCTTTGAAATTTTTTTCACTTTGAGTTGGAGCCATAGGAAATTTAGCTCTAGATGACTACATGTTAGTCTCCAAGCTTAGGATGTGATTCCATGTCTCTTGTGTGAAGAGTGTGGGGTTGCACAGTTTCATGTATAGTGAGAAAATATTCTCAAGTACCTTCTTCATGCTCTCTACCTTAGTTGCCAATGAAACTTGTGTAAGTGTTACATCACCTAATATTTTCTCATTCACTTTACTTTGAAATTTCTTTTTAGACCATTCTAATAATTTAGATTGGTATCAAGCTTGGCATCACTTACCTTTTCCACTATATTTTTCAATTGTTCAATCAGTGGCTTGGTTTCATCTAGAGTAGGCAAACTGAATGCATCTAGGAAGATGTCTTTAATATCCATCAAAGCTTGCTTCTGCTTATGCTCCCTTCTAAGAAGTTCCCAATGTTTCTTTCTAGCCAGGGCTTCTTGTAGTATACCCATCTATTCTATTGTCAGTGTGTCATAATGATACTTTAGTAAAACAATCTCTTCATCAAGGATTACATTTTCATATGTTACTACCTCTTCTTCATTTGATGAACTTGGAATCAACATTAAAAATTGCAAAGGTGTTGCATCTATGCTCAGCCTCTGAAGAGTGTGATTGGAAGGAGTGCTAGATTTTGGTAAAGCTACCAAGGCTTGAATGGCTTCTTGCTCCTTTATCTTTGGTGTTAACTCGGTCTCTTCAGGCTTGTCCGTTTCTATCACAATGCCTTGAATTACACCTTGCACTTATGTTGGAGATGCAAATAAATATATCTAACCTGTTTGACTTTCTGTAATAGTAGTGGCTTGAGTTTCCATTTTATCTCCTTCAACCATATCAACCTTTGTTGGTGTAATTTCTAGTATTTTTTCTAAAGGTTGTACATTAGTGAAATGAGGGGTGATGGTAGGGGATTCTTGTGTTTTCACCTCTTCCCTTGTAGTATCAATCACCATTTTCTGAATTTCATCTATACTCACTAATATAGGATTATCACACAATTTTGCATGTAGTGTAGATTGATCAATTATCTTTTTCAAATCTTCCTCTATTAGGGGGTTGATGTTCTAAGCAATGAGATCAGAAACATCCTTTACTGTAACTATTTCAATGCGTACACTTGTTATTTGTTGAGGGTTGATATCTGGGAATTGTGTATCTTGTACACTCTATTCTTGTTGCTACTCTACTTTAGTTGTTACCTAGTCATCTATATGCATTTTAGTTCCTCCCTCAAATGTGTCTTTATTATTTTCATCTTCTTCATCATCTTTAACCTATATAGGTTCCTATTCAACTACTTTTGTTGTAGCTAATCCATATGTGACCTTCCACATCTATGTGTACTTCTTCACAACATCTTCAATATTGTTTTGCATTGTGCTGAAGGCTCTATATTTGGGTACAAATCTAACTGCATATTTCTTCATGGCCTTAGCAATTTTTGCCTTACTGAGTTCAAGAATAACTTGAGCAAGTGATGACTTCCTTATTTGCCTTTCTAAATTCAAACAATAATGCTATTTTTGCTCAACTCTTTCATACATGTTTTTAGACATAGAGCTAGCAACCTTTAGTGGGGCTTTCTTAAAATTTTCCATCATGGCATATATTGCCTTCTCCGCTTGATTCTTCTCATTTTTCCAAGGTTATCAAAATCAATGTGAGAAAATCTTGATAAATCTGCATTATTTCTAACATTCTCACATAGATTGTCTAAATCTAAAGCTAAATTGCGACACACCACTTGGAATTGGCTATTTTCATTTGATTCTATTCTTTCCTCATTAGATTCATCTTGAGCAATGTATTTTGTCCTTGGTATTTTCTTTGCTCCTTCTTCCTACTCTATAGGTTGAATCTTATCTTTTGACTTTTTTACAGTGACACATGCACTAGCCCTTGTGGTAGGTGTTGTAGATTTTGGTTGGCTTGGTTTAGTAGTCTTCTTGGACCTTGTCACTAGTTGAGCCTTAGTCTTTCTCTTCTTTTGATCAATAGGAGTAGGTGCTTCCTTAGCTTCTTCTTTCTCAACACCTTCTACAATTTTTGTCTCTTCCTCTTGTCGATCTTCTCCCATTCCTTGTGTTCATGCAAGTGGTACTTGGGTCTGGGTGGCTTCTTCCTCTTCATCCTCTTCCTACTCGACACCTTCACCAAATTTAGCTTTCAATTTCTTCACCAACTTCTCCTTCTTCTTTATAACATAGGTAGTCTTTAGTTCCATAGTAATTTTAGATTTGGCCATCTCATAATTATCAAATTCTTTGTCATCTTTGTCTATATCTTTAGCAAGTAATATTGTTATTGCTGTAGAGGCCTCATCTACATTGATTTCATAGCCTAATGTCCTTAGCCATCTTATCCTTAGAGTTTCTACTTGAACAAATTTATAATCAACATCAACTAGGAGACAAACATCATCATAACTTTTTTCCACTAATGATACTAGAATTCTCAATATTTTCTTCATAGATTGCTTAAAGTCCTCAAAGTAACTAGTCATTATAAATTCAAAATTTTCACCTAATTGTTCAATGAAATCTCCTATTTGTATTGCCAAAATTACCCTTGTGTGCAATTACCCTTATGACAAAATCTATTAAAGGATCTTTGATGATGTCAATAGTCATTCCTCTCTTATTCCACATAGCCCCTGTGTTCTTTTCAATAACCTCTTTTGAATTGCTCCTTAAAGTCTTAGGCTGATCTAGGGTTGGATACCCTATGGATTATTCTTTTGGTGATTTTAATTGGCCCATTGTCTAACCAAAGTGAACTATCATGAATTATGCTCAATACAATCCTAATCCATTCTATTTTGAAAACATTTGGGAAATCTAAGGCACGAGTTAACTCTTTCTTCTCTAGAATCTTAAATTCTTCCCTTAACACCCAATTTTCATATAGTCTATCATATTCTTGTCTGATCTCCATGTCTCCAATACTTCCAATTTGATAGTTGTAATATTTTTTGACATCTTGAACAATTAAAACTTTTGGTGGTATAATGGATAATGCACCTAAAGGATCTTGTTTATATGCAATATCTGGTATGGCTTTGAAAATAAATTGTTTGACTTGATTACTAGCTAGTTGAAAATTTAAAACCTCCTTAACCTCTACACCCTTTGAACTAGATGCCATTATACGAGACTAGGGTTTATGAAAGTAGAAACAATGCAACTCATTACATGATAAATACCTTGCTAAATTTGACAAAATGGTGTTGAATAGCTGTTCAAATCTTCTACAATCACTTCTGATGAATTTCCTAATCTCCTTTAGCTCTCCTTGCTCTTTCTTGATTTTGAAATGATGTAAAATGAGCTAAAAATTGATCAAATACCCTTTTGAAACACTACAATTAATGCTAAGTGCTTGCACAATTGTAAGCTTGACATCAACTAATTTTAGACTCACTTGACATCCACTAGCATTTTCATTCATTCAACAACCATTGTGAGCTAGGCATCAACTAGTCAGTTTGTTACCTCGGCATCCTCTAGCATTTCACTTGGCAATCATAGGATACTTTTCATGCTAAAAAATAGCATGAAAAAATTAGAGATTTTTCTTTGATTCCTACTAACATCCTGCATCTTTATTCATGCTTATGTAGACTTTTCAGTACTAAATTCTTTTAGAACTAATGTATGATATAACTTATGAATATTAGTCCCACATACCTCTTGATTACTTAGATTGATGAGGTGTGATCACTTGAACCATTGGGCGAAGTGATCCCTTCTCCATTTGATGCAATACAATCCTCCTTTTTCTTCCTTCTCTTGTTCATTTCATTTTTGACATTTTCAATATCTACAGTGCCTTTGCCTTTACTATTATTGAGCTCACAACTTGGTGCCTTTGACCTTATTGGACAATATTGACTGATGTAACCAATCTTCAAACAACTAAAACATGTGGTTTGAATCAACCATGTTTTGTAGTCACTTCTGAAGTGTATCCTAATGTAATTCTTAGGAAGATGTCCATAGTCTTGACAATAATGATAGCTATATCTTGTATTATAATCCCAGTTGTAAGAGTTTCCATTGTTTTTTACTTTTGCTTGCCTTCCTAATGACCACATGGGTTTGGACTTGCATTCAAAATCTCTATGTCCATAGTTCTAATAGTTATTACAATATCCTTCAAATCTTTGTGTGTGCATGGTCATATTTCTACATTCATATGTCTGATGACCTTGTTTGTTGCACTTATGGTAGTGAACCATGCTCTTATGCTTGACATTTTGATTTATAGTCTTGTTCCTCTACACATTAGCAATATGTCCTTTCTTACCACAATTGTCACATGTAGGTTTGAAGTTCTTACCTTTTTTGTTCCTTTCTTCAGCATTTTTGGATGATTCTCCTTCTTTAGTGCTTGTGTATCCTAGTCTAGACATATCATTATTAGATCTAGGGGATCTTAATAATTGCTCAAAGTATTTGATTGCTTCACTTGGTTTATTGAAACTTTTAGAAAATTCCTTTTCCCTTTTTAGGTAATTTTTCAATTGCTCATTCAGCAACTTTAATTTTGTTATCTCAATGTCCTTGACATTCAATTCATAGCTAGCATTCATCATTTGACTCAAAGTATCCAATTGCATGTTGGAAATCTTGGTTGGCTTTGATGATTTCTCTTCTAGTCTATTGGTCAAAACTCTTTTGTCTTCTTCAATCATGGCTTTGTCTTACATTGCTTTCTTTTTTTATTTAGTCACCTCACATAATAGTATTATTATTTATTCTTTCTCTAACTTGAGATTTTTTATTTCCTCAGCTTGGGCTCTGTTCCTTTCCATTAGATATGCAACTGCTGCATCAAATTCATTTGAGTATCCATTGGAAAATATCTTAGTGGTTTCAATCTCTTTGTTTGTGTGTCATTCTCCTCAATAGAAATTTCCTTCCTTCTCATCAAAGATTTCCTTAGGTCTTCTCTTGCTTCATTAAATTGATGTAGAATGAGTTGTATTTCAATTCCCTAATTCTCAATGATCTTTCCTCAAAGCTGCAAAGCTTCTCGTTTAGAGAACTAGGCTCTTATACCAATTGTTGGAATTACAATAGGAAAGGTAAACTTCTGGAGTTGGGGGGGAGGTGAATCAGTTGTTTAAACTTTGACCCATAAAATATTTACCACACATCCATCTCATACTTTCAAAAATTAAACTGAAAATACCATGTAAAGCATGTACATCTAAATCATGTAAATACGTAAGCATTCACACATATATATGACACCAGATATGATTACTCAAAAACCATCTAATGAGAAGGTGAATCTGGGTGGGGATGACACCTACAAATCTTCACTACTACAATAATAAAGTGTATACAATGAAGCTTACAATGTTTGATCATGAAACATGATTTACCATGTGAAAGGTGTGGCCGGTTAAAGGCTTACAAAGACTATTAGGTCTCACCTTGTTAAAGGATTTCAACACCCTATTAGAAGTGTACCTTGTTAAAGGACTTTAACTCACAATTAAGTAAGCACCTTGGTAGAGGATTTTAGTACAGCTTGCTAGGACTACTCTATTAAGAGATTTAACTAATTCACCTGTTAGAATGACTCAGCATTGATCCCATGGTTAGCACTTTGTTTCTTGATGATAGATCACCTCCAAACTAAAGTATTATTGATCCTTCTTTATCAAATGTCTCTCACTGTTGTATACTATTCCCTTTCTCTATTCTCCTTTAACCAATTCTACAATGTAATTTTAGTTCACAATTCCTTAGCCACCATGAATGCTCTGTTTGCACATGCAAGCTTCTCTCTTCACTTATTTTCACATTACATCAAAAATTTTAGGGTTTTTCCCCCTTAAGAAGACTTAGGTGACTTAGGGTTTGGTATGAATCAATGACTGTGATTCATCTAATTTTCACTTAAACCTTCCCTTTATTTGATTAGATGCATGAACTTCATAGGGATTCCAACTTAAGATGCATCCTTATCTCCAAAATATTGTACTTCAATCTGTAAGTCAGCTAAAAAATAGTTTACATAGTAGTTTGTGCTAGTACAAACAACTATGTCAAAACTATGTTACTTGACATATGAAGTCTTTGATGCTTAACATTGCTGATTTATGTTGCTCATTTTGTGCCCTGCCAATATTCAAATTTTAAATTCCTACCTACCAATGGATAGTTCCCAGAGTTAATGTTATTTTAAATGCCTGAGAAACATCAAAATCTTTTTTTAAAAATCAAACTTATGATATGTTTTAGCCGATCTGCATCCTATCCCATCGTTGGATCTTCTCAGGATCTACAACCCTTGCTACGTTGCCAAGAAAAGCTGCTCGATAGATATGCATAGTGACTTAGCGAGTGTTTTCCACGTGGATTGGTGGGCCCAATTTGGTAGTGGTGGTTTTTTGTTTTTTCGGTGTCGAGTTTTGATAAAGTCACAGGCGCTCACTACCTCGTTACTAGAAAATTCAAATAGCTCGTCGTTAGCGACATAATGAGTAACCATGAAATGAGTGTTTGGTGAGACCTCATGTGACATGGATGCTCAGGAGGGATTCTGACTATCTAATCAATGCAAAATCAATAGTCCTCACTAACTTGCTATGGGAAGATGCACGCTGTTTAGGTATAGTGAGTTAACAACCTAGCGACACATGGATTGTGGGTCCTATTTTCCTTGGCGGGTTGCAAAAGCAAGAACTTACTGGACAAGTTAGAGAAAGGCTAGGTTTCTATTGGTCAGCACACTGACAGAGTGGGTGTATCTTTAAGACCATCGGATGGTGGAAGATCGATGTTTCTCACTAGGTCATTATGGAAAGATGCTTGATCTTTAGCTATAGCGACATAGCAAGGATTTTCCATGTATCCTCAGAGTTCTGTGGGTCCAATTGAGGTAGTAACAATTAGATGCAGCTAGTGGTTAGTGTAACATCATGGTCAGGATTCTTTGAGAAAAGTTGGCACAGTTAGTGAAGGAAGGAATGGTCAACCATGTAAGACCCACGAGGTGGTAGAATGGAATGAACTGATTGGCCCACGTGGCTCATCCTGGTGCCAAGATAGATTGACTAAGTTAACTTACTGATTCACAAACCAGGGATAGAGGAAATCAAGGTTTTTCATGAATCTGATCTTCATGATCAATCCCAACCACTAGGAAATGAATGCTAAACGTGGGAGAGCACTCCACCGCCTTTGATAATCCATCTACCTAGTTAGAGCACAGTTATGGCACCATTTTTGTCTTCTTGAGATGTTATTTGACACAACAGATCAGATATCATTGCCCTAGATCTGTATCTAGGATTAGATTTTACCCATGAATGTTCTCTATAGGACTTCAATGCAGTGGTTGAGGAGTAACTACAATTAGAGGACATCTCAGTTATGCTTGCACTATAAAGGAAGATTTTGTAAATTTATAAAGGGTCAAAAACATTCTTTGTTGTTCTTTGCTATTGATCTGCAATTCCAGTGTAAAATTCCCCTTGCCTTTGCACTGTATGATTCTTTACCTTATCTCCTTCAGCCATTAGTATGAAAGTGCAAGAATTCTTTACCTTCACCATTGTTTTGTGAAAGTTTGTAATCTGCCTGATTGTATCTCTTTCAGCTTGTGAATGACAGATAAGTGAATCTTCTCTTTCCTTGTGTCATTCATTCAGCTTTTCTAGTCTGCATGTGGTTATTAGATTAAAAGCAAGTCTAAATGTGTATATCCTTAGTTTCATTCTGGTTCAATAGTGCATATATGAGCAGAGATTGGTCTGAACACTCTATTTTGGTGCATCACCTCTTTAGATTAGATTAGGTAGATTTTCTTTCATGCTCTCCTTCTCCCTTGTCCTATCCAAGAGTAGTTAGGTGCATCCTGATAGCAAGAGGAAACTGGCCTTCTCCGAAGACTCAACCTCACAATTCAAGTCCCACAGCTTGGAGGTTGTTTCCATGTTTCACTAGGTTGTCCTCATGAATAGGCTTTGGACAAGGGTGCAAACCTAAGTGATAACAATTTTTGGCACACCTAGTGGGACTACAACAATCTTAAAATTTCAAGCCTATTGGTGTCAAAGGGAAGATTTCAAGACCAATACTGAGGAGATAGTACAGGCTTCGGTGTTCAAGCTTCAAGAGGCTCATTCATCAAAGTACTTGGTGACTCTGAGCTTCAATACATATCTGGTTCCAGACCAAAGGTGTAGTGATTCATGCCCATAGCTGAAACAAGGGCATCTTCTAGAGGTAAGTTTCATTACCAAGAGCTTTCGCTTTCAAATCCTAGAAGAAGGAGGACTAGAATATCTTTATCACCAGTTAGGAGTGCAATAGTAACAAATACTCCTACAAGATCTATCTCTACTCCTCCTGGTATTAGATCTCAGCTTAGATTGTCATCAATACATATCAATAGATCATTTCTCTATATGGTGTTGCCTAGAGCTCATACTTTTTCCACCTTTAATGGTGGGAGGCCTCTCCTATTAGCCTAAAGACATGATATACCAGTAGCTACTCTCAAAAGTATAGTAGAGTTTACTGGTGAAACTTTTATCTCTCCCTTAGAACACATTCAAGAGGTTGCAAATGTTTTTAATATCCATGGTATTATAGAGGATGATGTTGCAGTTAGGCTCCTAGCCTCATCCTTGAAAGGAAAAGCACTACAATGGTATAGAGGTTTAGCTCATGGTTCTATAATAGATTGGGATGGATTAAGAGTAGGATTGTGCAAACATTTTGAGGATAAAAGTGACTAATTTTTTCTTTTAGAGCAGTTGACTACTATAAAAAGAGCCCCTCATGAATGTATGACCTTCTTGCATTATCTTAGAGCTTTTAACAGTGATATTGCCACAACAATCCAAACTATGGGAGGAAATACCTTACCTAATGCTTATGAAATAGAAATAAAATTAGAGAACATCCTAATACAAGGAGGTAAGTTAGCTCCAAGGCCTCCTATGCCCCTCTTCCCTGATGTTCCAAATCATCAACCAACAGTGGCTCCTCTTCCCACAACTTCTACATCACAATCCCTTGTCCCAATTCCTCAAGCTTCTACATCTTCAAATTGGATAGATGAAGTTAAAGAAATGATGCAATCTCTGATGCAGAAAATGGACAAAAGAGAGAAGAACCTAGAGAAAAGATTGCAAGATCAAGGAAAGAGGCTAGATGATAATTTCTCTATGATGCAGAAAGTGAGCAACAAGGTGGTGACTTTAGAAAGATAGCAAGCTCAAGGTAGTAAACCTCATCAATTGCAATATCAAACCCCAAGTGGTGGTAGGCCTCCAAATCCTAGTCATTGGAATAATTCTTTTGATTAGAGTAGGTAGGGTGGCCATGCTTCAACATTGAATGTAAATCAAAGTAGGGCCATAGTCCCTCAAAACAATATGGCTCAAGATCAAGATTTTTGTCCATCTTGCAACTACTCCTATGCCTATTGTATGTGTTAAAAGGCTAAATCTTTTATGGGTTTCATAGTCGAAGAGCTTGCAGCAAAACAATCATACAAAGAGGACCAACATAAGGATGCCTCAAATATGCAAAGACAGGGTGATTGCTCTTTTATGAATCATCAAATAGAGGAGCATTGTAATGTAAACTAGGATTCCCATTGCTCATAACACTAGAAGCAAAAGAAGAGCTATGGAAGATGTTATCCCTCCTCCCCCTAATCAGGCCTCAAATTCAAGTGTAGTATCTTATGAGCAAGAAGCAAATAATCAATCGAGTACCTTTTAGTAGCAAAGGAAAAATCATGGCAGAAAGAAAACAAGTGATCCTTAGGCTATTCCACCTCAACCTCATACAATTGCACCTCCCAAAGTTTCTACCAAGACACCTGATATGTCATTCAGTGTGGTAGAGAAAATGAAGAAGACAAATGTGAATATCTCCATGTGGGATGTTGTTGCTATTATACCCATGCAAAAGAGGTTTCTACAACAAGAATTGGAAAAGATTTAACCAAAAGATCAGACACCTAGTATGGAAAGTGCCACAAGTCTAGTACAACCATCAAGGGAATTAAAAACAAGCCAAAAGGTTAGACCTCCTCCATTCTATGTTTCTCTAATTATAGGGGGCAAGCTAGCCCATAATTGCATGATTGATTCAAGAGCTAGCAATTCAGTGATGCCTATGTGTGTTGCTGATGCTTTGGGAATGAAATATGAGCCCATTGTTAAGCATGTATTATAGTTGGATGGTAGTACTGTCAAGACTGTAGGGATCCTTAAGAATGTGGAGATGGCCTTACATGCATGCCTTGGTTGTACTGTAACCCAAGATATCTTTGTTGCTGAGGTCAAGCCATATTTTACCATTTGTCTGTCAAGAGAATTTACTACCCAAATAAGTGGTTTCATATCTTCTGATTGGTCATATATGTCTTTCAAGATGAGATATGGAGCAAATGCTTCAATTAGAATAGAGTGTCAAGCCCTCCATCATACCGAACCCTACATCCCCAACTCCATCAATGTGAATTGCCCTATCCTAGAGATGGATGAGAGTGACATAGCGAATGAGCCCACTACTTCCCTAGCAGAGATACCTGATTTTTTCTTGGATGAGTGGGCTAATGTGTATCAATTTGACCCTATGTTCGAAACCCTTGAGATAGGCCTCGGTACATATTGTATAGTGGAAAAAGATGCTCTAGTTCCCAATCTTGTGAGTACTAAAGAAGATATGAGTGGAATATGGAGTATGTACTTTGATGGATCAAGAAATAAAAATGGATCAGGGGTCAGTGTGATGTTGATTTCTCTTGCAAAAGTAAGGTATTACTTCTCATTTAGGCTCCAATTTAGTTGCACTAGTAATGTGACCGAGTATGAATCCTTGATTCAAGGCCTCCTACTTGCTCAAAAAAGAGGAATCCAAGCCTTAAGGGTGTATGGAGATAGTGAGTTGGTGGTTAATCAAGTGAGAAATTAGAATACCACCAAGAATGGTTTGCTCAAGTCTTATAAACATAGAGTGTGGGATTTTCTCGAAGGTTTCAATGCATTTAACATTCAAAGCATCCTTAGAAAAGAAAATAGACATGCTGATAGACTTGCAGCAATAGGTGCATCTTATGATGTGCCAGGGAATCTTGAGGAGGAGAAGAAGCAACAAATCAGAGTGGTAATAAAGCCTACTATCCCTGATAACAACACCTATTGGCAAGTGTTTGAGTCTGATGAGCAAATTGTGAGTTTCTTGCAAAATGAGGTAGAATTTTCAGAGAGAAATCAGTCAAGACTGTAGAATTAGTATGGTGATCAGATCATTCATCTTAGTTCTAATAAGCTACCTAAGGGTCTCATTACCTTGGAAAGTTTTTTTAATCCTGATGACCAAACAAAAGGCAGAGGCATGAACCTAGCTTCTGAGGAAAGCGACTACATTCCAGTCATGGTTGCTGATGGAAGGTCTTTAAACATGGGTAAGGTATGTTCTGAAATTGAACAAGACAATTTTATCCATCTGTGTCAAGAATTTAATGATGTTTTTGCTTGGACATATGATGATTTAAAGGGTTTTGACCCAAGGTTATTTCAGCATACCATAGATCTAATTGGTAATGTAAAACTAGTAAGACAAAAAACAGAGACCAGCGAATCCCAAGATTGAACCTTTAATGAGAAAGGAGCTATCCAAATCGATTGAGGCCCACATAATTTTCCCTATCAAGCACTCATCATGGGTAGCAAATCTTGTCCCTGTTAGGAAAAAGAATGGAGAAATTAGATTGTGTGTGGACTTTAGGGACCTTAACCAAGCTTCCTTTAAAGATGACCACCCCCTCCCTTCTATGGAGTAGATTTTGTCCAAGGTTAGCAGTTCAAAGAGATTTTCATTTCTTGATGGATTTTCTAGCTATAATCAAGTGTTGGTTAAGGATTCTAATAGATACAAGATTGCATTCACCACTAAATGGGGTACCTATGCTTATTGTAAGATGCCATTTGGGCTAACCAATGCAAGTGCTACATTTCAAAAGGAAATGGAGATGGCTTTCAAAAGATTTGATTGACAAGCTTTTCTTAGTTTACCTTGATGATATTACTGTGTATTCAAAGGATATAGAAGATCATTTTGATCATCTAAGACATGTATTCTTAAGATGTAGAGAGTTTGGGGTTTCCCTTAACCCAAGCAAGTGTGTCTTTGCTACTAGCCAAGGAAAATTATTAGGACATGTTGTATCTAAGGATGGCTTAACCATTGATCTAGAGAGAACAAAAGCAATACTTGCCCTCCCTCTTCCTAAACACAAGAAGGGGCTGCAAAGTTTCCTTGGTAGGATAAATTTCATGAGAAGGTTTATCCCTAATCTTGCTACCATGGTAAAACCTCTTACAACTATGCTCAAGAAAGGTATGGTCTTTGCATGGACCAAGGAAGGGAAGGAAAGTTTTGAAGAGATCAAGGCAGTGATAGTCTCAGCCCCTACTCTCATGAACCCAAAGTTTGAGAAGGATTTCAACCTTAATACTCTAGGTGGTGAGTCAAGCATTTCTACTGTCTTGACTCAAAGAAATGATAAAGGTGATGAGCAGCCCATAGCTTTCTTTAGTGAAGGGCTTAAAGAGTATGGAGATAAGTACAGTTATGTTGAGAATCAAACCCTTGTAGTCATCAGAGCTTTGAAGAAATTTAGACACCTTCTGTCTCATAATAAGATTCATATATTAGTACCCCATGCCAGTGTGAAGGATTTTCTTTTGAATAAAGATATTGGTGAGAAAAGAGCCGGCTAGATTACTAAGGTAATGGAATATGATGTTGAGATTTAGAGTACCAAGATGGTAAGAGGGAGGGGGTTGTGTAAACAGATGTTATCATCTCAGGAACCTGATGAGGAGGTTGCCATGGTACTGATAGAGCAAAAAGAGGTGAGAAATGGTGACCCAAAGAGTTGGATGGATGGTATGATGAATTTCTTATTAGGGAATGGATACCCTCAAGGATTAGATAGAACTAAAAGGAGACAATATAGACTGCAGTCAATTTCTTATGTCATAGTTGATGGTATCCTTTTCAAAAGAGATTTTAATGGAGCCCTATTAAGATGCCTTGAGATAGACCAAGCTGAAAGAATGATCAAAGAACTTCATGATGGTCCTAATGGTGGCCATTTCTCAGCAAAGACAACTATGATGAAGATCATGAGGGCTAGTTACTTTTGGCCATCCTTGTTTCATGATTGTCATAAGTATGTGAGGAAATGTGAAAAATGTGCCTTCTTATCTTGCAAAAAAAGACTTTTAGCTCTTCCCCTTCATCCTATCTAGGTGGATAAACCTTTTGTTCAGTGGGGATTGGATTTCATAGGCCCTATCAATCCTTCCTCCAATTCTGGTCACAAATGGATTTTAGGTGCTACAGATTACTTCACCAGATGGATAGAGATAGTTACATTGAAGGATGCTACTGAATCTTTAGTTGTTGAGTTCCTTGATGGAATTGTGACCAAGTTTGGTGCCCCTTCAACCATTATTTTAGATAATGCAAAGTCTTTTGTTGGAGCTCAGATTTGTGCATGGGCAGTGGATCATAATATCTATTTGAGCACATCCTCAAATTACTATCCTCAAGGTAATGGCCTGGCTAAATCATCTAACAAGAAGTTGATCAAAATTATTAAAAGGACAATAGAGGATAACCAGAGGTGTTGGCATAAAAAATTAAGGACAACTTTGTGGGCTGACAAGATAACACCTAAAAGATCAATAGAGAATTCACCATTTGTGTTGGTATATGGTAGAGAAGCAAGGCTTCCAATTTCATTGGAGTTCCCAGCCCTAGAGTTAGCTCATCAGTTGGAATTGATTGAAGACGAGGCCATGACAGTGAGAATGGAAAAACTGATGGAGCTAGAAGAGAAAAGGAATCAAGCTATACATACCCTAGAAACACACCAACAACAGGTCAAAAAGAGTTTTGAAAAAAGGCTAGGGTTAGAATCTTCAGGGAGGGAGATTTGGTTCTGAAATGGGATGCAGATAGGGCAAAACAAGGAAGACACTCAAATTTTGATGCATTGTGGAGTGGTCCCTGTCTAATTGAAAGTTGTAAACAAGCCAATGCTTTCAAGTTAAGCAGGCCTAGTGGTGAAATTTTGCCCATCCCAGTCAATGGGATTTATCTCAAGCCATGTTTCTAAGGGTTTGAGATTCCATGTATATAGTTAATTTAGTTTTCTTTTCTTTTTTGTTCTCTACTTTTCCAAGAAGTGCACGGGCACAGTTGTCTCTGTAGGACAACAAGTTTTGAAATTTTGAAGGTTGCAGATGAAGGTTTTGGTCTCTAGTTCCAGTTGCAGAGACAAGGGTTTTCCAGTGTTTTTCTATCTCAAAGGTAAGGTTAGGGTTTCATAGTACTCAAAATCTATGTATTTTATGACTCTGTAACCCAATGGATGCTTCAGGCCACTGGTCTTATGCATAAAAGGCTCACATTCCCTGTGAGTCGCCAAAAATGTTGCTCATTTTGCACCCCACCAATATTAAAATTTTAAATACTTACCCGCCAATGGCTAGTTCCTAGAATTAATGTTATTTTAAATGCTTGAGAAACATCAAAAAAATTTTAAAAAATCAAACTTATGATATGTTTCGGCTGGCCTGCATCCTATCGCGTCATTGGATCTTCTCAGGATCTACAACCCTCGCTACGTTGCCAAGAAAAGCTGCTCAATAGATATGCATAGTGACTTAGTGAGTGTTTGCCACGTGGATCAATGGGCCCAGTTTGGCAGTGGTGGTTTTTTTTTTTTTTGGCATCAAGTTTGGATAAAGTCACCAGTGCTCACTACCTCACTACTAGAAAATTCAAATAGCTCATCATTAGTGACATAGTGAGTCATCGTGAAATGAGTGTTTGGTGGGACCTCATGTGATGTGGATGCTTAGGAGGGATTCTGACCATTTGATCAATGCAAAATCAATAGTCCTTGCTAACTTGCTATGGGAAGATGCACATTGTTTAGGTATAGCGAGTTAATGACTTGGCGACACATGGATTGTGGGTCCTATTTTCCTTGGTGGGCCACAAAAGCAAGAACTTACTGGACAAGTTGGAGAAAGGCCAGGTTTCTATTAGTCAGCACACTGACAGATTAGGTGTATCTTTAGAACCATTGGATGGTGGAAGATTGATGTTTCTCGCTAGGTCGTTATGGAAAGATGCTCGATCTTTAGCTATAGCAACATAGCGAGGATTTTCCATGTATCCTCAGAGTTCTGTGGGTCCAGTTGAGGCAGTAATAGTTAGATGCAGCTGGTGGTTAGTGTAATGTCATGGTAAGGATTCTTTGATAAAACTTAGCACAGTTAGTGAAGGAAGGAATGGTCAACCATGTAAGACCGGTGAGGTGGCAGAATGGAATGAACTGATTGGCCCATTTGGCTCATCCCGGTGCTGAGATATATTGACTAAGTTAACTTTCTGATTCACAAACCAGGAATAAAGGAAATCAATGTTTTTTGTGAATCTGATCTTCATGATCAATCCCAACCACCAGGAAATTAATGCTAAATGTGGGAGAGCACTCCACCACCTTCGGTAATCCATCTACCTAGTTAGAGAATAGTTATGGCACTATTTCTATCTTCTCGAGACATTATTTGACATAGAAGATCAGATATCATTGCCCTAGATCTGTATCCATGATCATATTTTCCCCATGATTGTTCTCTACAAGACTTCAATACAGTAGTTGTGGAGTAACTACAATTAGAGGACATCTCAGTTATGCCTGCACTATGAAGGGAGATTTTGTAAATTTTGAAAAATTTGGAAACATTCTCTATTGTTCTCTTCTATTGCTCTACAATTCTAGTGTAAAATTCTTCTTTTCTCTGAACTATATGATTCTCTACCTTATCTCCTTCAACCATTGGTATGAAAGTGCAAGAACTCTTTGCCTTCGCCATTGTTTTGTGAAAGTCTATAATCTTCCTGACTGTATCTCTTTCAGCCTATGAATGACATATAAGTGAATCCTCTCTTTCCTTGTGTCATTCATTCAAATTTTTTGGTCTGCATGTGGTTATTAGATTAAAAGCAAGTTTGAATGTGTATATCCTTAGTTTCATTCTGGTTCAATAGTGCATATATGGGCATGGTGCAGGAGCACCTAGGTAGGCTAGTTTGTACCTAGTGCTTCTTTCTTGTCATTTTGGCTTGTAGTGATGCTAGCCACATCACTAGTGGTTTGATAAGACCTAATAGGTCCTTAGGTAAGGTTTCATTAGTTGCTAAGTGGGTTTTTGCTCCTAAGTTGCTGTTATGCCAAAAAGTTGCTCAACAGGGGTTAGGTTGACCAAAGTGGTAGAAAAGTTGACCAAAGTTCAAAAAAAATCTTTTAATTTCTAAATAAACCTAATATGAACCCTTACCAAGTTTGGTGAAATCATTTGTTAAGAATTTTAAGTTATGGCAAAAATTGCTCAAAATTGCAAAAGTTGCAAAATTGCAATTTTGCAACTTTTTGCAACTTTTCTTGCAAAGTTGAAAATGAGTGCAAAGAGTTAGTTAGGGGTTTGAGCATGACCAAAATAGGTTGGAAACACCTATATAAGTCCATTCTTGATCAGTTTCAGGGGTTGGCAAGTTTAGTGGCCATACATGTACGGATTTTGTGTGCATTTTTTCATGGCAGCCACTTGGTAAATGAGCATTTTGGTGTTGAATATGGTTGGAAGTCTATTTTTTGTTGTTTGAAACATTTATATGCATTAGTTTTAATCTTTTTCACGTGCTCAAGTTGATAGTACAAGCTTTGTTAATACTGTACATAAGTTTTTTTGAAGTTTTTGCCAGTTTTCTAGTTTATAGCAGCAGTTTGAATTAAATGGACTCTTTCTCCATTTTCCACCATTGAAACCTCATGATGCTATGGGATTTGGAGGAAGATACAATGTACATTATGTTACAAAAAGAAGGTCTCTTAAATATGAAGGAAAACAATTGTTTGTTGATGTCCTAGGCAAGAAAAGTGTCTTGGCTAGTGGAAATATCGTTGTAACCAGCAACATATCACGTGTTGGGTGATTGAAAATGTGAAACCAAGTATGGAAAGTGGTAGGGAATGTTCCTAAAGTACTCTTGGTGCAATTGGAGGTGATGGTGTGCTCTAGAAAGAAAGTTATGCAAGATTTTGCAAAACCGGGTTCAAAAACTACTTCTAGCTTTAGTTTTTAGCATTTTTATGTTTTGAGTGTTTGGCATATGGTGGAGGCCTAAAAATGGTGGAATAATCTCTGTTTTTGAAAAGGTTATTCATATCCCTAATTTGTTTTAGGATTTTTATGTAGGTTTTGTGAGCAGCACACAATTTTAAGTGTTGAAACCCTCTTTTCTTGGTTGTATGACAGCAACATTTGTAAAGGTCTTTGTGTGAACTTGTAAGATCTTCTATTGAAAGTTTTTTCTTGGCTTGATAATGTCAATATGAACATGTTAAGGTAGTAGAAATGTCTTCAAGGATGAAGGAATTTGGAAAAACATAAGTTCTATGTTCTAGCCTTGTTTTGGCAACATTATAGCAGCACTTTGCCAACTTGTTTGTAAAGTAGGAAAATCTTTCTAAAGTGTTTTATTTTGGTTTGAACATGATAAAAAAAATCTTGATGAAGCATGGGAAGACCACCAAGAACCTCAAGAAAGCCTGGAGAGCATATTGTGGCCAGTTACCTAGGAAGCACCTGGCAAGCCATGTGGTGAATGAAAATTTTAGTCACCTATGAAGTTGTACTTTGTTTCAATTGGTGTCACAAGGTGAATGGAGTGGATCTTGGATTGATCGAAGGTAGGTGAGTGGGTAATCACCATCAAGGTCAAAGGAATGACCTATAAGCCCTAGGAAAGGACTAGGTAGCAAGAGCAAACCTTGTGGTTACATCAGAGTGGTATCAGAGCAAGTTAAAGATTTGGGAAAAGGTAGTGGATGTCTAAAGCTACAAAATCAGTAGGTGAATCCACAATGGTGACTAATGTTCAATTAGCCAAAGAGGTTAATGAAGAAAAGGAAAGAAATTGGCTTCTTGAAGAAGCACTGGAAGAGGTGAAGCAAAAACTAGATGCAGTTGCAGAGGAAGCCAAGAAAAGAGATGAAGAAGAAGATGGTAAGGGTAAAAAGGTAGCAGAGGAAGACATTGTACCTAAACCTGATCCTATCTTGCAAGAAGAGCCATTTTTAAAAGCCATCAAAGCACTAGGTGGCAAAGCTTTGGAAGGAATACTTCTGTTTACAGGAAAGATGGACTTAGATGCTGTCTTAGAATGGATTGAAGGAATGGAGAACCATTTTGAGTGTGAAGGGGTAACCGAGGCTCAAAAGGTGAAGGTGGCAACCTCTAGACTTAGAGGATCAGCACTCACTTGGTGGAAATATGTCCAAGGCGAGAGAGTTATGCAAAATAAAGCACCCATAGCCAACTGGAAAGCTATGGTAATGAAGATTCAAGAAAACTTTCTTCCGGAGGATTTTGAAATCCAACTTCATCAAAGAAGGCAAGGACTAAAACAAAAAGATATGGATGTGGCTTCCTACACAAAAGAATTCCAAAGATTGTGTTTGAGATCCAAGAAGCAAGAGGAGGAGCCTATCAAAGTTGCAAGGTACCTAAGTGGCCTAAAATGGAGTATTCAAGAAGAGCTTAGTTTGTGGACACCTACAACAGTCCAAAGATGCCATCAACTTGCTATAAAGGTGGAGAAGCACAAAAAGAAAGGTGATTCAAGTTTTTAGAGGAAAAGGAAGGAACCAAAGAGGGCAAAGAGGAGGCTACCGTGGTAGAGGTGGTGAACCAAAAGGTCAAGCTGAAAGTAAGACCAATGAGTAGCCAAATGAAACCTCACAAAGAGGAGGTCAGAATAGAGGAAGAGGCAATCATAGTAGCTCTCAAAGAGGAAGAGGAGCAGGCAGATCAAGTTCTTATTTTGCAAGCATGAAGTGCCACAATTGTGGCCAACTTGGGCACCCTGCTTATAGGTGTCGTGAGAAGCCTTCTTCTTCGAATCCAAGCAAGAGAGTGGCATTTGTACAAGAGGATTGTTCAAACAACAAGGATGCTGGTGTAGATCATCTTGAGTCTGAAATAGGAGAGAGTTTGATGTATAGGAGGGTACTAATCAAACAACCTGCCCCTAATGAACCCAAACAAAGAAGGGCATTGTTTAGAATCAAGTGCAATATTCTAGGCAAAGTATGCAAGGTGGTAGTGGACTCAGGATCCACTGATAATGTCATCTCTGAAGAGGTTGTTACTAAACTGAAATTGACAAGGATACCTCATGAGAATCTCTACAAGGTCACTTGGTTAAATAATGGGCAAAGTATCTTGGTTAATGAGCAAGCTTGGGTGGAATTCTCCATAGCCGGCTACAAGGACAAGTTGTTGTGTGATATATTTCCCATGGATGCATGTCATCTTTATCTTGGTAGACCATGGCAATTTGATAGAGAGATGAAGTATGATGGTAGAGAAAATTCCTTTTCATTCAAGAAAGGAGGTAAGACTTTCAAAATTCAGTCTTTACTAGAAGAAGAGGGAACACAAGAAAAGGTTCCTAAAGTGTTGTTGTGTGGTGAGAAGGAGTTATTAAGGGAACTTAAACAAGTGGAAAATTAGGGTTTTTCTATCATACTAAAGTCTGAAAATGAAGAAAAATCGGTCAAAGAACCTTTGCCTTTTGAAGTTCAAACTTTGCTTGATAAGTACAAGGAAATTGTGAGTGATGGTACACCATCTACTTTTCCTCCAAGGAGAGTCATTAGCCATCAAATTGACTTTGTTCCTAGTGCCTCTCTACCTAATAAAGTAGCGTACAAACTCAACCTGGATCAGAATTTGGAAGTTGCAAGACAAGTTCAAGAGTTGTTGGATCAAGGCCTGATTCAAAAGAGCATAAGCCCATGTGTGGTTCCTATGGTTTTGGCAGCCAAGAAGGGAGGAAAATGGAGGCTTTACACTGATTCAAGAGCAATAAATTGGATCACAATCAGGTATAGGTTTCCCATACCTCGGATTGAAGACCTAATGGATTGTCTAGGTGGTGCTAGGTACTTCACAAAGTTGGACTTGAAAAGTGGGTATCACCAAACTAGGATAAAGGAGGGAGATGAATGCAAAATAGCATTTAAGACAAATGATGGTCTTTATGAGTGTCTTGTAATGCCATTTGGTCTTTCCAATGCTCCCAGCACATTCATGAGACTCATGAATGAAGTGCTCAAAGATTTCATGGGTAGATTCATGGTGGTGTACTTAGATGATATTCTCATCTATAGTAAGACAAAGGAGGACCATTTCAAGGATGTGGAGGCAGTCCTAAAGAGGCTTCATGAAGAGAAGTTGGCTATTAATCTTGAGAAATGTGAATTTTTCAAACGAGAGCTAGTGTATTTGGGTTTTGTTGTATCCAAAGTTTCTTTGAAGATGGATAAAGAGAAAGTTTCTGCTATCTTGAGTTGGCCAACACCTACTACAGCCACCGAGGTAAGAAGTTTTCATGGTTTGTCACAATTCTACAAGAATTTCATTAGGAACTTTAGTGGGATTTGTGCACCTTTGTTGGATACTATCAAAGGAGGGGTCAAAAAAAAATTTAAGTGGACCCTAGAGGCTGAAAAATCCTTTGAGTTGTTGAAGAAACATGTAGCTACCCAGCCTATATTTCAATTACCTAGCTTTGAGAAGTTGTTCACCTTAGAATGTGATGCAAGTGGTTTAGCCATAGGTAGTGTTTTGAGTCAAGAGGGCAAGCCCATAGCTTTTTATAGTGAAAAACTTAATGAAGCCAAAAAGAGGTATTCATCTTATTACTTGTTACCTATGGAGTTTGTGGTGTTTACTGATAACCAAGCCCTTAGTTACATAAATACCCAAGAGAAATTAAGCAATAGGCACTTGAAATGGATGGAATACTTGCAGGCTTTCACTTTCACCATTAAGCACAAGAAAGGGCAGCTTAACAAAGTAGTAGATGCACTTAGTAGAAGGATCATGATAGTCCAAGAAGTATAGCTCCATAGCATGGGCATAGAGGCATTCAAACACCTATACAAAGATGATGAAGATTTTGGTGAAGCATACAAGGTATGTGCAGATTTTGAGAACCATTTTCATAGCAAGTTTTTAGAATATACTTTGCAAAATGGGTTACTCTTCAAGGGTAATCAGTTGTGTGTTCCCAAGGGATCTATAAGGGAGAATCTCATTCAAGAGAAACACAATGGAAGCTTAAGTGGCCATTTTGGCATGAGCAAGACTTTGGAACTAGTACAAAGATTCTACTTTTGGCCTAAAATTGTCAAAGATGTTACCAGGTATGTGGAGCAATGCATCATATGCATGAAAGCAAAAGGAGGTATGAGTAATGCAGGTCTTTACCAGCCTTTACCAATTCCTAACCATCCATGGGATTGTGTAAGTATGGATTTCATTGTTGGTTTACCCTAAACCAAGCAAGGATTTGATAGTATTTTTGTTGTAGTGGATAGGTTCAGCAAAATGGCACATTTAATTTCTTGTAGGACTACTAATGATGCTAGTCATATTGCTCATTTGTTCTTTAAGGAGGTGATTAGGATTCATGCACTCCCTATGAGTATTGTTTCCAATAGAGATGTGAAATTTACGAGTCATTTTTGGCAAACTCTATGGAAGAGGCTTAATACTAACATGTCTTTCAGTTAAGCTTACCATCTTCAAACTGATGGTCAAACTAAATTGGTTAACCGGACCTTAGGCAACCTCTTAAGGTACCTTACAAAGGAGTATGGTCAGTCTTGGGATATGGTGATTTCACAAGCTGAATATGCATACACAATGATAGCAAAAATAGAACAACCGGCAAAAGCCCTTTTGAAGTGGTATTGCATGCATCCTAGAGGTGTGTGTGAGTTGAGGAATCTTGGAGACTTGGATAAGAGGAGTGGACAAGCTGAAGACTTTGTTCAAACTATGAAGGAAATTCAAGACCAAGTTAGGCAAACTATCCAAGAGAACACTCAAAAACTCAAGGCTAAATTGGATGAAAAGAGGAAAGATATACAATTTTCTGTTGGTGATTATGTCATGGTACATTTGAACAAATCAAGACTCCAAAAAGGTGTTCCCACCAAGTTGCAAATGAAGAGAATAGGACCGTGCAAAGTTTTGGCTAAGTATGGTGAAAATGCTTACAAGGTAGAACTTCTTTATGATTTGGGCATCTCCTCAATTTTTAATGTTCAAGATTTGATAGCTTTTAAGGGTGATATATCTTAGACTCCTGTAGATGTTCATGGAGATGTGGAAGTTGCTGCTACACCATAGGTCACAAAGTTGGAAGCGGAAAAGGTTTTAGAAACAAGACCCAAGAAGGCTACTAGGCACAAGGTGTATTTTGAACACCTCATCAAGTGGAAGGGTAAACTTGACTCAAAGGCTACTTGGGTGGCTGAAGCTAACTTCAAGAAGCTGAACATTCCATTGGACCTTCTTCAAACTGAAAATGCTTGACTTTCCCCTTGGGGGGGGGGGGGGGGGGGGGGGAAGTATGGTGCAGGAGCACCTAGGTAGGCTAGTTTGTACCTAGTGATTCTTTCTTGTCATTTTGGCTTGTAGTGATGCTAGCCACATCACTAGTGGTTTAATAATACCTAATAGGTACTTAGGTAAGGTTTTATTAGTTGCTAAGTGGGTTTTTGCTCCTAAGTTGTTGTCATGCCAAAAAGTTGCTTAACAGGGGTTAGGTTGATCAAAGTGGTAGGAAAGTTGAAAAAGGGTCAAAAAACATCTTGGAATGTCTAAATAAACCTAATATGAACCCTTACCAAGTTTGGTGAATTCATTTGTTAAGAATTTTAAGTTATGGCAAAAATTGCTCAAAATTGCAAAATTGCAATTTTGCAACTTTTTGCAACTTTTCTTGCAAAGTTTAAAATGAGTGCAAAGAGTTAGTTAGGGGTTTGAGCTTGACCAAAATAGGTTGGAAACACCTATATAAGTCCATTCTTGATCAGTTTCAGGGGTTGGCAAGTTTAGTGGCCATACATGTACGGATTTTGTGTGCATTTTTTCATGGCAGCCACTTGGTAAATGAGCATTTTGGTGTTGAATATGGTTGGAAGTCTGGTTTTTCTTGTTTGGAACAGTTATATGCATTAGTTTTAATCTTTTTCACATGCTCAAGTTGATAGTACAAGCTTTGTTAATACTGTACATAAGTTTTTTTGAAGTTTTTGCCAGTTTTCTAGTTTATAGCAGCAGCTTGAATTAAATGGACTCTTTCTCCATTTTCCACCATTGAAACCTCATGATGCTGTGGTATTTGGAGCAAGATACAATTTTCATTATGTTACAAAAAGAAGGGCTCTTAAATATGAAGGAAAACAATTGTTTGTTGATGCCCTAGGCAAGAAAAGTGTCTTGGCTAGTGGAAATATTGTTGTAACCAGCAACATATCATGTGTTGGGTGATTGAAAATGTGAAACCAAGTATGGAAAGTGGTAGGTAATGTTCCTACGGTACTCTTGGTGCAATTTGAGGTGATGATGTGCTCTAGAAAGAAAGTTATGCAAGATTTTGCAAAACCGGGTTCAAAAACTACTTCTAGCTTTAGTTTTTAGCATTTTTATGTTTTGGGTGTTTGGCATATGGTGGAGGACTAAAAATGGTGGAATAATCTTTATTTTTTAAAAGGGTATTCATATACCTAATTTCTTTTAGGATTTTTATGTAGGTTTTGTGAGCAGCACACAATTTTAAGTGTTGAAACCCTCTTTTCTTGGTTGTATGACAGCAGCATTTGTAAAGGTCTTTGTGTGAACTTGTAAGATCTTATATTGAAAGTTGTTTCTTGGCTTGATAATTTCAATATGAACATGTTAAGTCAGTAGAAAGGTCTTCAAGGATGAAGGAAGTTGGAAAAACACAAGGTCTATGTTCTAGCCTTGTTTTGGCAACATTATAGCAGCACTTTGCCAACTTGTTTGTAAAGTAGGAAAATCTTTCTAAAGTGTTTTATTTTGGTTTGAAAATGATTAAAAAAAGCTTGATGAAGCATGGGAAGACCACCAAGAACCTCAAGAAAGGCTGGAGAGCATATTGTGGCCAGTTACCTAGGAAGCACCTGGCAAGCCATGTGGTGAATGAAAATTTTAGTCACCTATGAAGTTGTACTTTGTTTCAATTGGTGTCACAAGGTGAATGGAGTGGATCTTGGATTGATCAAAGGTTGGTGAGTGGGTAATCACCATCAAGGTCAAATGAATGACTTATAAGCCCTAGGAAAGGACTAGGTAGCAAGAGCAAACCTTGTGGTTACATCAGGGCAGAGATTGGTTTGAAAACTCTATTTTGGTGCATCACCTCTTTAGATTAGATTAGGTAGATTTTATTTCATGCTCTCCTTCTCCCTTGTCCTATCCAAGAGTAGTTAGGTGCATCGTGATAGTAAGAGGAAGCTGACCTTCTGCAGAGACTCAACCTCACAGTTCAAGTCCCACAGCTTGGAGGTTGTTTCCATGTTTCACTAGGTTGTCCTCACGCATAGGCTTTGGACGAGGCTGCAAACCTAAGTGACAAAATTTTTTATACTGTGACTTAGTATCTAAATGACTTGGCATGCACTACTTGCTTGGCTCTTGAATCACTTTGCATACATTATCTGCTTAGCACTTGAGTGACTCGGCACATGAGTGGCTTGGCACTCACTGTAGACTTGACATGTTCTATCTTATACATGTTGTGCTTGACATGTACTACTTGTTTGACATGAATTAAGTACATGACTTAAGTGTATAGACACTCACTTGTCAAAACCAATATGAGATCAATAGATGGCATAGTAAGCACATGTGAAACTGACGGATTGGTGGGATTGGGAGTGGAAGCTTGCAAAGTAATTGTTCTTCATTGAGTGATTGCACCACAATCAACTACTTGTAAGACAAGGGTATTTACATGGGTGTCTACTTCTCCAATGCAATCAAACATGGAGTCAAAGCCACATATATCACTTTTTCCATTTTACCACACAAGGAGTCAAAATCTAGTATGTGGTTAGTAGAATAGTCATAATGAAGTGCATTAGATTTGGAAGCCCACTTGACATTGTTTGTATTGTCATTTCCATTATTCTTACTGTCATTTTTGTGGTCAAGGAATGACTTTTGAAAGATCTTCAGTTTAGCATTTTTAGAGGGTGGTTCTCCTTCAACCTCAATTTCTCCATCATCAACAAGATTTTGGATGAAGATTTTGAGCTTGATACACTTCTTAGTGTTATGTCCTTTGATGTGGTGTTAATTACAATATTCATTTTGTGTATACCACTTGGATTTGGGTTGATTTTCATCAAAAGGTCATGTATTGGGAAAAACCATCAAATGGTGATCCACTAGCTTTTGGAATATGGTGTCTAAGGGTTCACAAAAGCTAGTGAATTTTCTATTTTGGTCATAGTCATGATTGTAGTTGTTATTGGTATTGTTGTTGTTGCGAGGAAAGAATTGTGTTTGATTGCAAGATTGTTTTTTATTTTGATTGTTGTTTTGATTTTGATTCTGATTGTTATGATTTGAATTGTTGTTGTTTTGGTTGTGATAGTTTTTGTTATAGTTATTATCTCCACCTTGAAGGTTTTGTACACTTTTGACATTAGTGACACCATCATGGGTCATATCTTTATTTTTGGACCCAAATTTTGGTTTGTCATTGGTGTTTTTTTCATTGGTTGAGGATGATGAGTTATAATGTTTAATGAAACTCTTGTCTAAGAGTCCATTTTTAATGTTCTTTCCTTTCTTGACTAATGTGGAAAAGTCTTTAGGACTGGCCATCCTCATTTGGAAAGAAATACCTAGAATTAATTTTTTGATAAATATGTCTACAAGGTGGGAATCTTTTATATTGTAGGGTAGGCAGTTAGCAAGGTGCCACCACCATTGTAGAAAATGAGCAAATATTTCACTAGTTCATTGTTTCGTGTTACAAAAATCACTCAATGAGGCATGATGTTAAATGTTGTATGAATATTGTGCTACAAATTTTCTTGTTAGGTCATTTAAGGAGGTGATGGAACCTCTGGGTCAGATCATTAGCCATTCAAGTACAGGGCCACCAATGATTCTTATAAAGAGCCTCTTAAGATAATCCTCATTGTAGGAAACTTCTTGACATAAGATGAAAAACTCTTTGAGATGTTTAACAGGACATGTTTCTCCCATGTATTTGTCAAATTTGGAGATCTCAAAGTTTGGCAAAACTGGTATCATGTTGATAGATCTGTCAAATGGAAAGGAACAAATTTCCTCAAAAGAGAAACCTTTCATCCCTTTCTTATTCATGTTGTGGACCAAACTCTGAAGTTCATGTAATTGCTAGGCTATATCTTGGTTTTGTTACATCTGTGATGGTAGGGAATTGATGTTGAATCCACCTCCAAAATTGTATGAGTTCCCAAATAGATTATAGGGTGATGGTGGATTATGAATTGGTGGAGGTGGTGGTGCATCACTTTGGCCAATGTATTGATATGTGGTTGTTTGGATTGGCATAGATGTTTTCATCATACTTATTGGCATTTGTAAATAGGAGGAATACTATGGTTGTGTTGGGACTGCCATTTTTTGGATAGGTACTTACCCAATGTTCAAGCATCCTACAGCTAGACCTATCAAGGTTAACTGCAAAATACTAGCATGTGTAGTTGTGTTGGGCATAACACTAATGATTTGTTGAATATGTTCTGCACTTAATTGGAACATGGGTTGTATTGAAGTTGATGTAGGTATTTATTTTCCCTTGTCAAATGTTGTGCTATGGTAGAATTTGGCAATACAAGAGCACCATCTTTGGTAATTTATCAAAAAAGGTGCTCTCATCAAAACTTCTAAGGACATTAATGCCATCCTTGACAAGGTTTAGGAAGATCTCAATCTTATTGGTTGTAATAGATTTTTTCAACATTTCTAAGTTGTATGGACCCACAAGAAATGTTTGAACATCACTAGGAATGTCATTTTTTTTAATGGGGTCTTCATCTTGGTATACTTTTTCCTCATCATGAGTGTTACTATCTATGTTGGTGTTTCGAAAGGGATTCTCTAGTTCCTATGTGGGTGTTAAGCTAGGCATACCAAAGTTCATACTAGAGGTAAATGTGTTACCCAATGAGTTTGATCGAGGAGGAAAAGGATTCTCCATCTCTTGTTGTCTTAGTGATTCCAATAAATGAGACATGGGGTTAAATGTGAGTTTTTTAGATTGTGTTTGTATCATACAATTGTGACCAAATCAATGGGCGGAATCTTGTAGAAGGAAAGATGTGAGAGATCAATTGAATGTTATATCATAAAAAGGAAAATAACCTAAATGTGAACAAAAGACCTTGTTGATTTAGAAAACCAAGTTGATATAGGATAAAAGTGTCTTTCTCCTACCAAAGATGGATAAGTGATCTTTAGGCAAGATAGGACACCAAATAGAGGAATCAATATTTGGAGATAGACATGTGATCCCAAATGAGTCAATGCAACTCTGATAAATGTTTCCTTGTGGAAAAAGGTTTAATGTTGTAATCTCAAAAGTTTTGTAACTAATATGTTCTTAGGCCAAAGGATTAAAGTTCAAATGATCAAGCTCTCTAGAGGAAATTTTGAAATGGAAGACTAGAAACTTTGAAAATGGATTGATGTGGAAAATGAGGGTGATGTGGTCACTATGTGGATAGCTTAATCCTCTATCACTGGACAAAGAAATCATAGGTTTACTCCAGGGAAAATAGAGCAATATCAAAGTTTATCATTATATAAGATTTTTTTGTGATGATAATCTTCATCTTCTCCCTTTTAATGTCTTTGATAGCATATCAAAAAAATTTATCACTGTGGGTTAGGCTTTTCTTTCCTTGTACGCAAACAATTTGGATAACTTCACCTTCTTAAGTTTGACTTTTTCAGACATGACAAGAACAAAATAACCCCAATTACAAGGCCAAGCACAAGAATTTTGAAAAAAAAATTTAACTAAAAGACCCACTAAATTTCAAATGCTAGACCAGGTACAAGGGCTTATAAGGATAATTGTAGGTCAAGAGGACCCAATTACAACCATTTTTCTCACTAAATGTTTAGCTCACCATTTCACTCATTTTAGACTTGTTTAATGTTTGGTATTGGTTTTGGATTTAAACACTCAAGCATGCTAAACACATCAACAATCCTAAGAAAGCTTCAACTAGGATGTACAAAGATCATCTAGAGGGTATCCTCGATATACACAAGGTATGTGAGCCCCATATCTATAGATGAAAGAAAATAGTGTCACACAACCGAGAGGAGACAGTAACCCAAGTATCCACCTTCACTTCCCAAAGGTATAATGTTCTTTGGGGCTTAGCCAAGAGTGACAAAAAATTACTTCCAAGAGAGGTGTCTTTGGATTCACCACCCAATATTTATACTCTACTAGAACACTAGAGTTGAGGTCATCCCAAGGGGTGATGCAATCCCCAATAATGCCTCCTAAAAATAAAAAACAAGACCACTTATTTATTGTGCACTCAAGATCACCTAAAGGTGCGAGAGGAGAGAATACATAAGTGGTCTCAGGGTTTAAAAGACACTTGTTCTTTTCTAATGAACCTTTATATTTTTTATCTACTTTTGAAGACACTCATGTTTATAGCATACAATGTTCTTTCCAACCTGATAGTGTTATCAACGTAATAAAAGTGAGGATTCATCAACAAAGACAATTTGATCATCGTCAACATAAGAAAATCAATAAAGATAGAACAAATTCCCTTAAGTCATTCAAGATTGAGTGTGTTCATTTTAAGCACAAAGTCCAAATGTTTCATAGAAGTCCTCTTTGTCCCTTAAGCATTCAAGATTGTATGAGAGTGTTTTAAGGCCAAATCATAATATTTCACCGCATTCTTCTTTGAACTTTAAGAATTCAAGAGTGTGTTTGCTATCTAACCATTCATTCTAGTGAAAAGCATGTCAATTCCTTAAGGCACTCAAGATGCATTTTGTTACTCTACACATTCATTCCAATGAAAAATCTCATTCATTCTTTTAAATGCATTCAGAGTGTGTTTGAACATCCATTCCAATAAAATATGTGTAAATTTCCTTCAAAACACTCAAGAGTATGTATGTAATGTTACTTTAAATGCATTTGAGATTTTTTTGAGATTTTGATATTAATTGCAACATACATTCCAGGAAAAAATGATTAAGTCATACAAGTTCATTTATCCCCTAACTATAAAGTCTTCCAAAGTTTGTCTACTACAATAAAAATCTAGTCAATAATCCTTGCATGTCAAACAATTAGTGACTTAAGTATCAAAAGATAAGTTAAATTTGTAAATAATCAAAGATGATAGAATATAGGTAGAAATGTAAAAACTTTAGAGATGATAGAACAAATATGACATAACTCAAAAAGTATGATATACCTATCACTTACACTCATAGATCATAGATGATAGGATAGGATCATAAATGCCAAAACTCATAGACACTAGAATAATCATAGATAATAATCAACTAAGATTGTAGACTTTTGGCCACTGACAACATAGACAACAAAATACTTACTACGTAGATGAAACTTGATAAATTTATAGATATTAGTTACTCACAACACAAATGAAAAAATAAACATAAACTTTGGAGATTACAATTTATCAAAATGACAGGCATTTAGCCACCTACAATGCAAATGATAAAGAGTAGGTAAACCATGGAGATGATAGAATAGGATATATATGTAGCATTAAGTCATTTTAAATCTATCTTTGGTGCAAACACCAAAACTTAGAGATGATGATTTGTAGAGATGATGAAGCGTCTTTGCAAATGACACTGTCATGCAGGCAAAGTATGAATAACTAGGGCCAAAGGCTCACCTAGCTATCCAAACCACCCTGCAAGAATTAACACAATAGAAGTAAACACAAAGAATGACAACCAAAGGAGGGAGAAGAGAGAAATACTTTTATTGCTTCATCAAAACATCTTCGTACATATCCAACTATAAGGTCTTCTAGGTTATGACCAATTAAAATAACATTCATATTGAAAGATCCAACTGCAAATTCGCACTTTCAATTATGTTCTCCAATCTACTCATCAAAACATTACCTAACTCTAAGCCTAAAAACTCTATATATACTTTCCAAAATGGCTTATAGAACATTCTAGAACATAGAGAAGCCACAAGTTGGCCCACAACAGATATTAACTACCTATGCCAAAATTAAATGCAAGCAAAATCAGCCCAAATAGGAACCAGACACAAATAACTCGACAAAAGATGACTTCACAGAAACTGGCACTTGGCACATACATGAGCTCAACACCCAAAGGATCACTTGGTACCAAGAGAAAATTGGCACCTAAAGGATCACTTGGCATCAACAAGAACTTGGCACCCAAAAGATCACTCAACACCCAAAGGATCACTTGGCACCAATAGGAACTCGACACCCAAAGGATCACTTGACACCAATAGGAACTTAGCACCCAAAGGATCACTTGACACCAATAGGAACTCAAAACCCAAAGGAAGAAAGAAAAAAAGTGCAGAATTACAAGGAAACCCAAGATGTTCTTACATTAGACAACCAAGATTGGAGAAATGATTCTCCTCAATCATGTAAGTGTCACAACCTGAGTTGAATCCAACTCAGATTGAGAAATCCATATAGTATCTTCAATATTTCTATTCTTCCACTTCACCAAATATTCATAGTAATATTTTCCTCTTGTGCTCTTAGAAACTCTCTAATCCAATATCTTTTCAACTTTTTCAATCCGCTTCTTAGGATAATCTTCTGATACAACAACTTCATCATCTGACTCATGATACTTATACAAATCAGAAATATTGAATATAGGAGATATATCCATGTCATCAGGTAACTCAACTTTATACACATTACCACTATGAAACTTGAAGATCTTGCAAGGTCCAAACTTCTTCATCTTTAGCTTACTATATGTTCCAACTGGGGATCTTCCTTTCTTAAAATGAACCATCATCTCATCACCAACTTCAAAATCATGATGTCTTCTAGACTGATCAACATTCTCCTTATACTTCTAATTTCTTTGTTCCAACCTTAACTTCACTTCCTTATGCAAAGATTCCATAAAATCAAAAAATTCTTCTCCTATAGCACTCCTCTTTTCTTCACCAGCAACATCTCTTAAATTTGATATACCTCTAGGATGCATTCCAATAATAATCTCAAAAAGTGTCTTCCCTATACTCTTATTCACATAATTGTTATGTGCAAATTTAGCTTGTGCCAATACCATCTCCCAATTACTTAGCTTATTCTGAACTAAACATCTTAGCAAATTATCCAAGCTTCTATTCAGAGCCTCTATCTATCCATCTATCTATGGGTGAAATGTAGAACTAAACTTCAACTTAGTACCCATCTTCTTCCACAAAGTCTTATAAAAATAACCAATAAACTTACTATCTCTGTTAAAAATAATGCTTCTTGGTAATCCATGCAATCTCACAGTCTCTTTAAAGAAAAGTTCAACAACATGCTCAACATTTGATGTCTTCTTACATGGTATGAAATGAGCCATCTTAGAAAATCCGTCCACTACAACAAATATGGAATCAGACCCTTTCATTGTCTTAGGAAATCCAAGAAAAAAATCCATACTGATGTCAGTCCAAGGTTTCTCAAGAATAGTAATAGGTGTATGAAAACCAGTATTTTGACTTACTCCTTTTGTAACTTGACAAACTCCACAACTCTTTACAAATTTTTGAACATCCTTATACATTTTTGGCCAATAATATTTCTCTTTTAGTAAACTCATTGTCTTATCAATTCCAAAATGTCTAGCCAATCCACCACTATGCTTTTCCTTAATCAGATTCAACTCATAGAACTTCTAGAAATACACAACTGAATACCTTTGAATAACATGCCTTCTTGAATGAAATATTCATCATACATACTTATGTGATCTATCAAATTTGGTGCTCTTCACTCTCTCCACATCAGGATCAACATCATACAACTCTTTCATTTCATCAAAACCAAGAACTTCAACCTTCATTTTAGTCAACAAAGAACATCTTCTACTCAATGCATCAACAACTCTATTAGTAACTCCACTCTTATGCTTAATAGAAAATGTAAAACTCTACAAATACTAAACCCACTTCATATGTCTTTGATTCAATTTATATTCACTTCCCAAGTATTGTAAAGTGCAAACTCCTTAGGAATCAAATAATGTCTCCACTTCTTCAATGCTTGAACAATGGCATAAAATTCTTGATCATACACAAAATACTTCCTTTTAGCATCATTCAACTTTTCACTAAAGAAAGCAATAAGCTTACCTTCTTGACTTAATACAACTCCTATTGCATTACCACTTGCATCACATTCAACTTCAAATACTTTGTTAAAATTAGGTAAAGCTAATATAGGTAATTCAACAACCTTTTGTTTCAAAGTCTCAAAACTCTTATCAGTTCCATGTGTCCACTTGAATTCTTTTTTATCTCCCCTCATTGTCTTAGTCATAGCATTACAAACAACACTAAAATTCTTTATAAATTTTTTGTAAAAACTAGCCAAACTATGAAATGATCTTACCTCACCCACATTCTCAACTATAGGCCATTCCAAAATTGCTTTAACCTTCTCAGGATCCATCAACTGTAATCACAAATCCCAAATACACAATCCCCTCTTGCATAAAAGAACACTTTTTTAGATTAATCAGCAACTTTTCCTCTTTCAACCTCTATAATACTTGTCTAATATGCTCAAGATGTTCTTCCTTAGTCTTACTTAATATTAAAATATCATCCAAATAAACAACCACAAACTTACCCAAAAATCTTTTCAGAACTTCATTCATCAACCTCATGAAAGTATTAGGTGCATTAGTCAAACCAAAAGGCATAACCAACCATTCATACAAACCATCCTTTGTCTTGAAAGTAGTCTTCCATTCATCACCTTCTCTGATTTTGATCTGATGATAGCTACTCTTCAAATTAATCTTGGTAAAATACTTTGCTTCACTCAAAGAATCCATTATCTCATCCATCCTCAGCATAAGAAACCTATATTTCAATGTTATCTTGTTAATGGCTTTGGAATTAGTACACATTCTCCATTCTCCATTCTTTTTAGGTGCTAATACAATAGCTACAACACATGGACTCAACCTTTCTCTGATCAAACCTTTCTGCAACAACTCATGCACTTGTCTATTAAGTTCTTCATTCTTTGTAGTTGTCAATCTATATTTAGCTTTGATTGGCAAACTAGCTCTAGGAATTAGATCTGTACAATGACTTATACGTGTTACTAGAGGTAAACCATTAGGAATACCATCAACAATAATGTCTTTATACTCATTCAAAAATTTTATAATTTCTACTAGTACTCGACTATCACTATCTACTGTCACTCAGTCATTACCAGCTTTTGTTGCTTGATCATTACTACCAACACTTGGTCCTCTAGGAACTATAGAAAAAAAAACTTGATTCTTCTTTACGTCCTTTTCAAATTGGTTCCCATTAACCATGTAAAATTTTATTGTAGTGCAACTAACCTCATTTGAACTTTCAATCAAAGGCATCAATGTTTGTTTCTTCTCATTTACCCAAAGAGTATATTGATTCAATCTTCCATCATTTACAACATATCTATCATATTTCCAAGGTCTACCCAAAAAAAATATGACAACAATCGATGGGCAAAATATCACACAAAATTTCATCAAAGTAATGTCCAATTTTGAACTTCACAAGGCATTGCTCACTTACCAATATGTTATGCACATCTTTTATCCATGAAAAATGATAGGATTTGGGATGTTTCAGCCTCTACAACTACAACTTGATAACCAACTCTTCTAATGCCAAATTTCTAGAACTTCCACTGTCAATGATCACTTTGTAGCATTTTCCAACCATCTTACATCTTGTCTTGAAAAGACTTCTCTTTAAAATAGGTTCCTCATCACTTCCCTTATTACATAAGGTTCTTCTCACCATCAAATTTTCTCCAGCCTCAGGTCCACTTGTTGAACCTTCATCATCTTCTTGAATCACAACATTTTTATTACCTTGCCTACTTTCAGAGGATCTACATTCAAAGATCGGTCCCTCTTTACCACATCTGAAATAATTACCATGAAATCCACCTCTAGAATAGGAATTACCTCTTCCTTGGTAAGAATTAGGGACTCCTCGGTAAGAATTACCACTTTTTCATTTGGTCTTGCCTTTGTCATCATTCTTCCATTCAAATTTTCCTTTATCCTACATAAAACTATCAGATCTACCACTTTGTTCATAAGATCTACCTCTACCTCTCTGGAGTCTACCACCTCTACCTCTTTGTCTTTGTCCATGCTTATTTGTCAAGATCTCCTCAACTTTCAAGGCATATTGATATGCTTCTTCTACACTTTCCAATGTCATAAAATTTATTTCATCTTGAATTCTAGATCTCTATCCATTAATGTACCTTGCAATTTTCTCAACATCATCATCCACATGTCCAAATCTGAAGTCCAATCTATAGAATTCCTTGGTATATTCTTTCACAGTCATGTCCTTTTGTTTCAAATTTTGCATCTTTCTCAACAAGCTAACTTGGTAATCAGCAGGGAGGAATTTGTTCTTTACCCTGTTCACCATCTTTGGCCAAGTTCTTATCTTTTCCTTTCCTCTCCTTTGTCTATTAGTTTGCAAGTGCTCCCACCATAGTGATGGATGACCTTTCAACCTAGTAACTACAAACTTCACCTTTCTATTACCAAGAGTGTTTTCATACTCAAAAAACTTCTTCATATCAGAGATGCAATCCAACACAATATTGGTATCCAATTTTTCATCATAAGGAACAACTTCTACAATAGGCTTTGAATTTTCCCTAGACAACACTTGCAACAATCTTTCCTCATCTTGATCTTTTTTAGGTTCTAGATTATGGTTTGGTGCTATTGTTTCATCATTACTTACATCATCAAGATGTGTTCCTCTCCTCTAGGCTATCTACACAACATCTAATCTATTTGCAATTTGTCTCAACTAATCCAATATAACATCATTGGCATTTCTTCTACCATGAACCATCTTTACAAATCAGGTTCGTGCAAGATTGTAACCCTCTACAAGTTATAGGTCAAATTCGTAGATCTGCCACCTTACAACCAAATCCAAATTAGAGTTCTACATGATCCAATCTCCATGAAGATGAATCTCAGGCTCTGATACCAACTAATGTAGGTGAAGGGGTGAATAAATAGGGCCAAAGGCTCACCTAGCTATCCAAACCACCTTGCAAGAGTTAACACAATGGAAGCAAACATAAAGAATAACAACCAAAGGAGGAAGAAAAGAGAAATACTTTAATTGATTCATCAAAATATCTTCATACATGCCTAGCTATGAGGCCTTCTGTGTTATGGCCAATTACGAATACATTCATATTCAAAGATCCAACTACAAATTTGCACTTTCAAATCTACTCTCCAATCTACTCCCCAAAAAATTTCCTAACTCTAAGCCTAAACACTCTATATATACCTGCCAAAATGGCTTACAGAACATTCTAAAACATAGAGAAGCCATAATTTAGCCAATAATAGATATTAACTACCTATGCCAAAATTAAATGCAAGCAAAGTTGCCCCAAATAGGAACCAGACACAAATAATTTGACAAATGAAGACTCGTAGAAATTGGCACTTAACACCTACTCAAGCTTGGCACCCAAAGGATCACTTGGCACTAATAGGAACTTAGCACCCAAAGGATCACTCGACATTGATAGGAACTTGACACCCAAAGAATCTCTTAGCACCAATAGGAACTCAGCACCCAAAGGATAACTTGGCACCAATAGGAACTTGACACCCAAAGGATCACTTGACATCAACTGGAATTTGACACCAATAGGAACTTGGCACCCAAAGGATCACTTAGCACAAATAGGAAGTCAACACCCAAAAGATCACTCAACACCAATAGGAACTCGACACCCAAAGGCAGAAAGAATAAAAGTGGAGGATTACAAGGAAACCTAGGATGCTCCTGCATCACATTATGTCCTAATGGAGATGACAATGCACTTTTTTACATAGAATGTCAAGTTTTTGACCAAATTTGATAATGGAAAAGGGGTTTCGGTCCCACTAGGCATGCCAAAATGTATACAAGAAAACCTAACCTATAAGGAGCACACATAAACAAGCAAACATTAGTTGCACATGTAAATCAAGGATCCAAAATAAAGAAAAATACAACTAATTCTATGCTTGAGTTTTACAACTTAATGCAATAAAAAAGAAAGTGTCCTCATACAACTTCGAAGCAACTCAACAAGGGTTCCCATAAGAGACCTTGTTAGTGTGCTCAATAGTGAGGGATGTGGATGTGCTCTCCCAAACACAACTATTGAATGAATCCCAAAATATTTTGAAATAAAATGCAAGATGTATGAAGCTAACTAGATGTGAAGAGAATGCTTCAAACAATGGTTATGGATACAACCATGCACAAAGAATTCATGGATGGTGAATGTGGAGGCAAAAAAATAAACTAAGTTATCAATAGAAGAAATGAAGTCTAATCACTACTAAAGAGTTAACAACAATGCATGAAACCATTAAGAGATCTAGAACTATACTAGCATGATAACAATGTAAATGAGAGAGATGAAAAATGGTTGATACAAGGGCTCTATTTATAGGTTTGAGAGAGGACTTGAGGAGGTGGCATCTATGTCACATCCACATAGGTGCCACAAAGGAGACACACAGGCTAAGGAGACAAGTCATTCCAAGGTCAACATAAGCCTTTTTGGTGATAGAGATCGCTCAAGGTTTGCTCACACATGTGTGAGAAAACTTGGAGAAAGGAAGGGGGGACAAGTGTGTAAGAGTGTAAGAGACTTTTTGGATAAAATAATAGAAGGGAGGCTTTCTTAGATTTTGAGTTTCTCACACGTGTGAGCAAATACTTAGGGACAAAAATGTGCTTAGAAAGGTGCTTAGGATAATTAAGTGGGATTAATTTGCGAGTAGACTTAGAAAGATGAAAGTGATGAGTGGTAGACTAGTTTTTAGGTGGGATTAGGATTAAATTAAATAGGATTTAACTTAATCATAGGATTATCAAATTTACATAAATTGAAATTTATTTAAAAGGGGAATTATGGAGCACTGTGCATTAAATAAATTTAACACATTAGAGGGGATGTATTTAAATTAAATTTAAATACATTAGGGAAGTGAACAGGCTATTTAATTAAATAAATTTCATTAAATAAGTAGAAAAATATGAAAAATATAATTAATTAATTAATAATAAGTATAATGTCAAGGGAAATATTAAATGAATTAATTGATAGTGTTTGGAATGATTTTAAGTGTCTACAAGGGGATTGAGGATTAGATTAAAAAATGAGGAGAATAAAGAAAAACTATGAAAGAGAAAGGGGGAGAATATTGAGAAAGGACTTGGTTAAGGAGAGATATAAAGATACAGAACAAGGGGGAGAATCCCTAAAAGAAGAAAGATAGAAAATTAGAAATAGAGCTATCAACCCACAAAGGGGAGAATAAAATTTCAAGGCCACAAACAGGTAAATATGAAGTTCTAGTTCAAGAGATAAGGGAATGTAACCTATGAAAAGAAGCTAGTCTTGTTAATAAGAAATTGTTTTTGAGAAGAGGTTTTTCCATCAGTGCCAATGGGGGTGATTGTTGGACTTATGTAGTCATAATGGCATGATTAGACTAACAAAATGGTGATAACTAAGTTGTAGCATCACAAAGATTTAAGCATTGTATAAATACTAGAGTGAGTATTAGAGTGTTTTTATTGATTGGCAATTGGTTAACAAGAGAAAGAAGCATTGCAAGGTAGTGCAACCACTAGTAGATAGACATAGTGGTCATTAAAAGAGGAATGTTATAAGTCAATCTTGCAACTAGAAGATAGATTTAGAAGTTAGTTGATCATGGATCATCTAAATTGAGTTACGAATGATGTGACATAACTAGCTTGAGTAGTCTAATAATGATGTGACATGCACATAAAGGGAACTAGTGAAAGCGATTGAAGAAAGAAAATACACAAGTTTAGATGTAGACTTATAGATGTACAAGTAGGCCTACATGAATAGGAACATATGAATAGGTATTCATGAGTATTTTGTGACTAGTTTTCTTATAGTTTTCAAAATTTGAATACATTTTTTGAGCAGGATAACTTTAGGGTTTTATTGTGGTTTCACAATGCACACCTAATTTCACCTAGAAATGGGAACCCTTACTTTATTTTTAGCTTTTTTGATCCCTAGTCCAAGGTCTAAGTCATTTTTAGGGTTTTTTCCTAGTCTTTTTAACTAATCTAGGTCTTTGCTTGAAAACCCAAATTCTAAAAATCATGTTGATGAGAGAGAAAATCAAATTGCTATAGGAAAAGGCACACTATCACACCTATCACACCTCACTAGGCATGCTAGTGTGTTAAGTTACCTAAGGAGTGAGTACACCCCTTGTAAATGTGTAGTAGCACACCTCCAAGAGGTGTGCTAAATCTCGGGCCTATAAAGCCCAAGACCCCACCCCTCTCCTCATCATTCCATCCTTTGAGCCCCAGTATCCCACACCTCCATACCTCCTGAGGTGTGCTACTTTACTGTGCCTTACCCTTCTCCTTCATCTACGTACAACACCACATTAACATAGGTAAAGGTGCACACCTTTTTTTATTAATCAAACTAAATCCTTAAAAAACTCTCAACTTAACAAACACATTATAAAAGGGCTTCACCTAGTATAAGGTGCATAGGTGTGTACCTATCCAAGATGCAGACCTGTGGACCTTTACAATGACAAAAAATGCTAAGTATGTTAAAGGGTATGCTTTTAGCACACCCCATAAGGTGCGCTAACTATGCACCCTTTCCTTTGGTATTGGTTTACCTTTGTGTTGTAAGGGTGCACACCCTTATTTTTTTGTAATTTTTTCTCAAAAGGCACACTTGGTGCACCCTTCTTGTCTTTCAGAGGTTAAAATTAGGCTTTTTTAGTCTTTTTAATAATTTTTAGGTTTTTAGGCTTTTGGGTCATTTTTTTGTAGTTAGGGTTTATGTAGATTGATTTTTATTTGCATTTAGACTAATGAATGTTGATTTTATGTAGATTAAATGCATTCTTCATCATCTTCCCTCACTACAAAGATGGTCCTGAAACTAGTAGTTTTCAAGTTTCAAGGTGTTCTAGCAAAGTGATGCTTTTAGGATGAATATTCAAAAATTTGGGACATTGAACTTAGCCACATTGATTTGAACACTTTCTTAGTTCTATGCAATAAACCTACCAAGAGATCTCCAATAATATCTTCTCTTACCCATTCATACAAAGAACATGGAGAGGAAGTGTCTGAAATCATTCAATCCTCATATCTCATTGGGAAGACTCCTCTTGGATGCAAAGTGGGAAAAGTGGACATGACAAGGGGCTATATAAAAGATGATATCATATATTCTATGATATTTTTGAGTAGAATCATGGGGTTGCTAGCATCAGGTCACTTGAACATATGGATGCTACATTTCATTGAGACCATTAGAATAGCGAAGATGCCAATTGATTGGTCTTTGATTCTTAGTGAGAACTTGGATGAGCAATTGGTGGTAGTAAAAAACAATCAAAAGTTCTATATGACATCCTATTTGGTGTACCTGTTAGTCACAAAAGCAACAAACTATTTGGGATTGTTCAAAAGGGGTAGCATGCAAGATAAAAATGCATGGCCTTATATAGTATACCCCTAGTTGGTGAAAAAAAAGATTTAAGAGAACAAAAAGGAATATCAAATAGTGAATGATGCCTTTATTTTTGCAATTATCTGGTTCATTGAAGGGGATTATGCGAAAAGCATGTCAGATGAGGCAGCAACAAAGATTATATAAATTGATGCCTACCACATACAATTTAAAACATTCACTTATTTAAGGGTAGTAGGAATGATTGTCAATCCCAAGAAACTCCCCAGGTATCCATGTGATAGGCTTATATTTCTGGAGATTGCACGATAACTTTTTTTTGTAGATGAGAGAGTGAGAAAGAAACATAAGAAAACCTGGGTGTGGCCCATTACTATAGGACCATTTAGTGTGGTCCTAAAATAGGATATCACAACTTTGGAGTCTAAGTGGGATTAGTATCCCTTGGAGGAATATAACTCTCCTCGTCCCTATTTTGATAACATTGGAAGAGTTCAGTACTTGATGGAAAAACAATTCTAGCATGAAGATGCCATAGAGGATCATTGGATGATCATAGTGGATGACTATGAAATCCAAATAAGGGATTATTGTAGGATGAATCTCTATCTAGTAGGAAACACATTGAAAAATAAAGGTCCCTTTAAAGATAGTACAACAAGACACTAACGATGTCCTAGATCCATTATACAATAGAGATAAGATTTTTGATCGACCTATTATGAATGTGGAGGTTGATAAGGAGGAAAATTTAGATATTAATCATAGGGAAAGGTACATCATCCAATTGACCAAGGATTGGATTAAAGATCTTTCAAGCTAGATCTAATTCCTCATACTGTAGTTTTCTAGGCTACAGCCTACCTAGTCAATGGTAAAGGAGTAAAAGTGACAGTGCCCACTTTTATAGCTTAGTCCCTCATGAGGCTAGAAATAGTGCACCAACTTGATGGAGAAGTTATATACTATAGGGCTCAAAAGGGTAAAGGCAAGAGGAAAAGGGTTTCACCCCAACAAGTTGGGCTGAAAGAAGGAACAATTCAAGCACCACCACAACAAGGGGTAGAGAATCCACAAGGGTTAGAGAATGTAGAAGTCACACGAGCTCAAGATAATCCTCAAATGCCACCGTCAGACCTAGGGCAAGGAACTAAAATAGAAGTACAAGAAGTGTCTCCACGTGAACAAGAGGTACAAGCCTCCCCATCAACTCCCAAGAGAAGAAAGATCAAAACTCTAGTTAAGAGGAGACAAAAAGTGATTAGGAAGGTTATCCCTTTTCCATCAGTGTTGGAGGTCATTCTAGAAGAAGAAGAAGAGGATGATTAAGACAAAGAAGATAACCTCCCTTTCAGTCAGAGGAATCATCTTGCTAGGGTGACATATCTAGGATGGAGAAGAAGCTCCACCAGTACACCACTATCTATTCCCACACATACTATTCAATCTACAAAATTTAGAGGATGAGATGCTATAATAGATTGATGAACAGGAGGATGAAGGGGCTCATGTCCTTTAGATGTCAAATTTTAATTTCACGCCAATAGGCACTTAGTTCTTGGGTGACAAAATAAGGGATACTCCAAAAAATCAACCTCCACTAGAGGATTGAAGTCAATTACCATCTCAATCACAAGGACCCAAAATAGCTCCACCATCACCAAATCAAGATACATTTTGTGTGGATAAAGGTTCAACTACTCTTCTCCCTCTAGGTAATGAAGAATAGGTTGAAGTTGAACATGAAGAAGAGCCACAAAAAGTACCCACCAATAAAGTGTTAGAGGAAGGAAAAATATGTGAACAACCTCAAAAAACTTCACAACACACAGAGGTGAGAATTGTGGACTCGACAGATATAGAGACTCTCAATGTGGATCTCTCACAAAAGGACAAGATTCTGGAGAGGAGTGATAAAGGAAAAGGCCTAGTAGAAAAAACTCCTTCTTCTAAAGGTAAATCGCTAATGAAACAAACTCTGAGATGGTTGAGGAAAGAGGTGATAATTAGAAACAAAAGGTAATAATATTCTACTAAGGAAGAGGGAATGAGAGAAATAATTGAAGCCCTCAAGAAGCCTAAGTCACCTACAAAGGATGCACGAACATTGGCCTTTGTAATGTGTGATCATAATTAGGATTTCTTTGCTCATGTTGCTATCCCTCCTTTTCATGTACACATTAAGGACTTGAATCTAGAAGATTATCAAATTAGGGAGGTCATGCTTGGAAAACCCACCATGGATACTACTAAGTTAATGGTGACAACGAGAAGCAAAGAAGTGTTTAGGCACTTAGAGTAAGATGAGATGAAATTGATAACACTTCAAAAGTAGAATGAGATCCTAAGGGGATATCTAAATGAAGTAGTTGGTCTGTTGGATGCTAAAAATCCTGAAGAGACTTCAAATGGAACACTTGAGAAAAGGGAGAAGGAGAATGTGCAACTTGATCCATTTTGAAAGCTTGTTAGCAATGGAGAGAAATTTTTGAAGAGAAAGGTTTATAAATTATACAATAAAATCTCAAACTGCTACACCGTATGCAAAATAATATAGATAAGCTGGTGACTATTTTGAATCATGATTTTGGGTTAATGGACATAGTGCATACCTAGGGTAAAGACCTGCAAGAGTTGTAGTCAATAAAAGGTCAAAGATATCAGATGTTAATGGATGTATATACAATAGATGAATTATATAAAATTAATGATTGGATAGAGAAGATTGTGGATGGCAATAAAGTAATGCAAACATTACATGCAGATATTTATAAGCTCAAGGATCAAACCCAAGAGCAACTTTTGGAGGTAGAGAAACATTACAGTAATGTGTGCTTAGACATTTTTGAATATGATTTAAGGGATAAACTAATGACTATAGAAGCAGTTGTTGAATAGTTTTGGAAGAATTTTGAAGAAGATTCCACTAATGATGATATTAGTGTATACACTAAAAATTGTCCTGAATGATCTAATTAGTACTAGTCACATTCCTCTACTTATTTAATTAAATTATTTTAATTAAATAGGTTCATTTTTGTCTAAGTATTTAAATTTAATTTAAATACTTCTTAGCTCTAATGTGTTAATTTAATTTAACACATGATTCTCCACGTATTCTTTTTTTCTTTTAAATAAATTTTATTTATTTAAAATCCTCCATATTCCCATTAATTCTTCTAGACCTTCATTAAATTAAATTTTATTTTATTTAATCTTTATTCAAACTACCTAGAAGTACGTGCATTCATATTAGTTGTCATCACATCTTTTAAGCACATGTTGTCTACACCATAGGAATCTTCTACACACACATGCCATTTCATCAGTCTTATCCGTCTATCTAGAATGTGAGATAAGGTGCTTAGTTGTCAATTATTATCCTTATCTCCTGTGCTTAGTTGTCAATCCCTATCCTTATCTCTTAGTGGTTTCTAAGCACATTCTAGAGGTTTCCTCCATCCACTTTAAATAGACATCTTGTCTCAAGCATTTCAGACACTATGAGAAGCACGAGAAGAATGGCCTGATACTGGCTAGGTTAGGAGTCATTCAAAGTCCATCATTGCATCATCGTTTTTTCATTTTTATTTCTCACATCATCTAGTCTAGGTACATATTCCATTTGCATTCACACATCCAAGAGATTCATCCATTTTTGTGTTCCTAAGAGCATACCGAACATTTTCTCCATTGCTATGTTCATAGTTTGAGGTTTGCATAATCTTGGTTACAATTTTATGCAACACATTTTGGCACATCCGGTGGGACCCACTTCGCGGGTTCACATTTGTTCAAGCTAAGGTGGAAGGCTCGCAGCTGGAGAATAACTTGCGTAGGGAGCGTCAAATCAAGCCATGAGGTTTGTCACCATCTTTGGAGCGCATGAGGTGAGTACCCTATATTTTGTTCTTCTTTGTTGAAAAAAAAAATGTATAGGGGCTTGGTTTTCTTCAATTTGCTTTATGCTATTTAGGTTATTAAAAAAAAAAAAAAAGTGAGATAGGGGGGTTATTTTCATTTTTGCATATGGGGAGGGGAGACAAAAATTAGAAGAAAAAAAGGGTGTGTTTATTAAAATATAAATCTAAAAAATAAATAAATAAATAAATAAATTTTTAAAGAATTTTAAAAAAAAAAATTCATAAGCTAGAGCCGCCTTCGCCAGCGGCTCCCTCTCTCCTCCAACGGCTCCCCTCCTTCCACCGCAGCCCCAACCACTCTCTCTTCTGCCAGGCGCCGCCGCCTCTCCAGTGGTTCTCTATTTCCCTCCCCGCGTCGCCGCCTCCACCAGCAGCTTCACCTTCGCACCCTTGCCTATTTCCTCTGCCCGTGGCCATTCCTTTTTCTTCTGCGGCACTGTTCTCCTTGCAGCCACTGTTTTCCTCTCGTGACCTCTCCCGTGGCCGCGGCCTATTGGTGCCGTCACCACCGCTGAGTAACGAGTGCCGCGCCCACCATTTTCCTTTACCCACAGTCGCTGCCACCTCTGCCTGCTATAAGCTCATCTCCTCCGTCACCGTCATCGCCCCTGCCAGCCTCTGTGGTTGGGAATAAATGCCCTCCATCTCTGCTTCATCAACATCCTCGTCCTGTTCTTCTGGATGCGGCGGAGGTTCTACCTACTCCTTCCTTTACGGTCGTGCCGCCTCCTCCAATCTGCTCTGCCGCCAATCTTTGCTGCTTAATCTTTTCCTGATCTGGCTTGTTGAACCCTGTGGATTTTTTTTTCTCCATGCAAAAGAGCTTGTTGAGCGGTACTAATCATCGATTGACTTCTCCTGGATCTATTTGTATGCACAGCCCCCATTCAATAAATAAATCCCTAATTTTCTAGCTCTCTTTTCAAATAAAATCACTGAATGCTAGAGTGGTATCTTCTTTGCATCTGGATATCAATGGCAAATTAAGCTCTTGAAGCTATGTAAATTCTTCTCCTTTTGCAACCTATTTAATCTCGACTTTTCATATTTATTACTGAAAAAAAATAAAAATAAAAATAAAAATAATAAAAAAAAATTTTAAAAAAAATTAAAAATTAAATTTTATTTTTTTTGTTTTTTTAATTTCCTTCAAAAATTTCTTTTTTCTAGAATCAAATTTATTTTGTGCATTTAGATTTTTATTTTCCTTTTAGCCAAAACATTCAAAAAACTAAAAAAAATTTGCTTTTCGTGTGCCTGATTTTTGCAACATTGAACGAACATTGTACATTTTAATCACGTGTGTCTTCAATTAGATTAGAAAACTTAAAATTTCTTTGGTAACGAACAAGTGTCTTTTAAACCCAAGTCCACTTACGTATTCTCTCCCCTCGCGCCTTTGGGCGATCTTGGGTGCACAAGAAATAAGTGGACTTGTTTATATTTTTCTAGGAGGCCTGCTTGGGGATTTCATCACCCCTTGGGATGACCTCAACTCTAGCGTTCTGGTGGAGTATAAAAATCGGGAGGTGAATCGAAAGACACCTCTCTTGGAAGCGTAATATTGTCACTCTTGGCTAAGCCCCAAAGAACTTTATACCTTTGGGAAGTGAAGGAGGAGATTGGGTTACCGTCTCCCCCCGGCTGTGTGGCAGTATTTTCTTTCATTTACAGATTCGAGCCTCACGTACCTTGCGTATATCGAGGACACCCCCTAGTTGAGCCTTGTATAACTTAGTTTAACCTTATAGGACTGTTGGTGTGTTTGGCGTGTTTGAAGTACATTAGCATTGTACATATTTCATTATTTGCTTTTGCATCTTAAACCTAAAAATTCAAAAAAAAAAAAAAAAAACATTTCAAAAACACAAAAAACCTCTTCTTAATCATCATTCCAAATCATTTCACGTCAGATATTCCTTCCATCCAAGACATCGTTCCCTTTTACATATCTTCTTCATCATTTAAAACGTTGCTTGACATCTTCATCCTCTTTATTTATCTAAATCATTTCCTTGTCATTTAATCACGTTTCTAATCTTCATCCTAGTCATGATTCATCATTATTCATATTCAATTTCCCTAGTCAAGCTCATCATGCATTCTTAATTTGATCCTTCAAATCAGCATTCTTCTAATCCAATTCCTTGTCAAATTCAGTCATCCAAGTCAAACTCAATCTTTCAAAAACTTCATTCACGTCTTCTTCTATTTCAATTTGACATCACATATTCTACTTCGGACATAGGAGCATTGTCTTATCATTGGACTTTCATTCAAATCAAACATTCACTTTGTTTACACTATCATAGGGTTCTTATCAAATCAAATCGAACCCTCATCCAATCTAAATCCAAACCAAATCAATATCAACTCAATTCAAATTCAATCAAATCAAATCAAAGTCCAATCAGCACAAAGCTCCTAATTCCAAGTTCATATTCCCTCTTCAAATCTTTTCATCTTGCATCCATGGATTCAAATCCGCTTCTCTCCATGATTGACAACATTGCATGACAACATGGTCTCGTATTTCCTCCATATCAAATTCCTTCTCAACATTTCAATTCTAATCTATCTCATGTTCATCATTCTCCTACCTTTGACAAGGGAAATCTATCTCCTTATCCTTCATCTGTAGACAATTCCATCCATAGCCAATGTAATTGCTCCGTCATAAATGACCTCGCCATAGAAATTGAGGAACTAAAGAACACACTCTTGGACAAAATAAGTCCGCAGGAAAGGGTCATTTTCTTTGCTATGTGTCCTTCATTTTCTAGCTCTCATATCCCTTCATACAATTCCATTCATGGCCCACACAAGGCCTCAGATATACATACCCTTATCAAGAAAATGGAGGAAATGAAGAATTGTCTCTCATATCTCAAAGGCATTAGTTCTCATGTCCCATCCAATCCTAATCCCCCATGTAATCTCCCTTGCTATGAACCTAATCCAAATCCTTTATCTATAATTCCACCTCCACAAAATCCTAATCCTATAACTACATCATCTCCTAATCCTCCAACTACATCACCCCCTAATACTCCAACAACATCATCTCCTAAGCCTCCAACAATGTCATCTCCACCTCGTCAGGGGTATTTCACATCACTTTTGGCTAGATTGAAAATTCAGCATAATGTGAGCCAATCACCCAAAGCCACACCTCCAGTTCTGTCTCAAGATCTTCCTTCAAAGCATGATGTTTCTCCTCTAGATCTGAGCACTTCTTCATCCCATCATTCCATTATCCCTCAAGATTCATCCATCCCTCCTAGTCCATCTTCTGATTTCCCTCCTAATCAAGATCAAGACATTACATCTACCACGCACATTACCGATTCCATTCCATCTCCAGCATTACCATCCATAGATATTCCCCTTCATGAAAAAGTTTCTTCCACTCCATTCACTAATACTCCTCCATGTCAAGATCAAATTACTCCATCTCATGATTCCATTTCCTCCATGCCCACATATGATGATCCACTAACCATGCTATTTGATCTTCTTTCACCACATTATTCCATTCCTTCCACGTCCTCATATGATTCTTGTCCATTTCATGATCCACTCCTTGAGCTATATGATATTCTTTCATGTCAAGATCAAAGTACTCCATCTCATAGTTCTGCTCCCTCCATTCCATCTCATGAACCTATTCCATCTCACAATCCACTCGTTCCACTCAATGATCTTCTTCCAAGTCAAGATCCATGCACCCCTTCATCCAAATTTCATGATCCTTCTCCATCTCATGATCCTATTATTCCTCATGATCCCCCTCATAACCCTACTCCTTCACATGATCCTATCACACCTATCCAATCTCGTCATGAACCCCATACACCTAGACTCGCATCTTGCGTTCAGAATACTAAGTATCCCCTTAAAGAAATAATTCCTCAAGATGTTGGTACACCTTCTAATTTTTCCAATTCCAAAACTCTTCCTCCTTCATCTTCTAAGTCCATTTTAGGTCCTTATAGTCCATCCATTCTAGGTTCTTATAGTCCGTCCATTCTAGGTCCTTATGTTCCATCATCAAACTCTTCTTCACTTCCTTCCATATTGGGTCCTTATATACATCCTTCTACCATATCCACATTTTCCAATTTATCCCCTCATAGTCCTAGTAAAGATCAACAAAGGCACACATCCTTGAATTCCTCCCAACGTTCACCTTCCATACGTCCTTCATGCACCCATACCATGACCAATGGAAGTAAATTGGATGCCAAAGAAAAAGAAAACAAAGTTGAAAATCCACAAAAGCGTAAAGATCAACATGTCCCATTTAAGCGACATGTCCAAGAAAAGAAAAATCAGATCCAAAATGCAATCAAAAAGCCACAAAGGCTAAAAATCAAAAGTGCAAAAGTTATGTGCATACCAAAGTTACTTAATGTAGCAATGAATTTCAAAGAAAGATTCCAAATGACACCCAATTCTGCTAATCCAAAAGCTTCTCTCCTTCATAAATTCTCTCAACCTCCATTTTCCAAATCCATTTTGGGTCCTTATACACCCAAATCCGCCATCCCAACTCTATCATCTCCTTCATCCATTTTGGGTCCCTATATCCCAAAATTCCAACTTTCTCCTACACATCCTTCACAATTTACTCCTTTCCACCACCCTTCAAGGTGTGTGCCAATGAAGATCTTTCCACTTCCTTCACAAGTCTTCCAACCTAGTATCCATCAACCATGTCTTCCTCCTACCTATTCAATTCCCTTAATCCAAACTTTTTCATACGTCATTGTCTTCTATTCCCCAATTCACTTTAGCATTCTTTTCTTTACCCTATCAACATGTATGGGAAAAATACCAACAATTCCTTGAAAAAAAATAATAATAATAAACAAATTAAAGAAGCATAAATATCAAGGGATACATCCATATACCTAGATGCTTGAGTCCTCCCTTCATTTGTTTACTATGTATCCATTGTCTTCCACTTTCACTTACCTATCCATTAACTTCCCTTTTTCCACCTGCACTTTACACTAGGGCCAAGTTCCATCCATATTGTTCTTCCTTACCTATCTTCTATATTTTATCTATCGTCCATTGTCATTCCCATCTTTGATCTTGACTTCCACTTTCCATATCCCTTCTGCATTATCCATATGTCTTTATACCTTTTACATATTTGATTGTGACTTTCCCTTTCCTCTCATCCATCCATAAGTACATTCCATATCCTTTCCTACATATTCCCATAATTCCTCCATATGTTTGATCTTGACATGATATCCCTATCATACATTTCATAGTCTTTGTCATGTTCATGTTCATGCATCCATTTTCCATCCATATGCATACATATTCCCATCCTCTTTTCATGTTCATTCATATCTTTTCCATCCATAATCCTATGCACGTCTATCCTTCTTCCATATACCCTTGATCTTGGTTATCCCTTTCATTTCATCCACTTCTTATCACGCATTTCCTTCATATCCTTCATATCATTATCCCTTTTCCTTCATATACTTCATATAATTATCCCTCCTCCATATCCTTCGTATCATTATCCCTTTTTCATGCCTTCCTTCATTCCACTTTCATACCCATGCTCATAATCAATACTAGAGGCACAACAACAAAAATATTCATACATGCTTAAGAAGAGCACATGCCTTTTATTCCTCCATATGCGAGCTTTCACACCATCTGTCCATTTTCATGCAATCCTTCCTCACCATTATTTCCTTCCATTTTCATATCCTTGGAATGGGGCATTGTTGGTTACTCCTTTGCAATATGGTTCTTGGTTCCCCATTATCTGACACTTTATCCGTTGGTCATCCATATTATTCCTTCATTCATATATCTACCCAACCTTCCTATCCATTTACAAATACCGTGGCTCTCTCTTGTCATTGGTCTCAATCTATTCTATTCCACATTCATTCACATTTATTCATTCATTCATATCAAATTCAATCTAAATCTTTCACATTCAATCCATTTATTCCAAATTTGTTCAATCCATTCACTTCCCTCCATTCTATCCATTCCTTCATATCAAATTCAATCCACATCTTCCACATTCATTCATGTCTATTCCACAATCTATTCAATTAATTCATTTATCCTCTAATCTCATCATATTCTCTTCTTCCAATCACTTCATTCACATCATTTCCATAATCAATTCCTTCATTCTATTTGCATCTACCTTGATCAAATTTCTAGTCTTCCATTCAACACATTTTCCTCTAACAGAATATTTATTTTCATTCCTTCCATTCCATTCCAATTCAATTCATCCATTATCTTATCTTATCCATATTCTCACCACACTAAGCTTCCATCCATAAAACCAACCTCATCAAATAGTGATTGCAAACGAGCTTACACAAATTCACATTTAGACTCAATGATTTGAGAACATCATTCCTTTTATTGTCATTGCCAGAAGCCAATCACAAATATCTCATTTCAATTCAATCAATCAATCAGTTTTTACCTTACAAGATGAATCCTTCCTACACAGGCTTAAAAATTTAACAAATTCATCAGGTTCATGGCAAGCATGGTGAATTAAATGACTACTTAGTCATAATGTCTTCTTCTTAATTTTATCTTTGTGTGTCAGTGATAGCCTCCCTCAATGTGCCTTGATCTTCCATATCCTGGTATCATTTGAACGGCTTATCCTGATTACACATGTTATTTTGCAATATGATCTATTTTCATGATTCTTTAGCACATCTATGTGAGTTTCAAGTTATGTTAATGCATTGCTCATTGGGGGCAACGGGTTAGCACACTTTCCACCAAACTCCTTAAAAAGACTTTGGGTGTGCCCCGACCTCTCCAGTGTGTATATGTCATTTGTTCCCTCATGACTTTGAAACCTGCATCCATTGTGTTAAGAGTCTAATACACGCAAAGGAATCTTGTCATCTATGCTTCTATAGCATTTGGTGCATAACTCCTTTTGCAATATTAAAATAAGGTTTGCTCTCCATATGAACACAATTGAATCTCTTGCATTCATGTAGTTAAATTTGCATTTAGATTATCATTTTCCATCACCCTTCTTCTTTTTCATTGTCACCAATCCTCTCCTATCTTCTCTAGGGCAACTTGTAATTTCTTTGATATGATGTCGTGCCGACATCACATCAAAGAGGGGCAAAATGTATACACTAAAAATTGTCCTGAATGATCTAATTAGTACTAGTCACATTCCTCTACTTATTTAATTAAATTATTTTAATTAAATAGGTTCATTTTTGTCTAAGTATTTAAATTTAATTTAGATACTTCTTAGCTCTAATGTGTTAATTTAATTTAACACATGATTCTCCACGTATTCTTTTTTTCTTTTAAATAAATTTTATTTATTTAAAATCCTCCATATTCCCATTAATTCTTCTAGACCTTCATTAAATTAAATTTTATTTTATTTAATCTTTATTCAAACTGCCTAGAAGTACATGCATTCATATTAGTTGTCATCACATCTTTTAAGAACATGTTGTCTACACCATAGGAATCTTCTACACACACATGCCATTTCATTAGTCTTATCCATCTATCTAGAATGTGAGATAAGGTGCTTAGTTGTCAATTCTTATCCTTATCTCCTGTGCTTAGTTGTCAATCCCTATCCTTATCTCTTAGTGGTTTCTAAGCACATTCTAGAGGCTTCCTCCATCCACTTTAAATAGACATCTTGTCTCAAGCATTTTAGACACTATGAGAAGCACGAGAAGAATGGCTTGATACTGGCTGGGTTAGGAGTCATTCGAAGTCCATCATTGCATCATCGTTCTATCATTTTGATTTCTCACATCATCTAGTCTAGGTACATATTCCATTTTCATTCACACATCCAAGAGATTCATCCATTGTTGTGTTCCTAAGAGCATACCGAACATTTTCTCCATTGCTATGTTCATAGTTTGAGGTTTGCATAATCTTGGTTACAATTTTATGCAACACAATTAGATAGGCATTTAGGACCAAAGAGGCATTATTAGATTTGGATGTAAAATTGGGAGATTTTGCAGGGACTTGCATTGAGTTGGGCAACTATAGGAAAAATGGGAAGGACAAATATGAAGCTTTAGATTTTCTAGATGCAACCCAAGTCATTGAGATTATGGAGAAATTCAAGAGAAATTACCTAGACATAGTTGTGGTATAAAGGGTAACAAAACCCAAAAGATAGAATTTTAGTTTTAACACTTGGTAAAATTTTGCATTTTTTGGAACTACTTCTAAGGTGCAGTAGCTTCTGAGGTGTGCAGGTACACTAGGTGCTCTAGGTGCATTGCTTCTAAGGTGCACTAGTGTTAGAGGTGCATAGGTGCACCAGGCGCTCTAAGTGCACTACTTCCAAGGTGCGCTTCTCTGAAGGCGTGCCAGAATTTTTTGAGCAAGTTAGAGGTGCATTGATACTTAACTACCAGTTCCAAATTTAGAGCTTTTTATGCTTCAGAAACACATTCTGACAATAATTTAACTCCTAAAAACACGTAATGGAGATTCTATTTTTGGCACCTCTAAGGACTCCTACATTATCTAATGGTTTTCTTCTTCTTATTTTCTCATGCTTCCTTTGTTTTAAGACATGTAAAGGCTCATGCACCCATTAATTGATATAAACAAGGGTGAAGTCCTACTTAGCACAAGCTAGAGAGTTAGTTTGTATATAAATAGATTCATTTTATTAGTTTAGAAGCAGATGTTTGCATAAAGAGATCTCACACTCTCAACACAAATTTATGAGAAGATTTCTTATAAATTCAAGAATGTAATATGTATTCTAGGTCATTATTTTGATGCAATAATATATGCTATTGGTGCTCTCATTCAGAATGTAGTTATTCTTGCATGAGTATCTTATATTTTGTGAATGTATGTTCATGGAATGTAATGGAGCCAATACCTTTATTGTGTTATTTTGATTTTGCACTCTTTTAATTCTAGTGTTTGCTATATTTTTACAAATTTCCCTAATGTACTTAGTTCAAGAAGAGATCACCCTATTATTCCTGCATAGTATTTTGTCTCACATGACTGCATTTTCCATGGCCTTGTAATTTGATGAAAAGTGAAACATCTTATGGTTATTGAATTCCCATTGATGATTGTATTAGTGAAATTAAGAAAGTGTTACTCCTAGTTTCATTAGTTACCTACTGATCTTTTCAAAGGCAAAAATTTGCAAACGTGTTGTTTTTGTAGTTTATGTCTGTGAGGATTTTATTATTCAAGTAATTTTCTTAAAATTCTTATTATCCTCTCTTCATTATCTTCTTTACTAACCCTTGGTTAATTTAGGAATTCATATAGTTTCATTATTAGGTTGGATTCCTAAGAAAAATAGAAAATACAAAAAATATATTTCTTTTTTGTGTGACTTTTCTTTTGAAACAACAAGTAGATTCAAAATCTTATCTGAAATTAGTGAAAACCAGCAAAGGCCTCCTTATGAACACCCATATTTATCTTCTACTAAGAGGATTCTAGTAGGTCACAAGATCACCTGGAACATTGGAGTTGATTCCAAATCAACTTTTCAAGAGAGGAGTTCAAAAGGATTCCTGCCATTAAGCATCGTGCAAAATGACAGCTCAACAAGTTTCAACACCTAGATAGGATGAGTGTATTTAAGGACACTTGAGCTTTATTACATTAAAAAAAATTTTGTTGGATATTTCTCTAAGATCTACAGAGAGCATAGAGGTAATTAAAAGGGAAGAACAATGAGAAAACAATAGACTGGAGCACAAGCACACAAAGGGAGAAAGGAGCAAGAGAGTTCACATGGTAAAGCTAGAATAAAGGATGAAAATCACAAAATATTTGAAGGTAATCATAGATGATATATAGGGAAAGGTGTGCCATGTTCTTAGATCTAACTTTTAGTTTTCTTTCTTACCATTGCAACTATTGTAAGCCTCTAATAAGGAAGACTTGTAAGAAGTCTTTGAAATCCTCTAACAAGGTATCTCTCACAAAGAGATTAAAATATTCCCACAAGGTATCCTTAGAAATATTTTGTAACCTTAATAGATTATATTCATTCCTAATAGGATGAGTTCTTAGAAGGAATATATTTTAGCCTTTAACACAACACCCTTTTACTTGCAAGAAAATGCTAGTGGGTATATTATTCCCACTATGGTTTTCACCCTCACATTGGGGGTTTTCACATAGAAATACATGTGTGATCTCATATTGTTTTCTTGTATTCTATTTCTAATTACCATAATAGTTAAAAGATTGGTAAGTATTTTCATGTGCAAGATAGTTGTTGTAACTAGTAGGAAAATTTGTACTAATTCACCACCCCTCTCAGTACTAGTTGAGATGAACAATTGAAAAAATAGTTTATGGAAAGAAGAAATTTAGAACCCCGCCAAGGAACCCAAAATAAATTAACCTAAAGTTTCACTAAGTTTTTCAAAAACTTTTTTTTTGAAAGATAATAACTTGATAAGTAGGAGATAATTTCCATAGCAAGTCAAATTGTGATATTGCTATCAAGATTTAACTATGTGATTTTGAGTCAAACTCATTGACCCATATTTCATGAGTAGTGATTCAACATGAATCCATCTCTCATGGGAATAAATGGAACACTTAGCAGTCATTGGATCTAGGTGATGCTTACCTAGATCCAATGAGTGCTAAGTGTTCCATTTATTCCCATGAGAGATGGATTCATGTTGAATCACTACTCATGAAACATGGGTCAATGAGTTTGACTCAAAATCACACAATTAAATTTTGATAGCAATATCATAAGACAATAACTTATCAAGAAAAGATTTAAATTAATGGAAGCAATAAAATACACACATACATAAGAAATGCCTAAATGGATTACATCTCTTAAGGGTCCCATGATGTTGAATCACATTTAAGTTTAATTAATACTAAATCTAATATATAAAAAATCCACATCAAAGAATAACTAAACGTATGAATCCATTTAAATAATATACAATTACAAGATGCCACTTGGCAATAATCAGAATGCATAATCATCCACTATACAAGTCACAAGGTATGAAAGGCTGAAAGAATATACATCATAAATTAGAATACATCATCTTGTAAGATTTATGAAATAAAATATAATACAATATAGTATAACCATCCATCATAGTAGACAAGAACATAATGAAAGGTAATACAGAACAAGGAACTCCAGTAACAATATCAAATTGTCAAATCTCAATGATAAAAGTAAAAATCACTACCACCTAACCTCACGGTAACCTAAATGTCCCACTCCCACCGTGTCGAGGAGATAATCTCAAGTCCCATATAGGTATTGATCCAATAAGTCAAATCCAACATCTAGGTCAAGGAGAACCTGAAAGCAATCTAACTCAAGGTACCAAGACACAAATGACATCTAAAATCAGAGGCAACAATAACACATAGGAAATCTACTATGCAAGTGGGCAACTGTCATCGCATGAGCCAACTCTAAGGTTACCTTGGTAGCCTCATTGGACTCCACCCCTCTCAGTGACTCTATGTGGCACTAGTATCCTTTCATATTGACAAGAAATACTAGTGAAGCAAGGTCACAACCAAGAATCCTCTCTACTCTCATTCTAGCCTATACTAGCACTCAAGGAATGGGTGAGGAAGAACAATGAATCTTATTAATTCATTTTACTCTCATTTAATGAAATGTTATCACTTATTAAAATAACCTACAATGGGTTACCTAGGCAACCACTTTAATGCTCCGACCTCCATTGCAAGCCACTTCCCAACATAACATAAAGATAACCTACCCTATGCTTAGTAAAAGAAGTTCTTATAAGATCATAAAATAAACATCAATTCTTAAATAAGCAACTAGAAAGCATTGAAATATCACTGATCGAAAATCACAGATTTCACCAATACAATTATCTTAAAAGGACTGATCCAAAGTCAAGTATAGATCATGAAATCACATGACATCACCAATAAAATAACTCTTGGCCTCTAGTAGACATCCCAAAACTGGTTAACATTCTAAGTCAACCCCAAACCCAACACATAAGAAAACATACAACTGGCAATGTAGTTTCATAATTTCTGTTTGGTTTTAAAAACATATAGTTTTGGTTTAACAGTAAGGTTCAAGTTTACATTTCATTATAAGTTTTTGACTTGATAAAGTTTACAATTTTTCCAAATAATTAAACCCATTTTCCCTTTTTAAATCTGCAGACACAATTTTCCATTATAGAACTAATGTCTTCACAAAATATTATAAAAAAATTTAAACAATAATTAATAATTTATCAAATAATTAATAACATAGTACAAAGTTATTAGTAACCATAATCATTCAATAATAATAATATAATAAAAATTTAATTTAAACTTATTAAAAACATTTAATATTAATTTAATTAATTAATAGTAATTAACAAATTGTATTAATTGAATTAATTAATAAAAACTAAATTTAAAAAAAATATTAAATTATTTTAAAATCAATAAATTTTAATTTATATATATAATAATAATAATAATAAAGTGAATTTAAAGGCCCGTCAGCCTACAACATATGACTATCGCAATAGCCTATTGTGGTTGCAGTAGTGTATTGTTGTGGCTACTACTGCAGCAAGGTCTACAATGCAAACAATAGCAGATGTCATCGACCGTGGAGGAGGAGAGGAGGGGAGGTGGGATGTGGTGGCCTACCTCCCACTCACAATTAAATTTTTTATATTTTTTTTGTTTAATAAAATAAACAAATATGCCCCCATTCAATTTCAATTTTAATTTTTATTAGTACGTGATAAAATTATCACAATAAAATCATTTACTGTGGTAATTTTATCAACACACATGTGCACATGCACATATATATTAAAAAGGATTTCCCCAATAAATTGATAGGAGAAAATATGAATAATTGAATCAAATTTGTATAAACAATCCTGAAATCTTTTTCAAACCCTATTCATATCAAAATATGGCTCTCTAAAGTTTTACAACAAGGCTTTCCAATTATCAATTCATATACAGATAATCTCAAAATGAAGAACAATAAAATTTACAACAAGGGTTTTGACCCATTTTAAAACTCTGAAAATAGATTCACCTAGACACAAAGAAGATAGAGAATTCAAACAACAAAAAACTACCTTGCAAATAAACCCACAAGATCCTATACCTTGATTTGATGATAAAATGACAAATGCATAGAGCATGCAAGTAATCCCTCTTCTAAAAACCACTTCTCAGAAATTGCTCCTACAAATCCTGGTAATCGACAAACGAACTCTAAATTCCTAATAAAGTGTTTTCCCACAAATTAGGGCTTTAATTGTGCAATCATGTGAAACCCATTTTTCTATATTACTTTATTATACTTTAATTTTCATGTGTAACCTTTTGCAATTTAATTAAAATATCTTTATTAAATTGATTTCTTTCTTTTCCTAATTAATTATCGAGACATTTATTATTAAATATTTCTTAATTTAAACAATAATAATATTTAGAGTTTATTATAAAATTGAAGCTCCTAAATATGTTATTATTAAATTAAATAAATATGATTATGCAAATATATATATATATATATATATATATATATATATATATATATATATATATATATATATATATATATTTTAAATTTATTTATTTATTTTTGTTTTTTTAATTTATTTTTTTAAAAAAAAATTTATATGTTCATGCTTATCCTTCAATTTAAATCCCAACAATGTTAAAGATCTCATAAATATACTTCTTACTTGATTATAAAACTTACCTCTATGTTCTCATGCGTTCTAGATAAAAAAAATATATTGTATCATAGACGAACATATTTATGGCTAGAAGTGTTGTCAAGAAGAAACAAAGGTTGAAGTTGTGACCACAAAATAAGATACATAATCGAGTAAGGATCAAAGTAGAGGATCAAACATGATATATTAAAGTGTTGAGGAATTTCATTGGATTTGATTAAGCATAAATAGTGCAAACTATAGATCATTCATTAGTTGTTACTCTCTAATAATTGTGACAGTAAAATCCCTTAATTAAGTGGCCATAATAGGTCTTTTTGTAAATCCTCTAACTGGGTGACATTCTTTAAAGAGTGTTTAAAATCATATAACAAGGTTACTCCTAATAGGGCATAAGACTTTGATAGGTATTTAGGGAAATCCCTTAACCAGGTAGCATTTAGCAGTGCTTTTATAACCCTTTACTAGGAAAACCCCTAACAGAGCGTACTCTAGAAGAGCACAAATTTTTGTGGGCACCATTCTCACATTGTGATATTCACTCTAATTAGGTTTCCATGAGATATATCTAGTTTTATAATTATGTAGATATCTTTATACGTGTTGCATGATTGGTTTAATGTATACTTTATCGATAGAGATTGTTAGAGTAATTATATATTTTCAAATTAACTCTATTTTACCTAAGCTAAAGTTTAGGCATATAATAATTAATTCTTTTATTAATTATTATAATGTAACCTAGGTTTTACCTTTTAGGGTTTTGATATCCTTTTTAAGGATTGATCTCTCTTTGTAAATTCATTCACTTTTGCTAGTAGCAATTTCTCTTTTTTCTCATCAGGATTGTCTCATCTATGGATTTGGGAATTCTAGCCTCCATAGATTTTGTTTCTCTCTTTTTATGACAGGTGTTTGCATGTAGGTGATTCTTGGGAGTTGTGGGTTTGAGCTTTCATTGAAACTTTAACATGGTATCAGAGTTCCAGATCTTCATGCCCCTATTCTATTTATGAGAGGCTTTTTATCTACCATTTTTGCATACCTTGTAACCTTTGACCACCACTACTCAACCTTCACATAGATTATTACAATTTGGGAAAGAGCTTGGAGCACAACTTTTCTTTTGAGTGCCTCCTACCCATTGTGGGCATTTTCCCCAAGGCAATCCCACATTTTTCTTTCCATGTGCTTTGATTTGGGTGTTTATGGCCTTGGAGACCTTGTTGATGGCATAAACATGTGGGCCACATCTGCATCACATGGGGGCATATACTTGTTTTGGGCCTCATGTACCTATTTGTTTTTTTAATTTTATCAATATTTTGGTAGCCCAACTTTTACATGAAAGTTGATAGAAGTTATCCACTAGCCATTTATTTTTCCTTGGCACGTATGTTGAGTTTGGGAAGGTGCAAATTTTGGAGCGCATCCAAATCTTTATGGAAGATTGTGATGTTCCATATCTCCTTCCTCCTCAGGCCCTTCATCCAATGCTTGTAAATATCTTTTTTCTATGCTCCATTGGTGACAAATAATCATTCTTGATTTTTTGGCAAATCAGTGGCAGTTTTTTTGTCAATGATAGTGGTCTTGTGAGATCCAAACTGGCAATTTGAGTGGAGATTTCTAGCGCTTTTCTTAGTAATTGCTCATTTTTTTTTACACTATTTGGCATTGACTATGCTAAGGGATATTTTTTTCACATGGTATAATCCATAGCCTCAACTCTTTTTGGCAAGGATATGTACAGTGGAATTAAGGTATTTTTTAGTGTTTGATGCACATTTATAGTGGGTTTGCCTTATTTGGAGTGTTTTTTAAAAAAAACACATGCATATTTGGACTTTTCTTTCCAGCACTATCTTGTTTATCTAGCAAATTGGATTTTTTTTTGGTGAGTATTAATGGAAAACTAGTCATTTTTCAAGAATTTTTTTGCTTGAACAACCATTTGATTGTCAAATTTATGCTCGTCACTTTCTAATGTCAATGCTTCCATTATTATGCTCATTTTCCCTCCTGTCTTTATTTGAACAGACTAATGGGTTTCTTCTCATATACTCAGGCATATAGACTCTATTTTCCACAAAAAAGATATAACCAAAAAACTAGATTTGATTTTGTCATAATGGTATATGCAGCTTTCTGTTTTGATACTTTTTTTATGCTATCAAATTTAGGATTTCTTTTTTACACTTTGGGAGACATATCTTGAGCATTAGATCTCCAATTTGAGATTTTTTTATATCATTGGAAAGGTGTTTTAGAGCTCTTTCTAGTGATGTTGGTTGTTTTTCCAAATTATGCTCTAAGCACATTCTATTTATTTTTTTATGTTTTTGCATTCTACTGGATATCTTGGTTGTTTCAGGTCTGGAGATCAATTTTATTGCTTCAGATGACCCATCATGAGCCATCCTATTTTTTATATCAGCCTTATGTCTCTTTTGTTCTTTGTAGACATATATTGTATGCATTCTTGAAAATATACTGAGATAAAGTACCATATTTCATATTTGTTTTTGTCTTAGTTATTTTTCCTTTTTTTCCTCTAATTCAAGCATTGTCATCTGAGGAAAATCATGTAGATTTTTGTATTCTTGTGATTCAGCCTATCTTGTGACATATTATACATGCACTACTCTGATTAAAGTGCCATGAGAGGTTGATGTTTTTCCTTTGATTTCCATCTTCCTTTATGAGTGATTATTCCATCCATGACATTAGCCTCATAACATTTTTGAGATTGATCACCTCATACACACATATGTATTTTTGTGCATCTTGATCATGGTTCCTTGATGTATAATTATTTTTGCCACTTTTCCAATTGTCTGTTACCTCACACTTATCTACATTAGGGGGTGGGGATTCTTCTATTGGTTCTTATTCTTCCTTAGTTCAATGGAATAAGTTATGTATGCAAAATTTATTCCTATGCATTAGGCAGATGCGGTGGTTGGGTACCCATGCATTTTGATAAGATGGATCATTTACCATATATACACTCTTCTTTCAATTCCTACTTTAATTGCAACCTTCTATTTCAATTGATCAACTCTTTAGGCTTTGGTGTTTCATGTCATCCGTATCTTTAGGTTTAGTTATTTTTCTTTGTGTGCCTCCTCATTCGAGTAGTATCTTCTAAGAGCACTCATGCAAATTATAGTCTTCTCTACTTGCTAAGTTTCTATTTTAATGGAGGATCTTTAGATTAGTAGTTACTTTTGATAGATCTTTTTAGCTTCTTCATGCTTTAGTGGTGTTCGTTATGATCATCCTTTTGTTTCTATCTTTTGGGACATTCCCTAGTTTAAAGGCTTCTTCAGTCCTTCACTAGTTCTTTCAACATTGTTTCCACTTCTTCTTAGAGTAGGGATTTTCTCACGTGGTTTTATCTAGTTCTCCTATTTACATAGACTTGGTTGTTCTTAGGTACCTCATTAGGCCTTTTTATTGGGACCCAATTCTACTTTCAGTAGTAATTTCTAGGTTTTTAACTACTCCTTGAGTTTACCTTATGTGGGAGTGTTAGAGTAATTAGATATTTAGTAATTAACTCTATTTTACTTAAGCTAAAATTTAGGCATCTAATAATTAATTAATTGTATTAATTATTATCATCCATCCTAAGTTTTACCTTTTAGGGTTTTGATCTCCTTTTTAAGGATTGACCTCCCCTTGAAAATTTATTCACTTTTGATAATAGCAATTTCTCTTTTTTCTCATCAAGAATGTCTATCTATGAATATGGGAATTCCAACCTCCATAGCTTTTGCTTCTCTCTTTCTATGATAGGTGTCTACTTGCAGGTAATTCTTGCAAGCTATGAGGTTGAGCTTTCATCATCTTCAAAAGAGCTAATAATAGGTTAAAGAATATTTAAAGACTAATCTAGATTTGGTAAAGTTTTTTGGGCTTGTAACTTTGATTAGGTTGGTGATTACTAATTAAACCATCCCACCTCCCCATTCCTATACCTAAAAAAGTCACAAGTAAAAAAAGTGGAATAAAAAAACACGAAAAGAGTAAGCATTACAAGTCACTATTGATGTGACATGATAGTAGGAAAACATGATAACATGATGTCATAGACATCTATGTCTAAAAGATTGCACATGTCAAGGAAAAAAGCTACACATAGACTTCCATGAAGATTGAAAAACCTACTAGTCTAGGTGCCTTCTTATAGGTAGTCATGAGTGTTAGGTAACTAGCTCATGTATTCTATTCAAATTTTGAATACTTTAGTTTGAGTAGGATTTTTCTGAATATGGTTTTGGCACCCAGATGTTGTGAAGTGTAAACAACTTATAAGGATACTAGAGTTGCATATGTTGGAAATATAAGAGGATTAATTGAGAGGGAAGGGTTGAATCAGTTACCACAAAAATAAATTCCAAATCCCTTAGATGTCAGTAGAAAAGAAACTTTGAAGACTAAACTCTATTGATGTTCAACAAAAATATAGAAAAATGTTGTAACTTGGTAAACACTAAAATAGCTTAGCGAATACTTAATATGAAAATCTTAAGATGTTATCTATGATTACCATTACTTTAATTTAGTTGCAAACACATAAAAAAATTGCATGAACATATTTGACACAAAGATTTAATGTGGAAACCCAATTTGGGAAAACTACCAATTGCAACTAGTTACTAAATTTTCACTCTTTTGAAGTGAGCCCTGTTAGGAGCCAACCCTGTTAAAGTTTACAAAATACACTATTAGGTGTGACCCTATTAGAGGATTTAATCATCCTTTTAGAATTGGCCTTGTTAGAGTTCTTTAGACACTTCAATAGAAATGCCACCTTGTTAGAGGATTTACAAATAGTTGCTAAGCCAAATCTGTTAAGATATTTAGATCACTACTATAATAGTTAGAGAGTAACAATGACATGACCTAATTTGAATTCAATTGGATTGCTAATTATAGATCTCAGTTCTAGCTTGTATACTTGATCCTTCTTGATTGAATATATATTTTCAGCTCCTTAAGGATATTCTGCTGATCCTTCCGATTTGCTTCCTCTTAGCATCATCAAATCGTCAATTATCTTCCATGCATTTCGCACACTTTCTAAATCTCAACTTGACCTTATATTTATATCTTTCCTATGGTCAAGTCGGCTAGAATACAACTTAGAATAATTAATATTCATCTCCTTAGTTGGGTAGAACCAACACATAAATCAATTAAACTTAATATGCTAAAACAAGAAAATCCATTGTTAGCTGACCCTACTCAGTAGACACTATCTTAGAAATGATTTTCTCGTGTTAACCAAGTGAACTTGGTCAACATTCAATACATTCAAAGTACCTTTGGTAATTGAGTGAGCTAGGTTAATGTTGTGGTGTCCACAACACATGCCCCATTCCTTACTAAGAATGGGGACCCCTTACTTTTTTTGACTCCTGGACTCATAATTTGAGAGTTGGGAGAAGAAAATTTTATTAGAGTTAGAGTTCTAGAGTCGTCAAAATTGAAAAAAAAATAATAATAATTAGAAAATCAAAAAATACAAAAACATTAGAAAATTTGAGAAAAAACAAAAAATTGGAAAATTTAAAAATACAAAAAAATCAAAATTGGGAAATTATAAAAATTATTTAAAAAAATTAAAAATTAAAAAATATAAAGTTTAAGAAAAAAATATGTATATATATAATTTTTAAATTAAAAAATTATAAATAAAAAGTAAATAAATGTCCAAAGGGCACTTTTTTTTTGCTTATGTTTATTTATTGCTTTTACATTATCTTTGGACTAATAACATTTTTTTCTCACAGTGTTGAGGTGATCAAATGGCATCCACATTCGGAGTAGCACCTAAACCTATCATGTTCAAATTCCAAGGTGTACCTTCAAAGTCAAGATTCTATGATGATTACGCTGAGATCAAAGATACCAATCTCGAACACATAGACTTAGGAGAATTCCTGAGAATTTGCAACAAGGCAATAGAGAGGTCATCCATGATGTCCATATTGATCTATTCTGGATTGGTGAACACAACATCACATCCTTTATCCATACAATTAGCTGAACTAATCATGACCCCGTCACAGCATTTCATTCCTAATGAAAGGGTAGTCAAAAGTTTCACTGGAGAAGTGGTGTTGGATCTGTAACCTGACAACATTAGCAAGAGGCCATTAACATCATACAATCCTCATACCTCATTGAGAAGCCTCCTCGGGGAAGGATAACTGACAAGGTGGATATGACTCAGAGATACATGAAAGAAGACATTGGATATTCTATCATTCTCTTAAGTAGAGTCATAAGCTTACTGGCAGGAGGTTACCTTAGTACTTTCATGGTTAACTTCATTGAGACCATCAAACAAGCAAAAATACCACTAGATCGAGCCACCACACTAAGTGAAAACTTGTGTAAGGAACTGAGGATGATGAAGGACAAGAAGAAGTTTCATGACTTCTTACATGGTGTACCTATTTGTAGCAAGGGTAACAAACTATCCAAGTTTGTAGAGGAAAGGCAGTATGTAGAACTCCAATGCCTGGCCATACATAGTCTACCCTCAGTTGGTGAAGAAGAAGCTCTTAGCGTAGAGAAAGGAATACAAAATTGTGAATGATGTGTTCATCTTTGCGATCATTTAATTCATTGAGAGAGACTATGGGAAGAGGTTATCCAATGAAGCTAAAGCATAGATCATAGTTCTCAGAGCCTACTTCATCCAGTTTAAGACATTCACATATCTTCGAGTAGTTGGTGCATCCATTAATCCTAAGAAGCTCCTAAGATACCCAAGTGACAAACTGGTACTATTAGAAATCTTCCAACAAATTGAGTCTTCCTATGAGAAGATCAAGAGGCAATGAAGACCTTGTTGGGCATGGCCATTAGTCATTGGACCATATCAAGTGAAGCAAAAGCAGGATATTCCATCCTTTGAATAGGAATGGGAGAACTATCCCCTTGAAGAATAAAACTATCCCCGGCCATAATTTGACAATGTTGGGAAAGTGGGGAGTCTTGAAAGAAAGGACTTCCATTATGAGGATGTTGTTGAAGATCATTGGATGAATGCCACAAATGACTATGATATCTGCATTAAGGATTATTATAGGATGACTTTGTATCTAGCAGAAAAGGTTCTCAAGTTGAACATCCTAGATGAGATAAGGAAACAAGATTGTGAGGAGTTACTAGACCCCTTGTTCAACGCAAATAAAATTGGTGAAAGACCTATTTTGAATGTTGAGGTTGACAAGGAGGAGGTTGATGATATTAATCATTGAGCGAGGCATGTTATCAAGATGACAAAGGATTGGATCAAGAAACCTTTTCCACTTGATCCAATTCCTAATATAGTATTCTTCCATGCACATGCTCACCCAGAAAGAGGTAGAGGAAGGAAAGTAATAATTCCTACCATCATAGCTCAGTCTCCTATCAGGCCAAAAATAGTGCACCAGCTTGATCACCCATTTGGATATTATCACCCTCCTAAAAGGAAGGGAAAGAACAAAAGAAAGAGGACCTCTCCTCAGAGAATTTAGATAGTAAAAGCACCTCCCTAGCAGTAAGAACTGAGTCCACAAGGAAAACAAGATACTGGAGCTACCCAAGTCTAGGATGAACTAAAGTTGCCTCCTATTATGTTTAGCCAACTAGAAGAGGGAGACATTATGCAAGTCTCCATTCCTCTTATGCAAGATGAGTTAGCTTCTCCTTCTACCTCCAAGAAACAAAAGAAAAGAATTAATATGTGGATGAAGAAAAGGCAAAGAATTAGTAGAAGATTAGTGCCCAATCCATTTATTCTTGAAAGTATTCTAGAGGGAGATGAAGAAGAAGAAGAAGAAATAGAATTAGAAGAGGAAGATGAAGAACAAGTGCCCCTACAGGGAAGAACTCAGCTAGCTAGAGCCATAGAGTTGCAAAGGAGAAAGAGTGCCATGAGTACCATGCCATCCACTCAAGCAGAACCTTTAGAGCTCTCTTCTTCGAAAGATGAAGTACAATAGTGGATGGATGAGTAGAGTGAAGAGAGAAATGATGTTTTCTCAATGGAAGATTTTGATTTCATACACATAGGTACAGAGTTGATTGGGGATAAGATCAGGGACACCCCTATAGGTGAATCTCAACAGGAAGACTAGACGTAGATGCTGCTAGATACATAAGGTCCTGATTTTAATCCTCCATGTACACCATGAGTTATAGTGGTAGAGTAGGGATCGATGACTCCTCCACCTTAGAATTTAGAGGAAGAGCATGTTTAGAAGGAACCACTATCAGAGGAAAGATCAAAAAAAATGGTGACTGATGAAGTGTCAGAAGGAAAAATGGAAGAATATTTTTAACCACTTTCCCAAGATACCGAGGTGTAGGCTATAGGATCCACTAAGATCGAGGCCACAGAAGAATAGCCCTCCCAATAGGATAAAACTCCTAGAAAGAGTGATAAAGGGAAGGAGGTAGTTGAACACACCCCTTCATCATCAAGAGTTAGGTCCTCAGTAGGATGCATCCCTAGATGGATCCGAAAGGAGATAATGAGGAGTATTAAGCCTCAATTTTGTGCTTTAGAGGAAGATATTTGTGACATTGCAAAGATCTTGAACAAACCTGAGTCTCCATCACATGAGGTAGCCCCATTGGCATTTGTCACCACCATACAGAACCAAGATTTATTTGCACAAGCGGTTCTCCCTCCTGAAGGTATAGATGTGAAAGGCCTTATCTCAAGGATTATGAATTAAAGGATGTTATGTTGGGAAGTCCTATGCAGGATTTAGCCTGACAAATGATGACTATGGGATTTAAAGAGGTCCTCAAGTATATGGAACAAGAGGAGATTGAACTCCAAGAACTTTGAAGGAAAGTTGAGATCCTAAAGGGATATCTAGTTGAGAATGTTGGTCCTCTTGATCCTGAACACCTTGAGCATACTTTGAACACTATACTTAGAGAAGGTGGAGGTCTGCAGTTGGACCCATATTTGAAACCTTGTTAGGAATGGTAAGAAAGCTTTGAGGAGAAAGGTGTTACTATTATCACAAGGAATTTGAAGTTACTGCATGCTACATAGGAGAACATGAATAAGATAATGGAAATTTTGAAGAAGGACTTTAGTATTATGGATGAGGTACGTGCCTGGAGTAAGGATTTTTAGACTCTACAAGCCATAAAAAGCCAAAGATAACAAGTTTTGATTGATGTATATACCGGGGAAGAATTAGACATGATTGATGATTGGATAGAGAAAATAGCAGATAGCAATAAAGTAATGGAGACATTACATGAGGAGATCCATTGGCTCAAGGACCAGGCCTGAGAGGGGATTTTAGAAGCAGAGAGACACTATAGTGATGCATGCTTGGATATTTTTGAAGATGAGTAATGAGAGAGGTTGTTACCTATAGAGGCAGTAGTGAAGAATTTTAGGAATATTTTTGTGGAGGTTTTTGATGATGAGGACATATGACAAACCTTTAGGATTGAAGAAGCCTTGTTAGAGTTGGACACCAAACTTGGTGATTTTGTAGAGACTCGAATTGAGGTGGAAAACTATAGATAGAAGATCAATGATAAATATGAGTATTTAGATCTTATGGATACAACTAAGATAATTGAGATGATAGAGAAATTCAAGGGCAGACATCCAAGTATAGCTTTGGGATGAAGAAGAAAAAAACCTAGATGCTAGAATTTCAATTTTGACACTTAGTAAAATTTTGAGATTTTGAACCTATCGAGGTACATAGCTCCATAGGTCCATAGGTACATAGGTCCATAGCTTTTCAATTTAGAGGTGTGTTGATAGCTAACTACTTGTTCCAAAAATAACACTTTCCATGCAATGGAAATGCGTTCTGACAATAATTTAACTTCGACACACACCTAGTAAAGGACCAGGTTCTATTTTTGGCACCTCCTGACACTCCTACTTTGACTAAAGGCTTCCTCCTACTTTCTCTCTCATGCTTTCTCTATTTTTGACATGTAAAGGGCTTATGCATCCAATTAATAAATAAAATATGGATGGAGTCGCTCTAAGCACCATATTAATGGTTAGTTTGTATATATTTAGTTTGTTTTAATATTTTAAAAGTATTTTATTGCATGTAGATATCTCTCACTCTAAACACAAATTGAGGAGACGATTTCTTATAAATACCCCATTTTAAAATGTAACAAGGGTTTCCATTATTATGCAATAAAATTATGCTTTTGGTGCTTGCATTTGGAGTGTAGTGTTTCTTGCCTGAATGTGTCATATTTTTGTGAATATTGATCATGGAATTGTGATTGAGCCAAAGGTTTATTACAATTTTTTTTGGTTGTGTGATCTTTTAGTTCTGGTGTTTGCTACATATTTATGAATTTTGCTAAACAAACGAGCTTGAGAAGAGATAATCAAATTGTGTCTACATAGCCTTTTGTCTCACATGAGTGCACTTTTCATGGCCTTGTAATTTGATGAAAGGTGAAATATCATATGATTGTTAAAGTTTCTTACTGACGATTGCATTAGTGGATTCTAGGAAATGCTACTCCTATTTTCATTGGTTTCCTACAAATTTCTCCAAAAGTTTAACCTGTAGCATGTTTTTTTCTGTAGCTTATGTCCGTTAGGTTTTCAATTTCATGTTATTTGGTTTTAGTTATATTATTTCCTTTGCTAACCCCTTGTTAGAATAGGAACTCATTTTAGTTGTATTGTTAGATTGCATTCATTGAAAAAACTAGAAAAGACAAAAATATTGTTCTTTTGTGTATTATTTTGAGACAAAAAATAGATTGATTTCATTCCAAGATCAAAAGAGAACCAGCAAAGGCCTCCTCATGAACAATCACATTTATCTTCAACTGGGTGGATTTTGGTAAGTCACAAGATAAATACTAAACCTTGGAGTTGATCCCCAAAAGATTAGCTTTTCAAGAGAGGAATTACACAATGGATTCTTGCCATTGACGTTATCCAAAACAAGCCCTTTAGACTCCTGGAAAGGAAGAAAACTTGTCTAAGTTTCAAAATTTTGCACTTCTACAATAATCTGCACTTAAGAAAAGTTCAAAAAATTTCTTGAGTTTTTGACAAATTCAGGTCAACAACTCCACAGGTATGTAGGTCCATAGGTCCGCAACTATGTAGGTCCACAAAATTGTGACTTTGTAGGTGCACAAAACTCTTTGGTGCACAAAATTTAGAGAGCTAAGAAAGTGTAGTTCTCCAGAGGTGCACTTTTTCCAAGAGTTGGTGCAAGCTAGAGGATATTGATCCAAAATCCCCATTTCAGCAAGTATTAAGGTCTATGCCAAGTGCACACATGTTTCTTGAGCTCATCCACTTCCCCAAACCATGTAGTGACAAGGGAACATCCCAAGTTCAATTGCTTCATTTCAAACTTTCATCATCTTCTTCAACTCCACCTCCACTCCAACCACTTGGTGGACCACCACATATTCCAATAGCTACTCCTCAACCACCACCATTAGGTCCACCAAACCCTCCAATGGCCTTTTTAGAAAATGTTGTAGACTCACCAGTAAACTTGAGATGTGTACTCCATGATCTCTTGAAGAACCCTGAGAAGTTTTGCCCCAGATTCATCTATGGTGAAACACAAATTGCTAAAGATCATGTCAAGGTATTCAAAAAAAATTGCAACTGCAAGCAGGTTGTTAATGAGGATGTGGCTCTTTATTTATTCCCCTACTCTTTGGGGGAAATTGCCTTCAATTAATATGTCAATTTGCCACCTAGATGCATCGGAGATTCGGACACATTCGAAAAAAAATTCTTAGAACAATTCAAAACATTCATCAATCCTACTGTGATACATCAACAATTTATATCAATCAAAAGGGATCCAGCTAAGATAGTTTCTCGCTTCAACCATTACTTTCATATGGCTTATCGCAAGTTGGAAACACCATACACTAAACTAGTTGAAGCCACTATTCAAATTTATCTGAATACTATGGATCATCTTACTACAATATTTTTGAGAAGACTTCCTACAGCAAATATCGACACATTGGATAAAGTCTTCATAGAAGCAATCAAGTTCACTAAGTGAGCTAATCCTAATGGAGGAGGAATGATGCTTCCAATGCAAGCAATCACTACAACACCAACATACCTCGTGGGAGCACCCACAGTGTCTAGCTAGTTCATACCTATGAATCCAGTTCCATTACAGCAGGCTCCCACTCCACAAAATCAAGCGATAACATATCTAGGGTATGAGCCTCCAAAAGTAGCTTTATTTCAACAGAAGGCTACAGTTCTTATGGAAATAAACAATAACCTTATTTCAAAAGTTGGTTAAATGAAGAAAACTATGTCACAAATGAACAATGAATTGACATGTCTTAGATTGTCACAAGGAAAAAATAACAACTTCCAAAGAAATAATGCTGGCCCCTACAACAACAATTATGGCCAAAATTACAATAGGAACTTTAGTGGGAACAATAAAAACAATAATGCAAGAAACAACAATGGGGAAAACAACTTCAATCTTTCTAATCATACTAATGGCTCCCAAAGATAGAACTAACAATGGAACACTCGACCAAAAAATGGAAGCATTCCTACTGATAACAACAACAACAACATTCAATATGTTTATATCAATCAGTATTATGATAGCCAAAATACGCTTAACAATGATGGTTCATACTATGATGGCAATCAAGAAATGAATCAAAATTCATAGGTAAATGACAATCCTTCTCCTATACAATTCAATGCTATGCTATTAGAATCCTATGATTTTGCACAGAATGCATAAGTGGAACAACTAGCGAGTGAGGAGTTCTCATTCCAATTTAGTGAAGAACCTGATAATTAGCATGATGAGATGTTTTCTTTTTGCAATGACAATCAAAATACATATAATCTAAGAAATAGAAAGGAACCTTTGATGGATGGGTTTCCTCCAAGTTTACAACCAACTCCACCTAATCCAAGGGCAAGTAACAATCTTCCACTGGTAAGACCGATGTATGGAGGACAACAAAATCAGAATCTAGTGAATGTACCAACAATACTGAAGAATCCTGCTTGGTCCACTGAAAAGTACATTGTGGTAGAGGATTTGAAAAGGACTAAAGCCAATATGTCCATGTTTGACATGTTATAGAATTTTCCACAAAAACAAAAAGCTCTTATGAAGACATTGGATCATGCAAAGGTTTCCCACAATATGAAAAATGCTCCTCAAAAGATAGTATCTCAACAAGCAAAATGTTGCAGAAGCGATGCCCACTATGTTCAAAGACAAAGTTGAGGTACCCCCATTTTTGCTTGGCATCAGGATACATGGGAAGAATCTTCACAATTTCCTTATTTATTCTAGAGCTTCATGTAACGTAATGCCATTATCAATAGCTCAAAGGCTAGGAGTTAGTCCTCAACCCTCTAATCGAGTGGTGATATAGTTGGATAAAATGGAGGTAAAATTCATTGGTGTATTGAAAGATGTGCAGATATAGCTGATAGTTGACCCTTAGATATAGGATGTTATTGACATACATGTGGTTGATATCCTAGAAACATATGGGTTGCTTCTAAGTAGAGAATAGACAATCTGTCTAAGAGGATGGTTTTCTACAAACTTCACTCAATTGAGGTTACCATGGAAAGGATTAAACAATCAAATCAAGATAGATGTTGAGCCCAAATTGAAAATGATGATTACATATTACAATGCCTTGAATGAGATAACATTTTTACAATCAGATTTGGGTTCATACAAAGTAATGGTATTGGACATGGTTCCAGCCAATACATCTCAAGATCACAATGAAGAACCTAAGGTGCCAATACCCAAAGGAGAAACCATGACATAGTTCATAGATAGTATGGTGACTAATTCACAATGTTGAGAAGAGGAAGCTAATCCCAACATCCTCCTCCTTCCAAGATTCTATTGGTTACACAAATTTAGTCACTCTAAATTTGAACACTCATCATGCCAAGGAGTAGTAGCAAAGGTATTGACACACATAGTGGAAAACAAGGGTAAAGACACCTCAACAGATGAACTCACAAAAAGAAAAAATTTAGTAAACTCATCCAACATTTTTGAAAAGATCGAAGAGGAAAGCAAAGATATAAGTGTGTCATATAGTAATACCTCTTCAAATGGTGGAGGTTTGTCTTCTCCTCCTCTAGGGATGATTAAAGTCCAAAGAAGAAGATGATATGTGAAAGGTAAAGGATGGACTTTATTAGTCATTCATCATGAACCTAAAGTTGAAGAAATCAAAGAATTGATAGGGGAAATTCAAGATAAACAAGAAAAAAACACACTTCCTCTATCTATAGATTACGAAGGGGACTCATCAAGTTCTACACAAGGAAAGTTACAATGGGTTCCTAAGAAATAGTCATTCAAGGCTCAAGTGAAAGAGAAGTTAAGGATGAATAAGCATAAATTCAAAAAACCCAAGGAAAATGTAATTTGGATGCTCTACTTCAATGATTCTAGGTACAAAATGGGAGCCGGTGTATGTATCGAATTGGTCAACCCAAAAGGTAGGTATTTCTATGCTACATATTAATTATAGTTTAGATGTACTAACAATGCTATAGAATATGAGGCATTAATTTGAGGACTTCTCTTCGCACTGGAGAAAGGAGTCACAACTCTCATAATCAAAGGGGATTGTCAATTGGTTATACAACAAGTAAAATCCATATACTCTTGCAATGATAATAGATTACTTGCTTATAGAAAAAGGGTATGGGATATATTGGATGACTTTGAAGCTTCAAAATCAAAATCCATTCTAAGAAGAAAGAACATGGTAGCAAATGCTCTTGCCATTTTAGCAAGTGCTTTATAGCCAGTTGAAAGAACCAAGTTGAAAATATTTTCAGTTGAATTGGTTGTTGTTCCATCCATTCTAGACAATATCACAAACTTTTAGGTCTTACAAGATGATCAACATATACTTGATTTTATCATGTGCAGTCACCATTTTGAGGGACAAGAGATTGATGATTCACTAGGTGATGAGCCTGAAGATGATGGGCTTGAAGATGACGATGGGATTCTAAATTTAAAAACTAACACTATTCTAAAGGGAATGGTTGAACTTGAACGTATCTTTGATCATGATGAATCAGCACTCAATAGAAGGGTAACCCAAGAAAAGGGAATCAATGATTGGGACTCGTACAATTTGGGCACTAATGAAGAACCAAGAATGGTATAGATAGGAAAAGCATGCAACTCAAAGGAAAGGGAAGACATGATCAAATTAATTATTGAGTATAAGAATATCATTGCTTGGAGCTATGAGGAGTTGAAAACTTATGATCCTAAGATTATCACACATGACATCCCACTGAAATTAGATGCGAAACCATTCTTACAAAGACAAAGACCGATAAATCCTTTCATTGAACCATTGATCATGAAAGATGTAAAGAAGTTACTAGATGCTAAGATCATATTTCCTATCTACCATTCCACATGGGTGGAAAATTTGGTTCCTGTGTAGAAGAAGATTGGAGAGATTCATCTATGTGTTGACTTTTGTAACTTGAATCTTGCATTCCAAAAAGACAATTATCCTCTACCCTCATTTGATGAGGTCCTACAAATTGTAAACAGTTCAAAAATGATGTCTTTCCTAGATGGATATTTAGGATATAATCAGATGATGGTTGATGAAGAATATAGGCTAAATATGGCTTTCACAACTAAGTGGGGGACTTTTTCTTATGTGTTGACTTTTGTAACTTGAATCTAGCATTCCAGAAAGATAATTATCCTCTACCCTCACTTGATGAGGTCCTACAAATTGTAAACAGTTCAAAAATGATGTCTTTCCTAGATAGATATTTAGGATATAATTAGATGATGGTTGATGAAGAAGATAGGCTAAAGATGGCTTTCACAACTAAGTGGGGAACTTTTACTTATAGAAGAATTCCCTTTGGACTGATTAATGCAGGAGCTACATTTCAATGAGCAATGGATGAGGCTTTCAAAGGATTGATTAACATATGTATACTTATATATATGGATGACTTGAATCTCTTTTCAAAAGATCAAAGTGCCCACATTGTTGATCTGAGACAAGTATTCAATAGATGTTGTCAATACGGCATATCTCTCAATCCCAAGAAATGTTCATTTAGTGTTACTAAAGGAAAGCTCCTGGGATATGTTATTTATGAAGTTAGAATCTCCATTGATCTGGATAGAGTTGAATCTATTCTAAAATTAGCACCTCCACACAGTTAGAAGGAATTGAAGTCTTTCTTTGGGAAGATAAACTTTTTTTGGAAATTCATAAGTGGATTTGTAGAGATAGTACATCCCCTTAATGATTTACTCAAGAAAGGAGCTAAAACAAAGTGGTCTCCAGAGATAAAGAAATATTTTGAAGACATAAAGGTTGTCATTTCCATGGCCCTAGTTTTGGTAAGTCCAAATTACAAGTTTCCTTTTTAGATTTATTCCTTTGCTTCTGAACATTCTTGTGTAGGCATCTTGACACGACAAAGGGAAAAGGAAGATGAAAGACCAATTACTTTTATAAGTTGTCCTTTGAAGAATGCAGAGTTGAATTATTCAAACCTTGATAAACAATCATTTGCATTAATCGTGTTAGTAAAGAAGTTTTGTCATTACATACTAAGAAGTAAGGTGTATGCAATTGCACATGATCTAGTAGTAAAGACACTTTTGATGCAAAATGAACTTAGTGAAAGGAGAGGAAAGTGAATGGCCATACTTCAAGAATTCAATCTCGAAATTCAATCTATGAGATTAGTCAGAGGTCAAGGGTTGTCAAAGATAATAGTTGATAACCAGGATGGAAATGAAAAGGAATTTAAGTTTGATGATGAAACAAATGAGGATGATCTGAAGAAGATGGTTGTATCAAAAGTTGATATTAATCAGGGAGTGGTGATAGATGTTTGGTATCAAGACATTGTTTATTATCTCCTACAAGACCAATGCCCAAAGTGGATGAATAGTTCACAATGTAGGGGGCTTAAAATGAAGTGTGAATCTTACATGTTGCATGACAACAAGTTGTAAAAGAGAAACTATGAAGGGATTTATCTGAAGTGTTTAGGCCATGAGGAAGAAAAAGAAGTCTTGGCACACTTTCATGATAAGTAGGGTACAGAACATGGTTTGGAAAAAGCAACAACTCATATGATTCTAAGATCAAGTTATTTTTCGCCATCTATATTCAAAGACACTTTCGAGCATGTACGCTCTTGTCATATTTGTCAAACTAGTGCCAACAGAGAAAGGAATCTGACAATGCCCTTATAGCTTGTGTACGAGATATGCCCCTCTGCAAAGTGGGGGCTAGATTTCATTGGTCCAATCAACCCACCATCATCAACTAGGCGTGCTTTTATCCTCATAGCTATGGATTACTGCACATGATGGACCAAAGCAGAAACATTTCAAAATTGCACTGCTAAGGTGCTGACAAATTTTTTGGAAGAACATATTGTTACCAGGTTTGGAATGCCATTCATCCTTGTGTGTGATAATGGGTGTGCCTTCACATCTGCATTCCTAACCTAGTAGACATTTGAGAATCAAATCATTATCAAGTTCTCTTCAAATTATTACCCCCAAGGAAATGGGGTAGCAGAATCTACAAACAAGAACTTGATCACAGTGATAAGATGATTATTGAAGGAGAATCCTAGGGATTGGCATACGTAACTCAAATATGCCTTATGTATAGATTGATTGACAATAAAAAATGCTTTGGGGACTTCTCCATATTTTCTTATCTATGGAAAAGAACCAATATTTCCACTCAAACTCAAAATTCCTATTTTGAAATTCATGAGTGGGTACACTAAAGATGCTGACAAAGTAAAAATTAGATTGATGAATCTTCTAGAGATGGATGAGAAATAGACAGTTGCATTGGAGCACATGGCTAAGCATCAGACTGTTGTGAAAAGATGGTTCAACAAGAGAGCCACAATCAAATCATTCAAGATTTTTGACCTTGTTCTACTCTAGGATAAGGTGAAAGAAAAGCTGAGCAGCCATATCAAGTTTAAAAACTTGTGGACAGGCCCTTATCAAATTGCAGAAATTCTGGGAAAAAACACTTTTAGGCTTAGTTCCTTACAGGGGGAATTTCTTCCTTTGCTCATAAATGGGTAGTTTCTAAAGCATTATTTTGAAGCCTACAAGATACAAAAAAAAAAAAAAGAGTTAGATTTCTATTTCAACATTTAGTTTAGAGTTCTATTCTAGCAAGTATATTTATTTCTACAAGTGTGTTTTCTTTCATGTTGTGTGTTTGCTTTCAGTTGTGTGTTTCTTTCAAAGTTGTGTTAGTCCTAGGGGGTAAGGTGTACTTGAGATTTTTTCTCAAAGATTTTTACTAACAACTCTTTGGTTCCAGTTTCAAGAAGAGGAATTTCTTTGTCAAAACATGTGGAAAATCGGGTATCTTATACCAACCAAGCAACCAATATTCCTTGTGGAAATAGGGGATTTTCAATCTAGAAATCAGAAGCCTAGACCAACAAGTTCACAACATTTTGCAAATTTTAAAATTTTATTGTTTTAAGTGTTGTTGAATTGAAGTCAAAGATGACAAGAGATGATCCAAACTTCAATAGGTTCAAACAAGAGGGGTCTCCTCGAAAGGTTGCTAAGATCATTGATTGGCATGAGAGTTTCCCAAAAGTTCTAAAAGAGGAACACAATGGGTGTTCACAAGGGATTGAATCCAAGAAACAACACCAATGTCCTGACTACATAGTCTAAGCATAGTTAGGATACAGAAAAAAAAAAAAGGGAAAGAAGAAAATACGGTGTTAAGTCTAAAGGATTCTAAAGATCTAAAATGGAAAAAGATACATTTTCAAAATAAAGTATATTGTATTCAAAGTATTGTTTCAACAAAAGTAACATTTTGAATGACATGGAGCAATTATTCAAATAACCAAAAATTTAAAAAAACATGGCATCCCGCCAAGAGCCCTTCAAACAATTCTCTCATCTGGTCAAGCAATTAATTGATAAAAAGCCTTCATGGAGATTCTGAATGAATGAGCTAGGAGTAGTGGAATATTGTTTTCAAGTAATCAGAAAAATTTGATAGACAACATCATAAGACATCAAAGGGAATGAATACACAATGCACACATTGAGTTTGAAGGTTTCAAATTTTGAGATTTTGATTGAAAAGTCATCTAAAAGACGCTTGATATGTTCAAAGTTTGGCTAGTGTTTGACACACATTGGAGGAATGTTTGCCGATGAAGAAATGCCTTGGTCATTTCTTCCTTTTTATGGGGCTATTTTTTGTGGTGTCCAAAACACACACCCCATTCCTCACTAGGAATGGGGACCCCCTACCTTTTTTGACTCCCGAACTCACAGTTCAAGAGTCAGGAGAAGAAAATTTTATTAGAGTTAGAGTTCTACAGTCTTCAAAATTGAAGAAACAAAAAAAATTAATTAGAAAATCAAAAAATGCAAAAACATTAGAAAATTTGAAATAAACAAAAAATGGACAGTTAAAAAAATACAAAAAAATAAAAATTGTGAAAATATTAAAATTAGAATATATATATATATATATATAAATTTTAAATTAAAAAAATTATAAATAAAAAGAAAATAAATGTCCGAAAGGGACTTTTTTTTGCTCATCTTTATTTATTACTTTTACATTATCTCTGGACTATAACATTTTTCACACAATGTGCAGGTGATCAAATGTCATCCACATCCAGAGTAGCACCTAAACTTGTCATGTTCAAATTCCAAGGTGTACCTTCAAATTCAAGATTCTATGATGATTACACTAAGATTAAAGATACGGATCTTAGAAACACAAACTTAGGAGAATTCTTGAGAATTTGCAACAAGCCAATAGAGAGGTCAGCCATGATGTTTGCATTGATCCATTTCAGATTGGTGAATGCAATGTCACATTCTGTGTTCATACAATCAGCTGAACTAATCATGTCCCTATCATAATGTTTCATTCTTGATGAAAGGTTAGTCAAAAGTGTCACCAAAGAAGTGGTGTTGGATCTGCAATCTGACAACATTCATAGGGTCTTTCATCTTCCTAGAGATGACCAGTTCACCTAATTCTCATATGAAACAATGGAGAGGTGGTACATGGAACATCAACAAGAGGCCATTGACATCATACAATCCTCATAACTCATTGAGAAACCTCCTTAGGGAAGGATAACTAGCAAAGTGGATATGACTCAGGCATACATGAAGGAAGACATTAGATATTCTATCATCCTCCTTAGTAGAGTCATGGGCTTACTGGCAGTAGGCCACCTCAGTACTTTCATGGTCAACTTCATTGAGATCATCAGATAGGCAAAAATACCACTGGAATGGATCACCACACTAAGTGAATACTTGTTTGAGCAACTAAGGATGGTGAAGGATGAGAAGAAGTTTTACATGACTTCTTACATGGTATACCTACTTGCAAAAAGGGAAATAAACTATCTCGATTTGTACAAGAAAGGCAATATGCAGGACTCCAATGCTTGGCCATACATAGTCTACCCTCAATTGGTGGAGAAGAAGCTCTTAGCACAGAGCAAGGAATACAGAATAGTGAATGATGTATTCATCTTTGCGATCATTTCATTCATTGAGGGAGACTATGGGAAGAGGTTATATGATGAAGTGAAAGCACAAATCACAGTTCTTAGAGCCCACTTCATCTAGTTCAAGACATTCATGTATCTTTGGGTAGCTAGTGCATCCATTAATCCTAACAAGCTCCTAAGATACCCAAGTAAAAAATTGGTACTATTAGAAATCTCCTAGAAAATTGAGTCTGCCTATGATAAGATCAAGATGCAACAAAGACCTTGCTAGGCATGGCCATTGTTCATTGGATCTTGTCAGGTGAAGTGGAAGCAAAATATTTCATCCTTTGAATGGGAGTGGGAGAACTATTAGAATCTGATAAGATTAATAACCTAGAAAACTAGTGCAAAGAATAAATATCTAAACTATGAATGCAAATGATACAAAATCAAAATAGCATCATAGGGTTAGTCTCCAAGAGAGTAATGCAAATGCTGGAAGGAAAATAGCATTAAGAGGATGCAAAAATAAGAGATGCAAATACAAGCCAGGTAGCATGCTTATATAGGCTAGGAAGAGGGAGGAGGTGGAAACACCAACCAATGAGGAGCAACCATCTATCAGACTAAAGATAGAAAAGTATCTTCCCAAGATAGCTAATGGATTCTCACATGTAGGAAGGTGACACCTCACAACCATTCACCTAATAAGACATGCTTTATTAACCTAAGTGAGATTATTAAATGTGTAGGAAAAACCTAGCAAAATAGGAAAAATAAAAAACTACACTAACACCCCCCCCCATAAGTGAAGCTTAGGTGGATGTAGAAATGGGTCTCGACAAGTCAAGCCTGATGAGGTACCCATGTACATAAAATCCCCCCAAAAGAGAGAGAAAAGAGACTCCCTAAAGAAAATTAGGACTCCAAGTGAGAGGAAGAGGCCCCCCCAAAGATGAAGCATCCCGCACCCCCAACAAAGCTTGCAAATTTTGTCTGGTAGATCCACTTACATCGAGCAATTTTTCTTCCCTTAGAAAAAGGGACAAGATCCCAAGTGTGGTTCCTCATCAAGGAACTATACTCTTCCTACATAGTTGTATCTCACTCAAAAATACTAGAAGCCTCATGAAAGGACTATGGATTTGAGGCAGTAGCAATGAAAATATGTAGAGCATCCTGGAATTGTGAATGAGTCTGCTTGGTCTTTGATGGATCCCCAACCTAATCACCTGCAAACTGCAAGGTCTGTCTAGCCCAAAGTGGACCAAAAGATGGCAAATCTAGAGGAGAATCATCAACCTATGAATGATGACTAGGAGAGGAAGGAGGTGAGTCCTCTAAATCACTCTCTGCATCAAAAGTGGAGGTAGAAGACTGCCCAAGTGAATCTGACCCATCAAAAGATCTATCATGTATTCCAAGTGACTCCACTGTCAAAGTAGAAGGAAACCCTATGACCATGCTCTTCTGGTTAAGCTGATGCAAGTAGTGGAAGTTAAGATGGCCAAATTGCTCATGCCATAATCTTCTCACATCATTAAAGTGAGTGAGAAAAATAGTCAAAGGAGGATCTAGAACAAAGTGAGAAAACATATAGAGTCATGACTGATGATGTGCTCTCCCAACTGCAACTATAGAATCATTTTGCAACTCACATATCTCCACTGAATCAGGAGTGAACTCAACCCTCTTGCCTAAATGTATGTGAGTGATTTAGTATATTGATAGGAGATTAGTTGACAATGAGGGTACACAAGGAACATCATGGAATGTGCCAACCCCCACATCAACAGAACCTCTCCCACACACCTCAATAGGAGTGTTATCACCCATCAAAATAGAAGGCATAATACACGGGTCCAAGGATGCAAGTTCTTCCTTAGATGAAGCCATGTGGTGTAAAGCACCTGAATCAAGAACCCAAGTGGATGGTGAGGAAGCAATTGCAAAAAGGGCCTTGCCCTTTCCTTTCACCTTATTGTTTTCTTTTTCCTTGTCAGACCCTTCATTAGAACTTTGTTTGATAGACTCAGGAACACTAATATTATTGTTCTCAAGAATGTATATCAAGTGATCAAGTTGTTTCTGCAAACATTTATATTCATCATGACCAAGTCTTTTACAATAGGCACATTTGACCTTTTCTTTCTTACGCTTATCGCTCTTGAAAGAAAGTGTATCAATAGTTGCTTTTGAAGAAATCGGTATCTGATCCTTCTTCTCCTCACTATTATTTTGTTTCTTGTCCTTACTATTGTTGTTACTACATTGTCCTTGTTGTTCTTTTGTGCCTTGGTTGGCTGCTAAGGCATGTGACTTAGAGGACGTAAGAGTGCCCATCTGGATTAGCTTGTCCTATTCTTCAGTGAGATTGATAGCAAAATCATCTAAAGATGGCATGGTGAATTGAGTACCAAGTGCACCCTTAGTAGCATAGAAGGTAGAGACAAACATAGAATATTCTAAACTTAGCTTAGAGAGAATACTAAGAATCAGTTGTTCATCTTTCTTTTCAATTCCACATTGTTTTAACTGCAGCCTTAGTGATTTTAATTTGGTGAAGAAATCTTGGATTGTATTGAAATTTCTTAGACTTAAACTAAATAATTCATTTTCCAACATATGACCCCTCATTGAATCTTGTGTGCCAAATAGTGTTTCTAGCTTTGTCCATACTTCATTTGGTGTATTCAAAGACTAAATGTGAAATAGCAAGTCAGGAGAAACAGACAAACACAATGTTCCATATGCCTCATCACATTTTTTAAACCACTTAGGCTTGTCTTCATCTTTAGTAGGTTCAGTTTCAAGTCTCATAGTTATCCTATTTAATCCAACTTTCTTTAAGTGAATTGCCATGTGTGATTTCCACTCAAAGTAATTGTATGGAGTTAGGATGGGCATATTTGTTTGATCCATGATGAAGAAATGCAAAGAAATGCTAAAAAGAAGAGAACCCAGCCACGAAAATGCCCCCCCCCCCCCAAAGAAATATGATTTGGCACTTTATTTTAGTGTGTTTACAACTATCACTAGAAAGAAATACTTAGTGGTCTTGATTTCAATGCATTACAAACCCTTATGAAGAGCATATATTAAAAGTGAAACTTGGGCACAATAATCACGGAAACAAATAGCACCACTGCGATCTACTCAAAAACTCATGCACTTTCAAAAAAAGAATCACCTCGATACGAGGTCGTATGAGAAAGTTATGATCCTCCGAAGTTTCCAAAATGTGAACTGTGTATAGTCACGACTGAGAATCTGCAATTTTTGAAGAATTCATGCATGAAAATCAAAAAACAACTCCACTAGTGGATAAAGCACAAAAAAATAGCCAAGTTCATAATAAGAATCATCAAAATCGAAGTCTGTATGAGCAAGAATGAGACATTTGAAAATTGCATTCAAATCTATGACTGCCAACGGAGAGGGGTATGGCTATAGCCTTTCATGCTTGATTTTGCAAAATATACAGCTTGCATGCAAAATCTAAAAGATACCCAGATGGTCTTTTGAGGCTGTAAATAAAACCCAAAAAGCATTTTTCTTGTTAATGTACAGAAGATGTTTCTGTAGTGTAAATTAGACACCTTTAATAGTAAAAATGGCTCCAAAAATTAAAAAATGACCCCAACAACTAAAATATGACATGCAAATGCTGGATCAGCTTCTTAAGTCCATCAATGGCATGCTGGAACCTGCAATACTGATTGAAAACTCTAAATATGCAAGTTGGTTGTTAGATTTGAGATTGAAACCCCCAGAGAAAAATCGGTTTTGTCAAAACTTTTCTGATTCTCAAGATCATCCAAAGATGCAAGAGAAGAGCATACTTCATTTTTCAAAAAACTACAATAAAGTTTATTTACCCCCCCCCCCCCCCCCCCCCCCCCCGCCCCTGAATCTCTCAAATAAGGAAACTAAAATCTACTTTTGCACATAGAAAGGGTCTGATACCATGTTAGAATCTGATAAGATTAATAACCTAGAAAACTAGTGCAAAGAATAAGTATCTAAACTATGAATGCAAATGATACAAAATCAAAATAGCATCATAGAGTTAGTCTCCAAGAGAGTAATGCAAATGCTAGAAGCAAAATAGAATTAAGAGGATGCAAAAATAAGAGATGCAAATACAAGCTAGGAAGCATGCTTATATAGGCTAGGAAGAGGGAGGAGGTGGCAACACCAACCAATGAGGAGCAACTATCTATCGGACTAAAGATAGCAAAGTATCTTCCCAAGATAGCTAATGGATGCTCACATGTAGGAAGGTGACACCTCACAACCATTCACCTAACAAGACATGCTTTATTAACCTAAGCGAGATTATTAAAAGTGTAGGAAAAACCTAGCAAAATAGAAAAATAAAAAACTACACTAACAAGAACTATCCCCTTGAAGAATACAACTATCCCTGACCATACTTTAACAATGTTGGGAAAGTGGAGAGTCTTGCAGGAAAGGACTTCCATCATGAGGATGTTGTTGAAGATCACTGGATGAATGCCACAAATGACTATGATGTCCACGTTAATGATTATTGTAGGATGACTTTGTATTTGGTAGAAAATGCTCTCTAGTTAAACATCCCAAATGAGATAAGGCAACAAGATTCTAAGGAGTTAATGGACCCCTTATTCAACATATATAAAATTGGCAAAGACCTATTCTGAATGTTGAGGTTGACAGGGAGGAGGCCAATGATATTAATCATTGAGTGAAGCATGTTATCAAAATGGCAAAGGATTGGATCAAGAAACTTTTTCCACTTGATCTGATTCCTGATACAGTAATCTTCCATGCACATGCTCACCAAGAAAGAGGTAGAGGAAGTAAAGTAACAATTCCTACCTTCACAGCTCAATCTCCTGTTAGGCCAAATATAGTGTACCAGCTTGATTGCCTAGTTGGATATTATCACCCTCCTAAAAGGAAGGGCTAGAAAAAAAGAAAGAGGACCTCTCCTCAGAGGATTTAGACAGAACAGGCACCTCCCCAGTAGCAGGAACAAAGTCCACAAGGGTCTCAAGATACTGGAGCTACCCAAGTCTAGGATGAACTGCAGTTGCCTCCTGTTATGTTTATCCAACCAGAAGAAGGAGAGATTCTACAAGTCTCCATTCCTCCTATGCATAATGAGCTAGCTTCTCCTTCTACCTCCAAGAAATAGAAGAAAAGAATTAATATTTAGATGAAGAAAAGGGAAAGAATTAGTAGAAGATTAGTGCCCAATCCATCTATTCTTGAAAGTATTTAAGAGGGAGATAAAGAAGAAGAAGAAACAAAACTAGAAGAGGAAGAGGAAGAACAAGTGCCCCTACAAGAAAAAACTTGGCTACCTAGAGCCACAGACTTGCAAAGGAGAAAGAGTGCCATGGGTACCCCACCATCCACTTAAGAAGAACCTTTAGAGCTCTCTTCTTCAGAAGATGAAGTACAATAGTGGGTGAATGAGCAAAGTGAAGAGAGAGATGATGTTTTCTCAATGGTAGATTTTGATTTCATGCCCATAGGTACAAATTTGATCGAAGATAAGACCAGGGACACCCCTACAGGTGAACCTCAATAGGAAGACTGGATGCAGATGCTATCAGATACAAAAGGTCTTGATTTTACTCCTCCATCTCCACCAAGAGTTACAATGGTAGAGTAGGGCTCGACAAATCCTCTGCCTCAGAGTTTAGAGGAAGAGCATGTTTCGAAGGAACCATTATTAGAGGAGAGATCAGAACAAATGGAGACTAGTGAAGTGTCAGAAGGACAAATAGTAGAATACTCTCAACCACTTTCCCAAGATACTGAGGTGTAGGCTACAAGATCCACTAAGACTAAGGCCACAAAAGAAGAACCCTCCCAATAGGATACAACTCCCACCAAGAGTGATAAAGGGAAGGAGGTAGTTGAACACACCCCTTCATCATCAAGAGTCAGGTCCTCAGTAGGATGCATCCCTAGATGGATTTGAAAGGAGATAATGAGGAGTACTAAGCTTCAATTTTATGCTTTAGAGGAAGACATTTGTGACATTACAGAGATCTTGAACAAACATGAGTCTCCATCACATGAGGTAGCCCCATTGGCATTTGTCACCACCATACAGAACAAGGATTTATTTGCACAAGTGGCTCTCCCTCCTGAAGGTATAGATGCAAAAGGCCTTAGTCTACAGGATTGTGAATTAAAGGATGTTATGTTGGGAACACCTACATGAGATTCAGCCTGATGAATGATGACTATGGGAGTCAAAGAGGTCCTCAAGTACATGGAACAAGAGGAGATTGAACTCCAAGCACTTTGAAGGAAAGTTGAGATCTTAAAGGGATATCTAGCCAAGGTCGTTGATCTTCTTGATCCTGAACAGCCTGAGCATACTTTGAATACTATGCTTAGAGAAGGTGGATGTGTATAGTTGGACCTATTTTTGAAAGCTTTTCAGGAATGGCAAGAAATTTTTTAGGAGAAAGGTGTTAAAATTATCATAGGGACTTTGAAGTTACTACATGCTACACAGGAGAATATGAATAAGATCGTGGCAATTTTGAAGCAGGACTTTAGTATTATGGATGAGGTACGTGCCTGGAGTAAGGATTTGCAAACTCTACAATTCATAAAGGGCCAAAGATACTAGGTTTTGATTGATGTATATACCAGGGAAGAATTAGACTTGATTGATGATTGGATAGAGAAAATAGCAGATAGCAATAAAGTAATGGAGACATTACATGAGGAGATCCATTGGCTCAAGGACCAAGCCTGAGAGAAGATTTTAGAAGTAGAGAGACACTACAGTGCTGTATACTTGGATATTTTTTAAGATGATAAATGAGAGAGGTTATTACCTATAGATGCTATAGTGAAGAATTTTAGGAAGATTTTTTTCAAGTTTTCCAATGATAAGGACATCCGAAAATCCTTTAGGAAAGAAGAAGCCTTGTTAGAGTTGGACACCAAACTCAGAGATTTTGTAGAGACTCGAATTGAGGTGGACAATTACAGAGAGAAGGTCAAGAATAAATATGAGGCTTTAGATCTTCCAGATGTAGCTAAGATAACTAAGATGATAGAGAAATCCAAGGAAAAACATCTAAACATAGCATTGGGATGAAGAAGAACAAAACCCAGATGCCAAAATTTCAATTTTGACACTTAATAAAATTTTGAGATTTTGACCTTGTCGAGGTCCGCAGCTTTGCAATTCAGAAGTGCACTAATAGTTAACTACTTGTTCCAAAAATAACACTTTCCATGCAACAGGAATGCATTCCAATGATAGTTTAACTTTGACACATGCCTAGTAAAGGACCAGCTTGTATTTTTGGCACCTCTAGACACTCCTACATTGACTAAAGGCTTCCTCCTACTTTCTCTCTCATGCTTTCTCTATTTTTGACATGTAAAGGGTGCATGCATCTAATTAATGAATAAAATATGGATGGAGTGCCTCTAAGCTCTATATTAATGGTTAATTTGTATATATTTAGTATGTTTTAATGTTTTAAATGCATTTTATTGCATGAAGATATCTCTCACTCTCAACACAAATTGAGGAGATGATTTTTTATAAATACCCCATTGTAAAATGTAACAATGGCCATCATTATTATGGAATAAAATTATGCTTTTGGTGCTCACATTTGGAGTGTAGTGATTCTTGCCTGAATGTGTCATATTTTTGTGAATTTTTTTCATGGAATTGTGATTGAGCTAAAGGTTTATTGCGTTGTTTTTGGTTGTGCGATCTTTTAGTTCTAACATTTTCTATAGATTTATGAATTTTTCTAATGTAATGAGCTCAAGAAGAGATTATCAAATTGTGTCTACGTAGCCTTTTGTCTTGCATAAGTGCACTTTTCATGGCCTTGCAATTTGATGAAGGGTGAAATATCATACCATTGTTAAAGTTTCTCATTGAAGATTGCATTAGTGGATTCTAGGAAGCGTTGCTCCTATTTTCATTGGTTTCCTACCAATTTCTTTGAAAGTTTAACTCATAGCATGTTGTTTTCTGTAGCTTATGTTCATTAGGTTTTCAATTTCAAGTTATTTCATTTTCATGTTATTTTCTTTTAGTTTCGTTATTTGCTTTGATAACCCCTTGTTAGAATAGGAACTCATTTTAGTTGCATTGTTAGATTGCATTCATTAAAAAAACTAGAAAATATAAAAATATTGTTCTTTTGTGTGTTATTTTCAGACAGAAAATAGATTTACTTCATTCCAAGATCAAAATAGAACCAGCAAAGTCCTCCTCATGAAAAATCACATTTATCTTCAATTGAGCATATTTTGGTACATCGCAAGACAAATATTGAACCTTGGATTTGATCCCCAAAAGATTATCTTTTCAAGAGAGGAATTGCATAATGGATTCCTGTCATTGACCTCATGCAAAATGACCACCCAATAGTTAACTCTAGAAAGCTTGGTATATACAGAAAACTATCTTCAAACTCTAGGACACTTGGTATACACTGATTGGTGATGATATGACATTTTTGTGTAATATCAAAGACCATACACAATTAATCAATTGTTTCAACAATCTCCCTCTTTAGCATTGGTGGCAACACAACATGTCATAGCATAATGAAATTTTTAGAGTAAAGGAATAAAGTAACATATCCTTAGTTTCATTCTAATTCTCATCCATGAGAACTCCCTCTATTAGTGTGAACTCTTTCTACCTTTAGTTACTCCCTCTATCAAAAAAATTTTGTCTACTACATCTTCTTTTGATAGAAAACTTTTCCTTTGATATCAAACCAAGTTCATTCTCCCTCTTTGACATCTCTTTCTCTTTACAAAATTTCTATGAGATATGACAAAAAAATTATCCCTCTTTGACATCTCATGCCACAGACAATGTTTAGGGAATATCAATGTACCTCAAGTATAGATTCATTTTAAATATGCCCTTGTCAATATTGCACCATCTAATTGATCTTCAATGATGCTTTGGTTGATGCATCACTAAACTTCATTTAGTGAGCTTCAGATAGGGGAATGACCCCTAGTTTACCTCTTAGATACAAAAGTGCATCCTTAGGTAATGGCTTGGTGAATATGTCTACAATGTGTTCTTTTGTATTCACATATTCCAAACTAACTTCTTTATTTTGTACCAATTCTCTCAAAAAATGATTTTTTATAGCAATGTGTTTTTTGTATGCATCACTGGATTCTTTGATATATTTATTGCAATAGTGTTATCATAGTATACAACTACTGGATCCTTGATCTCTATCTTCATACCTACCAACAGTTGTTTGAACCAAACAATATTAGTACAACTAACTATTGCTACCACATATTCTACCTCTACTATGGACTAAGATATACAATTCTATTTCTTGCTTGTCCAAGACACTAGCCTTTTACCAAGAAATAATTCTCCACCATTGGTTTTTTTTCCATCATCAATACTTCTTGCCCAATAAACATCTATAAATACTTTTAAATCCAATTTGGCTTTTATTTTGTACCATAAACCATATTCTTCAGTACCTTTCAGATATCTCATGATCCTCTTGATTTCCATCATGTGATTTTCTTTGGGATTTACTGAGAACCTTGCCACCATACCAAATTCTAATGCAATATCAGGCCTTGTATGCATGACATACTGCAATTTTCCAATCATTGATCTATATGTGGTTTAATCTACTTCTTTGGAATAATCATTCTTGGAAAGTTTGTGTCAAGTAGGCATAGGGATTCCAACTGGTCTTAAATATTCCATTCCAAATTTCTTTAGTATCTCCTTAATATATTTAGATTGAGTAATGTAGATACCATCTTTCTTCTATTGAATCTATAATCCAACAAAGAATTTTATCTCACCAAAGATAGACATCTCAAGTTCTTTACTCATTTCTTCTAAAAATATCTTGCACAAGTCATCATTTCTTGTGAATAAAGTATCATCAATGAATACTTTTGCCAACACAATCTTTTTGTTTGCTTCTTCTTTGATATACAAACTATTGTTATCATTTATTCTTTGAAAACCAATCTGTACTAAGTAGTTATGAAGTCTTTCATACCAAGCTCTGGGAGCTTGCTTAAGTCCATATAATATCTTGTGTAATTTTCATACCATTTCTTTTTTGCTGGAATCTACAAAACCTTTAGGTTGTTCAATGTAGACTTCCTCATCAAGAATTCCATTTAAGAATGTAGATTTTAGATCTATTTGATAAACTTTAAATCCTATGTGTGCTACATATGCTAGTAAAGTTCCAACATTTAATATTGCAACAAGAGAAAAAGTTTCACCATAATCAATACCTTATTCTTGAGAATAGCCTTTACATACTAACCTTGCTTTGTTTTTAAAAAAATTTCCATCTTCATTTAGCTTATTTCTGAATACCCACTTTGTGTCAATTACATTTTCATCCTTTAGTCTAGGAACAAGAGTCCAAGTTTTGTTCTTCTCTATCTGTTCTATTTCTTCATTCATTTCTCCAATCCAACTTTTATTAGTAAAATCATCTTTAAAATTTTTAGGTTCAACCTCAACAATTACACACGTACCTTTCAATTTGTTTCTTGTCATTATTCCATCTAATTTGTCTCCAATGATCTAGTTAGCTGCATGATGCCTTCTAACATATCTTGCTAACATAGGTTCTTTGGATTTGGAGTGTTTTTCACTCATTTCATCATGAACTTTAGTATTAATTTTGGGTCCCACTATTTTTGACTCTAGTCCATTAGACTTGGTTTTCTCTTGTAGTAGCTTGATAGCCTATGACTCAAATTCTTTAGACTATGACTTTGGTTGCACTATTTGCAACTTGGTAGCTATTGGAGATTTTGGGGACTTGATGGGTGAAGCCTCCTATGTACCAGATAGATTTTGCAACGTATCAAATTCATAGTAAACAAATCTTCTATAATAATTTGGCCTATTTGTTGCTTTCCTCTTAACTCCTTTCTACAAACTCATCAATTCTCACATGTGCACTTTCTATGATTTTATGAGTAGACAAATTCAAACCCTTGTATGCTTTACTTCTATAGGAGTATCTTAAGAATATGCCTTCATCACCTTTGAAATAAAATTTACCTTTCCTAGATTCTTTCAAGATATAACATTTTCTACCAAATACTTTCAAGTAACTTACATTAGGTTTGTAGCCATATCATAGTTCATAAGGGGTTTGATTTGAGTCTTTCTTTAGTTGTACTCTGTTCAAGGTATGTATTATAGTTTTGATTACTTTCTTCCAATATTTTATTGCAACTTTCTTTTCTATTGTCAATGTTCTTGCATAATCCATGATGGATATGTTCCTTCTTTCAGCTATACCATTCTGCTAAGGTGTACTAGAGGTTGATACTAGTCTTTTAATTTCTTTTTCAATGCAGAATTCATTGAACTCATTGGAGATGAATTTACCACCTCTATCTAATCTTAAACATGTCAATTTCTTTTCAATTTCTTTTTCTACTCTTGCCAGATACCACTTTTATTTTTGAAAAGCTTCTAATTTTTCTTTTAGATACATTACAATGATTACTCTAGAAAAGTCATCAACAAAAGGAATGAAAAAAAAATTTCCACTGTAACTCTCTATTCCAATATGCCCACATAAGTTTATATGCACAAGCTCTAAGATTTGTTTCGAATGATAGTTCTTGCTTTTGAAACTAGTCTTTCTCATCTAACCAATTTGACAATTTTTGCATAGACCCATAGCACGTTTCCCCAAGCTAGAAATACTTCTTACTCTTCCATGTTTTCTTATCTTAACTAGGTTATCAAAGTTTACATGACATAATATTTTGTTTCATAACCAATTTTCTTCTACTTAAGCAATAAAACATGAACTTTCACTAAGATCTAGATAGAATAGGTTACCTTTTGTTTATTTTTCAGATCCAACTAGATCTCCTTTTCTATCTAGTAGTTTGGCCTTCCCATCCATAAATTCTACCTTGAATCCAATGTTATTCAACTATGCTACACTCATTAGATTATGTTCTAGTCCTTCAACCCAATAAGTATTATCACATATGAGTTCATTGGTCAAAGAGATACATCCTTTTTCTTTTATGAAACAAGGTTAATTGTTTCCAAATCTCACATTACCACCATCATAATATTCTATGTGTTCAAATTTTGTTTTGTCTCTAGTCATATGATGTGAGCAACCACTATCAATAATTCATGTATCATTTTTGCTAACATGAGAGATAAGTCTCATTTTATCTACTTCATCATCAGATTCATCTTTTGTAGCAATATATACCATTTCATATTCATTGTTATTAGAATCTTTAGCCATAAAATAAGATTTCTTACCTTTTTTCTTGTAGTCTTTTTAGTTTTTGAATTCCTTCTTGATTTTGTAGTTATTACTTTTATTTTCATCCTTGTTTTCTCTATTTGGGCATCTTGCAACATTGTGACCAACTTCTTCACAAGAAAAGAAAATTAAAAGAATTTTACCTTTGTACTTTCCTCTACCTTTGGAATATTTCCTTGCAAGTAGGGCTTCAACAACTTCAATATCACTGCCAAAAATTTCTTCTTCTTCTTCTTCACTTCTTGATTGATTGGCCTTTGATTTATTACTCTTTTTCTTGAGTGAGAGTTTGGCTTCAAACGTAGACTCAATATCTTTGGAACTAGGAACATAGTTATCATAGTTATTCAACTCAAAAGATGTCAATCTTCCAACTAGAGCATCCAAAGTTATATTTGTATTGGGATCACATCTCATCTCTTGAATATAAGACACTCTAATTGATATATAGGAAGAAGGGTTCTAAGTACCTTTCTTACAACTATTTTTTCATCAATGTCTCCTTCAGATGCTTTGATTGTGTTCACACTTGCTTTGATTCTTTCCACATATTTTACAATATTTTCATCTTCTCTATTTTTCATCTAATCAAATTGACCTCTAAGGCTTTCTACTTTAGCTCTTCTTACATTGTCATCTACTCCATAAATGTTTTCTAGTTTGATCCACATTGCATGAGTTGTAGTGCAATATTTTACTTCATCAAATTCAACATAATTAAGAGCAGATGCAATATCAATCATCATGATGTTATGATTTTTCTTTTCAACAATGTCTTCAACCAATAATTGTTGAAACAATTGATTAATTGTGTATTGTCTTTGATGTTACACAAAAATGTCATATCATCACTAGTTAGTGTATACCAAGCATATTAAGTTTAATTTATTTGTGTATTGGTTCTAGCCAACTAAGAAGATGAATATTAAGTATTCAAAGCTGTATTCTAGCCAAATTGACTATAGGAAAGATATAAGTATAAGGTCAAGTTGATATTTAGAAAGTATGTGAAATGAATGGAAGACAATTGAAGATTTGATGATCCTAAGAGGAAGTGAATCAAAAGGAGAAGAAAAATATCCTTAAGGAGTTGAAAAGATATATTCAATCAAGTAGGATCAAGTATATAGGCCAAAATTGAGATCTATAATCAGCAATCCAATTGCATCCAAATCAAATCATGTCATTTTTACTCTTGAACTATTGTACTAGTGATCTAAATCTCTTAACAAAATTGGCTTAATAGTTATTTGTAAATCCTCTAACAAGGTGGCATTTCTATTGAAGTGTCTAAAGACCTCTAACAAGGCCATTGCTAATAGGGTGATTAAATCATCTAATATGGTTACACCTAACAGTGTGTTTTGTAACCTTTAACAAGGTTAGCTCCTAATAGGGCTCACTTCAGAAGAGTCAAAATTAGTAACTAGTTATAATTGGTGGTTTTTCCCAAACTAGATTTTCATGTTAAATATTGGTGTCAAATGTGTTCGTGTTATTTCTTTTATGATTTTCACAAATTGCATCTTATGATTTTCATATTAAGTATTTGTAGAGGTATTTTAGTGTTTACCAAGTTACACAATTTTTTTGTGTGTTTTTCGAGCATCAACATGAGACTTTAGTTTTTAGAGTTTATTTTGTACTGACATCTAAGGGATTTGGGATTTATTTTTGTATTAATTGATTCAGCCCTCACCTCTTAGTTACTCCTCTTATATTTTCAATAGCATAGAAGAGAGTTGAACAAAAAAACAAGTAACTAGAGATTGTGTAGAACATGCAAGAGAAATAGGTGACACTAGGTGTTAACAAGGAAAGCTAAGAAAAAGGTAGGGGATTAAAAAATCTTCAAAGGTTACATAGTGGATCTACAAGGCAAGTTGTGCCACTCATTTAGATCATCCATCTAGTTTTCTTTCTTATGATTGTAACTATTTGTAAGCTCTTAATAGGGCATGCTTTACTATAATCATTAGTAAATTCACTAACAAGGTGTCTCCTAGAAGGAGTGTTGTAAATAATCTCACAAGGTAGTTTTAAAAATATTATTACAATCCTAAAAGATTATCAATATTCTTAACCAAATGTGTTTTAAAAAAGTACAGTTGTAGACTTTTACTTGACCCCATTTTATTTTCAATAAAAGCCTAGTGAGTATATTATTGCAATCATAGTTTTCATCCCCACACTAAGGGTTTCCACATTGTTTTGATGAGGAGACTAATTAAAATCTAAGGTTTATTCAACTTAGTTTCCCACCATATTATTTCTATAGGCATTTGGGGGTAGTGCCCCCTTGACAGGGTGAAGCAGCATCATCTCTTAAGCCAAAAATGTCTCTACTATTATAAAAGGCATCAACTACTAGTTTTCTTTCGGATGCTTATTCTAGCCCTAATATTTTAAGTGTTAAAAGCTTGTATAAATGGCTTAGGGTTAAGGATTTTATAATGCATGATGAGATTCTAGCTTCTTGCAACGGTGTTTGAGCTATAAGGGATTGTAGATTATAATCACTAGATAATAATAAGATTGGACTTTCTATTGGTGGACATGGCCTAGGGATTGGGTGAACCATGTTAAATCCTTGTGTCTTGTGTTCTCTTTTGTCCGATTTATTATTTTCTAGATATTGGTTATATTTTCATGTAATTGTTATTTATGTCTTTGGTTGATCCTAGCAAGTGGTATTAGAGATAGACTATCATCATTTTTTAATTATCTATCCTCTATGGGGAGATCTCATGGTTGAGTGGGAGTGATGGCATATGAGGGTAAGCTGAAGGTTTAGAAGTTTAATGGGCATAACTTTTAGTTATAAAAAGTAAAAAATGGAGGACTATCTTTAGCATAAGAATTCATGGTGGCCATTGGAAGGAAAAGCCAATAAACTTGATAGATGAGGAGTGGTACATTTTTGGATAGAAAGGCACTTGGAAGTATTTTATTCTACCTAGCACAATCGGTGACATTTAACATTATAAAAGTGAAAATTGAGAAAAGAGTTGATGCAAACCCTAGAAAAGCTATATGAATAACCCTCTACTTCAAATAAGGTATTTCTCATGAAGTATTTATTTAATATAAAGATGGAAAAAGGTAGATTTGTTGTAGATCATTTAAATGAGTTTAGTAAAGTTACTACTCAATTATCTTCTATAAATGTTAACTTACATAATGAAATTAGGGCTCTCTTGATTTTTTTTTCTTTTCTTGAAAGTTGGAATGGATTGGTAATGGTTGTGAGTAAATTTATTTCTGGATATAATACCCTAAAATTTGATGATGTGATTGGTGTTATTCTAGTTGAGGAAAATCATAGGAAAACCTTAGGTGGATCTACATCAGGAAATTCTTTAAACACACAAAGTAGAGGCAGAATGACTTACAGAGGAAGTAATTCTGAAAATCATGGGTAATTACGAGAAAAATTAAAGGGGAAGAGGTCTCAAACTAGAGGACTAGGAGTTTGTTGGTACTGTGGGAAACTAGAGCATAAAAAGAAAGATTTATTGACTCAAAAGAACAATGAAGGAGATAAACCATAAGGAAACAAGGAGGAAAATGTAGTAAGTAAAAAATCTGAAGAGGATGCTTTACTTCTTTCTTTAGAAAGTGTTGATGATTCTTGGGTTTTAGATTATGGGCCTTCATTTCATGTTATACAACATAGAGGTTATTTTATTGATTATGTCCAAGGGGATTTTGGGCTTGTTTATTTGGGGGATAATAAACCTTGTCAGATTTTTAGAAATGGAAAAATTAAGATTAAGTTACACAATAGGAATCATTGACTAATACATGAGGTAAGACATGTTCCATGGCTAAGTAGGAATTTAATTTTAGTAGGGAAACTAGTTGATGAGGGTTGCATAGTTACTTTTTGTTGGAATTCTATAGAATAACTGAGAGGAGAGTGAATCAGTTATCCAAGGTCTAGATATACTATTATAAGTTTTCACAACTTAGTAAACCCATAAAACATCTATCACGATGCATGCATCCATAAGATTATGCAATCACTTAAAACTTGTAGGTTACTATCAAATCAATTTGTAGAAATGAAAACATGAAATATGACAAATTCAATATCACACTTGACAAAATTATTTGTATGGAAACCCAATTTGGGGAAAACTACCAGTAACATGCTACTCTTTCTCACTCTTCTGAAGTGATTCTCTATGAAAGGGAAACCCTATTAAAGGTTAAAATATGCATTGTTAAATGTGACTATGTTAAAGGATTTCAATCACCCTGTTAGGAGTGAGTCTTCTTAGAGGACTTTACACCATTCACTTGGAATGTCACTAGTTAAAGGATTTACAAATGATTTTTATGTCAACCTTTATCCAAAGGATTTACCTTAGATTGGTACAATTATTATAGAGTAGTAGTAAGGCTTAATCTGATAACAACTTACAACTCCATTTGCAAATTATAGATCTCTACTTTAGTCCTCCATTCTTCTTGGTTTTCACACACTTCAGCTCTAATAGCTTGTTCACCCTTAAAGTATCCATACCCTTAAGCCTTCTTGCTTAAATTTCCAATGTAGACTCTTCTCTTAGGTCACTGAATGAAGTAGTACCCTAGAATCCTTATCCTCCTTAGGTTCTTGCACATGACAACCTTTTCTTTTGACCAACCATCTCTGTAAATAGAGAATTACAATATTTTTTCATTCATTCTCCATTATCCAATTTAGTGTTAGGATATATTGGGTAGGATTCAATGAATCTACCCCTTATTTCATTTCCTCCCCTTCTAGAAACTTCTCCTTCAATCCTTTTTAAATTCACCTAAACATGGTTTACCATGAATTCTTTGCCATCATCTCATCAATCTTATCTTCCACATAGTTCACATAATCCAAGAAATCAACTTTGACAACATAGATTCATCACATTTATGATCTTTCTAATAATGCTAACACTCAACATTAACTAGCTTTTGATGCTTGGCACATACTACGTTGCTCAAAATCCATTGAAAAATCACTCGGCATGAAATAAAGTTTGTTGGTGCTCAAAATCAACTAAACTTTACTTGGCATCAATTGCTTCACTCAACTTACACTAAAATAGACTTTTACTTGGCTCCAACTAATTTTCTACTTGGCTTGCACTGACTTTGCTCAACACCTATTGTCCACTCGGTCAAGTTTGCAAAACAAACTTCATTTAACTAGTTCTTCTAACCTTACTGAGTGTAACCAACCTTTGCAACCTTAATTAGATTATTAATGCACTACAATATCACTATCTTAGCTAACTCTTGTACTCCTTTTTCCATATCACAACTCAACCTTTCCTCTAGGTGCTAGTGTTACCTCATTTGATCAAATCCTCTTCATCAATCAAATAACTGATAATACTTAAATCATATAAGCAGTTGGCTTACCAAAAAATAGCAAGTTTGACATCAATAATATAACAATGATTGAAACACATTTATCATACTTGTATCAATATGTTTTCATCAATCTCCCACTTTGGCATTGGTGGAAAACCAAACTAATCAACCAAACTAACTAGATTTAAATAGTAAGACCAAAAAAATACCAAAAAGAAAATAATTCTTTGTATTGAAATATCTCCCTCTATCAACAACTTTCATCTTTTGATAAGTTACAAAATTATGTTCCATTCTGATCAACAGACAATCAACTCATTCTTATGACTCCCTCTAAATTACTTCTTATATCTCCCTCTACATTAGCTTCCTCTTACTAGGTAGATGTAATCAGTAGATACATTTTCTCTCTCAATTGTCAAAATTTCTCCATCATATTGTGTGTTATGATTTTTCCCTCTTTTTTTTGTTCCTTTATGTACTGTGAACAATGTTTATTTCCCTCATAAGATTCTCCTCTTTCTTCAATATCTCTCAGGTTTTTGTTTAGTTTCCTTGTATATCTCCCTCTTTGAAAAAAATGACAAAGACTTGTCATCTTAAATATGAAAATATGAAAAGTTTCAATTTCTCTCTCTATCACCTTGCTTGTGACTAAATTGTAAATCAAACTCTTTGATTATTTTAAGCAGCTTCTAAAGTAGGATCCACTGCATCAATATGTAACATATGTCTATCAACTTTTTTCATGCAGGGCACTCCTTTTGTTTCTTATATAGCCTTTGATAGGGTTTCACCCCTAGTTTACCTCTTAGATACTCATGAGCATCCTTGGGTAATTCTTTTGTGAAGATATCAACAATTTTTCTCTTTTGTGTTAACATATTCTATCTTCACCTCTTTATCTTGAACTAATTCTCTCAAGTAAAGATACTTGATTGCAATGTGCTTAGCCTTTGTGTGCATCACATAATTCTTTGAATTATATATAGCACTTGTATTATCACAATAAAGTATCACTAGTTTAGTGATCTCTTTCTTCATACGTTTGAGTAGTTGTTTGATCCATACAATGTTTGTACATTTACTATAGCAACAACATATTTAACTTCAATAGTAGATTGAGAAGTGCAGTTTTGTTTCTTGCTAGTCCATGTAATCAACCTCTTTCCTAAGAAAAATGCTCCTCCACTAGTGCTCTTTATGTCATCAATATTTCTAGCCCAATTAGCATTAGTATAGGCTCTTAATTCAAATTTCTCATTTTTCTTGTAGTATAGACCATATTCTTCTGTCCCTTTTAGATATCTCATTATTCTCTTTACAACCATCAAATGATTTTTCCTAAGATTAGTAGAGAATCTTGTAACTATCCCTACATATAATGCAATATTGAGTCTCCTATGTCCTACATATTGTAATTTTCCAATCATAGACCTATATAATGTTTTATTCACCTCAGTTGAATCATTATTCCTTGAAAATTTGTGTCATGTCACCGTAGGTGTACTTATTGGCTTAGAATCTTCCAATCCAAAATTTTTTAGGATCTCCTTAACATACTTTGACTGAGTGATGTATATACCATATTTTATCTTATGTACTTGCAAACCCACAAAGAACTTGATCTCTTCAAACATAGACATCTCAAATTCTTACTTCATTTGATTTGCAAAAGCCTTACATAAAGTATCTTGACCTCCAAATATGATATCATCAACAAAATTTATAGATAAAAAAATACCTTTTCCTTTCTCTATCTTCAAGTACAAATTGTTGTTATCATCAGTCTTTTCAAATCCAATCTTCACAAGATAATTATGAAGTCTCTCATACCATGCTCTCGATGCTTGCTTCAAACCATATAAATCTATGTGTTATCTACATACCATTTTTTTTTTTGGCATCAAAAAATCCTTCAAGCTATTCTATATATACTTTTTCCTCTAATATACCATTCAAAAATGAAAACTTAACATCCATCTGATAAACTTTGAAACCTTTGTATGTAGAATAATCAAGCAAAGTTCTTACTCCTTCCAATCTAGCAATAGAGGAAAATGTTTCTCCATAGTCAATTTCTTCTTCCTATCCATATCCTTTACAAACTAATATTGCCTTATTCCTTGTGACTTCACCATTTTTATCTAACTTTTTTATATATACCCACTTGATACCAATCATATTTTTGTCTTCTAGTCTAGGAACTAGAGTTCATGTTTTATTTTTCTCAATTTGTTCAATCTCTTCTTTCATAGTTTTACTCTAATCCACATCTTCTAAGGCATTTTTTACTTTTTGGGTTCTTTCATGCTCAGAAAACATGTATCATTTCTCAACTTTTTCATTTTCATTGACCTCTAGCATCTTTATCTCCAATGATTTGTGCAACAAGATTATGTCTCTTTGCATATTTAGATAAGCTTGGTTCAACTCCGGTTTCTTCATTTGGTCTCTCAAATTTTGTATCACTATGTACATCTTTGTTAGGTAGTTCAACATCTCTTTTATGTACACTAATCTTAGAATCATAATGTGCTTCAACTTCATTTTGTAACTTGGCACCTGTATGTAACTCAATTCTTGAATGTAGCTTGACATTCATAGTATGTGACTAAGAAATCACTAAAACTTGTTGTTGGTTTGCAACTTGATTTGAAACATCTTCTTTAGTAGGCATACCTTCATAAAAGTATACAAATGATTTGTATTCTTCTAGTTTATTCATAATTTCAACCTCATATACTTCTTTATATTCATCAAATTTCACATTTGCACTTTCCACATCTTTGTTAGTGTTAATATTTAAACATGTATAAGCTTTATTTCCTGTGGAATAGCCTAGAAATATACCTTCTTCACATTTTGCATCTAGTTTACCATTCTTGAAATCTTTGAGAATATAGCATTTGCTTCTAAATACCTTAAAATATTTTACATTAGGTAACTATCCATACCATAGTTCAAAAGGTATTAAATGAGTACCTCTCTTGACTTGCACATAGTTCAAGGTATAGATAGTTGTACTTACAACTTCCCTCCATTATTTTAAAGAAAAAAATTTCTCCATCATGAGTGTCCTAGCATAGTCCATTTCAAACTTGTTCCTCATTTCAACAATTCTATTTTCTGGAGTGGTTCTAGGAGAAGATGTATGTCTCTTGATTCCTTTTTCATTATAGAATGTCTCAAACTCATTTGATGTAAATTCTCCTCCTCTAACAGATCTGAAACATTTTAGACTTCGACCTATCTCCTTTTCAACTCTTGCTAAGTACTACTTAAACATTTTGAAAGTATCTGATTTCTATTTTAGAAACATAACTATTACCATTCTAGAATAATCATCAATAAGTGGCATATTGTACTTATCTCCTTTGTAGCTCTACACTTCAATTGGTCCACACAATTCAGTATGAACAATCTCTAGTATTGCTTTAGAGGTATGAGTTTTAATTTTAAAACTTTACTTTCTCATCATGCCTAACTAACATTTTTTGCACATTATATTGTCAGGCTTTTTCAACTTAGGCAAACCTCTAACTTTTCTCATGTTACTATTACTAACCAAGTTATCAAAATTAACATGACATAACCTCTTGTGCCATAGCCACACATCATCAAATTCTATAACTAAACAAGTGGCATCATCTATATCAAGGTAAAATATATTACTTATAGTTTCATCACCCTTTCCAATTAGTTTTCCATCAGTATCATATATCTTAGCATTATTTTCTCAAACTCAACCTTACATTCTAAATTATTCAATTTTGACACACTCGATAGATTATAGTTAAGTCCTTCAACATAGTAAGCATTCTCACATAAAATATTTTATGTGAGCTTGATAGAACCTTTTCCTTTTATCAAAACATGGTGCATCGTTACCAAAACTTACAATATTTCCATCATAACAATTCAAGGTAATGAACTTACTTTTATCTCTAGTCATGTGATGTGAACACCCACTGTCAATGATCCATCCGTCATTCTTGTTCACATAAGACACACATGCAGTTGCCTCATCTTCATTAGATTCGTCCTTCATTGCAACATACACCAATTTATCATCATGATCATAAGATTCATCTTTTGTTTCCTCTTCAACAATGTAGCAAGACTTCTTGCCTTTGTCTTTGTAATCTTTTTTGTCTTCATCTTTTCTACTTTTGTACTTGTCCTCATCTTTGTAGTTCTTCACTAGACATCTAGCAGCAATATGAACAACCTCATTACAACTGAAACAAATGATAGCTAATTTACCCCTAAACTTGCCTTTACCTCTATGGAATCTCCTTACTAGTAATGCTTCAAGTTGATCTACATTCTCCTCATCTGTCTCAATATCACTAGACACATATTTTTTCTTTTTGTTCTTCTTCTCCTTAGATTCCTTTAATGGTAGCTTAGCTTTAAAAAAAAATTCACCATTTTCAAGTTTGTAATTATCAAAATTAGATAGCTCAAAAGTAATGAGCCTACCTACCAAACCTTCAAGATTTAGTTCACTCCCTGGTACACATCTTAGTTCTTTTATTGCAAAAACTCTAATAGTATAGATGAGAAATAATGTTTTAAAAAAATTTCTTAGTATAGTATCATAATCTATTTTACCAATAGCTCCTCTTACTACATTAAAATATTTTATTTTAGAGCAATATTGAGCAATATTTTCACCTTCTTGCATTCTCATATCATCAAACTTACCTCTAAGACTCTCATCTTTGGCTCTTAGACCATTATTTTCAACTCCACATATGGTGTGTAGAGTATCCCACATTTTCTTTGCACTGTCACATCCTTTAATATCATCAAACTTAGTATAGCTTAGGGTAGAAGCAATCTCTAACATTGCCTAGTTGTGTTCTTTCATCATCTTTAGATCTTTAATAGTTAAGATTGTAGCAGGATCAATATGCTCAATAGAAATGGTAGATTGTGATGATCTCCAAGTCTTCCAAGGTGTAGCTTCATCAAACTTTACCATGCAGGAAAGTTATCTCTATCAAGCTTGTGTACTTCTATTTTTGACATCTTGATCTTTGTGCTTCTAGTACTTTCAAACTAGTCATCTTAAGCAGATGGCTCTGATACCAATTGTTAGAATTTTTTAGAATAACTAAGAGTGGGGTGAATTAGTTATCCAAGGTCCAAATATACTATTATAATTTTTCACAGCTTAGTGAACCCATAAAACATTTATTATCATGCATGCATCCATAAGATTATGCAATCACTTCAAACTTGTAGGTTACTATCAAATCAATTTGTAGAAATGTAAATATGAAACATAATAGATTCAATAACACACTTGACATGATGATTTATCTGGAAACCCAATTTGGGAAAAACCACCAATAACATGCTACTCTTATCACTCTTTTGAAGTGATACCCTGTGAAAGGCCAACCCTATTAAAGGTTACAATGCACACTATTAAATGTGGCCTTGTTAAAAGATTTCAATCAACCTATTAGGAGTGAGCCTTACTAGAGGACTTTAGACCATTCACTTGGAATATCACCTGGATAAAAGATTTACAAATGACTTTTAGGTCAACCTTAATCCAAAGATTTACCCTAGACTAATAGAATTATTAGAGAGTAATAACAATGCTTGATCTAATAACAACTTACAACTCCATTTTTAGATTATATATCTTTGTTTTAGTCCTCCATTATGCTTGGCTTTCACACACTTCATCTTTGATAACTTATTCACCCTTCAAGCATTCATACCCTTAAGTCTTCTTTCTTAACTTGCCAATGCAGACTCTTCTCTTAGATTACTGAATAAAAAAATACACTAGACTCCTTGTCTTCCTTAGGTTCTCACACATGACAACCTTTGCTTCTGACCAGCCATCTCTATAAATAGAGAATTAAGATATTTCATCATTTATTTTTGATCATCCAATCAAGGGTTAGGAGAGATTGGGTAAGGTTCAATGAATCTACCCCTTATTTCATTGCATTCCCTTCTAAAAACTTCTCCTTCAATCCTCTTTGAGTTCACCTAAAAATAGTTTACCATGAATTCTAGGCCACCAACTCATCAATCTTATTTTCTACATGGTTCACCTAATCCAAGAAATCAACTTTGACAAATTAGATCCATCGAATTCACAATTTTTATAATAATGCTAACACTCAACATTAACTAACTTCTAATGCTCGGCACACACTATGTTGCTCAACATCCATTGAGAAATCACCTGACATGAACTAAAGTTTACTAGTGTTCAACATCAACTGAACTTTACTTGGCATCAACTATTTCACTCAGCTTACACTAAAATAGACTTTTACTTGGATCCAATTGATTTTCTACTCATCTTGCACTAACTTTTCTTAGCACCTATTGTCCACTAGATCAAGCTTGGTAGAAAACCTTTGTTTAACTTGTTCTTTTGACCTTACTTAGTGTAACCAACCCTTCCAATCTTAAGCAGATTATCACTATAATATCACCATCTTAGTTGATTCTTGTACTTCTTTTCCATATCATAACTCAACCTTTCTTCTAGGTGCTATTGTTACCTCATTTGATCAAATCCTCTTCATCAATCAAATAATTGATAGTACTTAAATCATATAAGTAGTTGTCTTACTAGAAAATAGCAGGTTTGACATTAGTGACAAAGCAATGATTGAAACCTATTTATTAGTATCAATCTTTTTTCAAAAAAATTTAATGATAAAAATTGGAAGGTTTCCAAATGTTCCCTTGTAGTAGAAAAAGATGTGAAAATAGGAACCTTATATCTTTGTACAAGTCATATTGTTCCTTCTACTTTAATTGCTTCAAAGAAACCTGAATGTTTAGGAATAATTGTTGTAGTTGAGTAGGGAGAACAAAAAGTTGTTGTAGATTCTAATAAAGTGCTATGGCACTACAGACTTGGGCATATGAGTGAGAAAGGTATGAAATTACTTCATTCAAATAAAGTTTTACTAGGTCTGAAATGCATTAATATGGATTTTTATGAAAGTTGTGTGTATGGAAAACAAAAAAGAGTTTTGTGAAGAGTGGGAAGAGAAAGAAAAATGAAAAATTAGAGCTTGTGCATACAGGTGTATGTGGACCAACTTAGGCACCTTCCCTTGGTGTTTCTCATTAATATATTAAATTCATTGATGATGCAAATAGAAAAATATGGATTTATTTCCTTAGATAGAAATCTGAAGTATTTGTAACTTTTAAGAAATGGAAATGCTTGGTTAAAAATGATACTAGTAAAAATCTAAAATATTTCAAATCTAATATTGGTGGTGAGTATTTTAGCAATGAATTTGAATAGTATTGCTTCACTAATGATATTCATAGACATAAAATTGTTCCAAGGACTCCATAAGAAAATAGAGTGGTTGAATGCATGAACATGACAATAATTGAGCGTGCAAGGAGTATGAGGTTGCATGCTCAGCTGCCCTTAAACATGTGGCCTAGGACTATTAATACTTTTGTATATTTGATCAATAAAGATCCCTCTACTTTTTTAGGTTCTGATATTTTAGAGGAAGCATGGACTGGTAAGAAGGTGAGTTATTCTTCTCTTAGAACCTTTGGTTGTGAAATATTTAGACATATTAGTTCTAGAAATAGAAACAAGCAGGAAGCTAAGTCAAAGAAATGTATATATTTTGGATATGACATTGATGAATTTGGCTATAGGCTTTGGGGTTTTTTTAATCATATTTTACAAAGTATTGATGTCATATTCAATGAGGAAGTGTTGTATAAAGATCTCTTACAACAATAGGAGATGAAAGAAAATAATTATGTAGTGTTGGATGATACACAAAAGGAAGATGTTTGAATAGTCTCTCATGTTCTGCAATAACCACAATAATAAATACCACATACCCCAATGAATGTTAGATGGTCAACAAGGCTAAATAGATGTCTAGAAATATTTTCTCCCTCTTTGTACTCTATTTTACTAACTAATGTTGGTGAACCTAAATGTTATGATGAAGTTGTGTAGGTGGATAGTAAGATTTAGTAGGGGTCTACGATAGAAGAAATGGACTCCTTGCTAAAAAATTAGACTTGGGATTTATGCAAGATGCATGTAGGTAAAAGGGCTTTATAGAATACATGGGTTTATAGGTTGAAAGAAGAGGATGGAGGTAAGAAAATATTACAAAACAAGTTAGTGGTAAAAATATTTGAATAGAAAAAGGGAATTGATTTTGATGAGATAATCTCTCTTGTTGTTAAAATGACTTCAATTCACACTATTTTGAGTATTATGGCTACTGAGGATTTTCATTTGGAGTAGCTTAATGTTAAAGAAACCTTTTTTAAGGTTATTTGGATGAATAGATATATATGGAACAACCAAAAAGATTTGAGGTCAGAGGTAAGGAGAACATAGTGTGCAAATTACAAAAAAGTTTATATGGCTTGAAGCAAGCACCTCTATAATGTTATCTAAAATTTGACAGTTTTATGCATTAGCATGGATATAGTAGGTGTCATTTAGATCATTGTGTTTATTTTAAGAGGTTGGATGATGACTACTACATTATTTTATGTTGACGATATGCTGATGGATGGGTCTAACATGGATCACATTAAGGGGTTAAAACAACATTAAGTAAATCGATTTTCTATGAAGGATTTGGGGGTAGCAAAAAAAATCCTTGGTATGAAAATTTTTAGAGATAGGAAGAACAAAAAATTGACACTATCTAAAGATTATTATGTTGAGAAGGTGTTGCAATGTTTCTCTATGGAGAATGCTAAAATTGGCAACACACCTTTAGCTAGTCATTTAAAATTGAGCGAGGAGATGTGTCCAAAGACACCAATAGAGGAGGCTAAGATGTCCAAGGTATCATATGCTTCTGCTATAGGAAGTTTAATGAATCCTATGATATGTACTACGCTAGATATTTCACATGCAATGGGAGTTGTTAGTAGGTATATGAGTCATCCATAAATCAAGCATTGGAATGCAGTTAAATGGATTCTCAGATATTTGAGAGGAACATCTAGTAAGTGTTTATATTTTGGGGGCTCTACTACTAATTTACAGGACTATTTTGACTCAGATTTGGAGGGGATATTGATAGTAGTTGGTGTACTATAGGTTATGTATTTACTTTTGGTGGGACAATAATGAGTTAGACTTCTTGGTTGAAGAAGGTTAATGTTTTATCTACTATAGAGGCAACGTATATTGCTACTACAAACACAACCAAGGAGATGATATGACATCAATTCATCATGGAAGAATTGAGACACATGTAGAGAAATAATTTTTTTTTTACAGTTAGCCAAAGTCTCAGTCATCATGCCAAGAATTTTTCTCTACATCCAAAGACAAAACACATATAGTTTTGATACCATTTGAATTGGTCAGTTTTGGATGATGGACAATTAAAGCTAGAGAAGATACATACAAATGATAATCCAAAAAATATGTTTACAAAGGTAGTCACAAGGGAGAAGTTAAACCCCTCTTCATTTTCAGTTCATCTTCTAGACTAAAATAAATAAATGAACAAAAAAGTCCTGGGTGATTTTGTTGGAAATGATTGAAAAGATCATGAATGAAGAATAATAGAACTGGTAAAGAATTTTTTCAATCATTTTTTTGTCATTGATGTCAAACTTTCTACTTTCAAGAATGACAATTGCTTAAGTGATCCAAATACTATCAATTGGTTAATTGACAAGGAGGAGGCAATCAATAAGATGTAATTAGTGCACCTAGAGAAAGGTTGAAGTTATGATGTTGTAATGAAGTATAAGGATCAACTAAGCCACTGATGAAATAGTGTATTGATGACATACTCTAAGAGGATGGACACACTAAGACACATCATAGATGTAAGGTTTAACTAAGTCATTTGTAAAGCCTAACTAAGTTCATTAGAGAGAGCTAAGCAAGCTAGTTTGAGCCAAGCAAATTCTTAGTTGAAGTCGAGAAATCCTTCAAGTGTTGAGTAACACAGGAATGTTCAGGTGCCGAGTAATTGTGTCGGTGTCGAGTAATTGTTCAAGTGTTGAGTACCTTAGGAAAAGACTTTAGGTGCCAAGCATTAGTAAATGTAGTAGAAGCCGAGTAACACAAAAGGAGCTGAGCATTAGTAAACCAATTATGTCGAGTTGTTGCATTATTTGTTAAGTCAAAAGATTTGCCAAATCAGTAGCGATAAGTTTGTTACATTGAATTTTGTGAATTTGTTGAATGATAAGGATGATGAGTAGATGTCACAGAATTTTATGTAAATCATGCAAACCAATTCAAGGTGAATGTTGATGGATTTATCATGAAGTTTCTGGAAGAAACAATTTGGAGGGAAAATAATATCATTTTCTCAAGATTAAATCAAATTGATGAGCGAGAAGATTTGAGTGGGAAATGAAAAACATAACTTCTTTATAAGGACTTACAGGTTAGAGATCAAGTGTGTGTGTGAGGGAGTTGGTCATAAGAGTGGTCCTATGAAGAAGCCAAGAGAAGGCTAGTGCGAAGTGTCAACAAGAGGACACAGTGAGGAATAAGCACAGAGCATCAAGACTCTGAGTTGATCAAGTGACCATAGAGTACATTGGCATAACGAGTGGAAGAACTCAAGGAGACAGATCTTGAAGGGTGGACAAGCTGTCAACACTATAAGGAAGAAAATCCAAGCAAAGAAAAGAACTAAAGAGTGATCTGAAATCTGCAAGGTTAGAGTTGCAATCTTTATTAGGTCAAAACCTTTCTAATACTTTCTTACCATTGTATTAGATATTGAAATCCTACATTTCTAGATTAGCTTAACAGCTAGGTGTATAAGCCTCAAGAAAAGGATAGAAGATCCCCAGGAGTAGGATAAGAGAAGGATAAGAGATCCTTAGGAGAAGGATAGGAGATCCTTAGAGAGGGATAAAAGATTCTTTTGAGAAGGTGGCTATAAATCCCATGGACTTGGGTGGGCCTAATAGCTCTATGTAAATCCTTTAACAGGGTGGCATTCTAATTTGAATGTTCTTAAGTCCTCTAATAGGGCACACTCCTAACAAGGTGTAGAAATCCTTTAACAGGGTCACTTTTGATAGTATATAAAGCCTTTAACAGGGCAAACCATCAGAAGTGATTGAAATCAAGTGTATAGTTACTTTGTGGGTATCATCCCCACCCCAATTTTTACCTTCTTATTTCTGGAGGGTTTTTGGGTCATCAAAATCCTTTGTGTTATGTGGTGATGCATGTTTACTTTTCATGATTGTTTAATGTTCGATTGCATGCATGATAATTTCAATTATATGTCATTAAGAATTTGACAAGAAAGTAAAAAGACTAGAAAGAAAAAGTTGTATTAGACATTATTGGACCTTGAATAATTGATTCACCCCCCTCTTAGTTATTCTAAAAGAATTCTAACAATTGGTATCAGAGCCCATTGTTGATTTGTTTCAAGGTACTAGCAACAGGAAGATCAAGATGTCCAAGAGAGAAGTTCCCAAGCTAAACAAAGACAACTTTGTTGCATGGAAAAATTTGATGAAGCTGCACCTTGGATCAATAGGTGACTATGCATAGACCTCAATCACATTTGATCATGTAGACCCTAAAGGACCCCTCGCTATAGATGACATGAGCAAGAAGAAGGAGCACAATCAAGTGATGTTAGATATTGCTTCAGCACTAAGCTATGTTGAGTATGATGACATCAAAGAATGTGGTACTACACATCAGATGTGGGAAACATTATCAAGGATCTATGGAGGAGATGATAATGTCAAGAGAGCAAAAAGAGAGATCCTAAGAGGAAAGTTTGATGACATGAAAATGGAAGAAGGAGAGAATTTTGCCCAATATGGTGCAAGGATGAAAGAAGTGGTAAGTGCCATAAGAAGTCTAGGAGGACAGTTATCAGAAGAAATAGTATGTCGCAAATACTTGAGAACTTTTCTTCTTATCTATGCTATAAGAGTATCAGCCATCTAGGAGCTAAGATGTGTACCAAGCAACACATTGTCATTTGAAGGAATAATTGGAAGACTCATTGCCTTTGAGCTATCCAACTTTGACAACTACAAGCCTAAAAACTATGAATTTGCATTCAAAGCCAAGATAAAAATAAAAGACAACAAGGAGGTGCTAACAAATAAAAAGAGTGGAAAAGGAAAGTATGTATCTAGTGATAGCAGCACTGATGAAGATGATGTAGACCAATTGGAGGCATTACTAGCAAGAAGATTTCACAGAGGAAGAGGCAAATTCAAAGGTAAGCTGCCAATCATTTGTTTCAATTGTAATGAAGTTGGTCACATTGCAGCCAGATGCAAACAAAATAAAAATTACAAGGATGGAGGCAACTTCAAGAACAAGAAAGAGGACAAAAAGGACTACAGAGGTAAAGACAAAAGATGCTACATTGTTGAAGAAGACTTTGACAAGAATGATGATGAAGTAGTCTATGTGGCTATGAAAGATGAATTAGATGAAGATGAAGCAGCTGCCCTAGTAACCTACATGGACAAGAATAACAAATGGATCATAGACAGTGGATGCTCTCATCACATGACTAGAGATAAAAGTAAGTTCATTTTCTTTACTCAATATGAAGGAAATAGTGTTAGATTTGGTAATAATACACGATATTAGATCAAAGGGAGAGGTAGTATCAAGCTTATTGAAAAGATATCATGTGATAATGCATACTATGTTGAAGGCCTGAATTATAACTTGTTAAGTGTCTCACAATTAGGCAACACAAGTTGTAAGGTTGAATTTGAAAATAGAGTTGCCAAGATCTATGATTCTCAAGGAAGTCTAATAGGAAAAGGTGACTAGAGTAGGAGTAATTTGTTCTACCTAGACATGGAAAATGCTTCTTGTCTCATTGTTCAAAATGATGATGTATGGTTATGACACAAGAGGCTATGTCATGTAAATTTTAACAATCTGATAAACATTAGCAAAATGAAGAAAGCTAGAGGTCTACCAAAGTTGAAGAAGCCTGATAACACCATGTGCAAACAATGCCAACTAGGGAAGATGACCAATTCAACTTTCAAAAGAAAGGCTTGTACTTCTAATGAAGTATTAGAGCTAGTTCATACTGACTTGTGTGGTCCTATTGAAGTGCAAAGCCACAAAGATGATAGTTACATAATGCTATTTGTAGATGACTATTCAAGGATGATGACAGTCGTGTTCCTAAAACAAAAATCAAATGCATTCCAAATTATTAAATGGTACTTGGCCAGAGTTGAGAAAGAGACTGGAAAGAGCCTAAAATGTCTCAGATCTAATAGAGGAGGTGAATTCACATCAATAGAATTTGAAAAATTATGCAATGAAAGAGGAATCAAAAGGTAGACATCAACACCTAGGACTCCACCTTAGAATGGTATAGCAAAAAGAAGGAATAGATCAATTATTAACTACACGAAGACCTTAATGATGGAGAAAAATTTTGCACTCAAGTACTAGAGAGAAGTTGTAAGTACTGCAATCTACACACTCAACAGAGTTCAAGTCAAGAAAGGTACAAATGTAACACCTTTTGAATTATGGTATGGGCATTCTCCTAATGTAAAACATGTCAAAATATTTGGATGCAAATGCTATATATATAAAGAGTCTAGAAATGAAAAGTTTTATGCAAAGAGTGAGGAAGGCACATTTCTTGGTTATTCTACTAGAAGCAAAGCTTATAAGTGCTTGAATGTTAACACTAACAAAGTAGTAGAAAGCACAAATGTGAAATTTGATGAGCTTGTAGAAGATCAAAGTGTTTAGAACACCAAGAAAGAAGAAGAATACAAGACCTTTGTATACTTTTATAAAGGTATACCTAATAATGGTGAAGTTGCAACTCAGAATGACAATCAGCAACAAAATCCAATATCTGTCGACTCACAGATAGTGAATGTCGAGCAGCAGACATTTAGAAGCCAAGCTGCAGAATATAGAGAATGTTCATTTAGATTCTGAGAACTATCAACATGAAGGAAATAAAGAAATATCTGATGAAGATTTAGATTCTAAAAGAGACAACATGAAAACAAGGGAAGAACCAGTATTGGCAAAGTATGTAAGAAGACATCATCCTGTAGATCAAATTATTGATAACAAAGAGGCAGGACTAATGACAAGGAATAGACTCAGAAGTGAACATGTCTGCTCAGCAAAATGGAACCAAAAATAGTAAGTGAAGCTATAAAATATGATGAGTGGTACAATGCTATGAGAGAAGAAATAGAGAAAATTGAGAAGAACAAGATATGGACCTTAGTCTCAAGACCAGCTAACAAGAATGTAATTGGAAACAAGTGGATGTTTAGAAACAAGTTAGATGAGAATGGTGAAATCACAAGGAACAAGGCAAGACTAGTCTGTAAAGGGTATCCACAAGAAGAAGGACTAAAATATGGAGAAACTTTTGCTCCAGTTGCTAGAATGGAAGGAGTAAGGACCTTACTGGCATATGTAGCCTTCAAAGGATTTAAAGTCTATCAAATGGATGTTAAGTCTACATTTCTAAATGGTATACTTGAAGAGGAAGTCTACATAGAGAAACCAGAAGGATTTGTTGATGAAATAACAAAAACAAGGCATGTAAATTGCATAAGGCTCTATATGGATTAAAGAAAGCCCCTAGAACTTGGTATAAGAGACTTCACAAGTATCTAGTAAAATAGGATTAGAAAGAATTGATGATAATAGCAACATGTACATCAAATCAAAAGAAGGTAAGGATATTCTTGTATCTGAAATCTTTGTGGATGACATAGTTTTTGGAGGAAAGGAAGCACTTTACAAAAGTTTTGTTGACAAAATGAAACATGAGTTTGAGATGTCTACGTTTGGAGAAATCAAGTTCTTTGTTGGATTGCAAGTACATCAACTAAAACATGGTATATTTGTGACACAATCAAAGTACATCAAAGAGATACTCAAGACATTTCGATTGGAAGACTCCAAACCTGTTAACACACCAATGGAAATAGAACATAAGCTATCTAAAAATGATGAATTAGTTGAATTCAATCAAACAATATACATATCCATGATTGGAAAACTACAATATGTTGTACATAGTAGACTAGACATAGCATTAGTAGTTGGAATAGTGGCTAGATTCTCTGCTAATCAGAGAGAAAATCATCTCATGGAAGTAAAAAGGATAATGAGGTATCTCAAAGGAACTGATGATTTTGGGCTACACTATAAAAGGAATGAGAGGTTTGAGCTCAATGCATACACAGACATAGATTGGGGAGGCAACATTGATGACAAGAAAAGAAAAAGTGAAGGAGCATTATTCTTAGGTAAAAAGCTAGTTATTTGGACTAGCAAGAAACAAACATGCACATCTTAGTCCACTGCAAAAGCAAAATATGTGGTAGCAGCAGTCAATTGCACAAACATTGTGTGGCTCAAAAATCTATGGAAAGGAATGAAAGAAGAGGTAACCAAACTTGTGATATTGTATTGTGATAATACAAGTGCTATAAATATATCCAAGAATCCAGTAATGCATGCAAAAACAAAGCATATTGCAATCAAGTATCACTATGTCAGAGAATTGGTGGAAGACATACAAGTGAAGATGGACTACCTTCACACAAAGGAACAAATCGCAAATATCTTCACCAAACCATTGCCCAAGGATACTTATGAATATCTTAGAGGCAAGTTGGGGGTAATGCCCCTAACTCAAATAGTCTAAAGCAACAAAGAAGTTGCCCTGCATCAACAGGAGTAGATCATTGAAATATCAGAAGAATGATGCAGAGGATATTAACAGGAGCAGAAACTCCAAATCAGTCACAAGCATGGTGATAGAGGGAGAAAACATGAAGATGCAAAGCTTATATTTAGCATGTTGAAGATGCTACATCTTTGGCATTTATGTCAAAGAGGGAGATTTATGAGAAACTGATCAATGAAAGGTAAAGATATGGAGATATATGAGAATGTATGAAAGGAGAGATGAAAGAGGGAGATTCAAAAGAGATAAGAAATTGATTAGCAAGCAGCTATGAAGGAAGGATCAGGAATACAGAGTAAGGACACAGCAGTCAAGAGGGAGAAGCAGAACAAAGGATTCAGTTTGTATCAGCAAAAGAGGGAGACATGATACAAAGAGGAAGATCTGTAATGACAAGAAGTTTTTTTGTTTGGTATATAATTTTGGTGGTAACTAAGTTGATCAGCTCAATCAATTGATCAATTTGGTTTGCCATCAATGCCAAAGAGGGAGATTGTTGGAAATTATTGAAAAGATCATGAATGAAGAATAATGAAACTAGTAAAGAATGTTTTTAATCATTGTTTTTTTATTGATGTCAAACTTGCTACTTATAGGAATGACAATTGCTTAAGTGATCCAAATACTATCAATTGGTTGATTGACAAGGAGGAGGCAATCAATAAGATGTAACTAGTGCACCTAGAGAAAGGTTGAAGTTATGATGTTGTAATGAAGTATAAGGATCAACTAAGTCATTGATGAAATAGTGTATTAATGACATACTCTAAGAGGATGGACACACTGAGACACATCAAAGATATAAGGTTTAACTAAGTCATTTGTAAAGCCTAACTAAGTTCATTAGAGAGAGCCAAGCAAGCTAGTTAGAGTGGAGCAAATTCTTAGTTGAAGCCAAGCAAGTTCAACTTCAATCTGTGCTGAGCAATCTTTCAAGTGTCGAGTAACACAAGAATGTTTAGGTGTCAAGTAATTGTTTAGGTGCCAAGTAATTGTTCAAGTTTCGAGTAACTTAGGAAAAGACTTTAGGTGCCAAGCATCAGTAAATGCAGTAGAAGCTGAGTAACACAGAAGGAGCTGAGCATCAGTAAACCAATGCTGCCAAGTTATTGCATTATTTGTTAAGTTAAAAGATTCACCAAATTAGTACCGATAAGTTTGTTACATTCAATTTTATGAATTTTTGGATGATGAGGATGATGAGTAGATGTCACAGAATTTTATGTAAACCATGCAAACCAATTCAAGAAAAATTATGATGGATTTATCATGAAGTTTCTAGAAGAAACAATTTGGAGGGAAAACAATATCATTTTCTCAATATTAAATCAAATTGATGAGCGAGAAGATTTGAGTGGGAAATGAAGAACAAAACTTCTTTATAGGGAGTTACAGGTCAAAGATCGAGTGTGTGTGAGAGGGAGTTGGTCATAAGAGTGGTCATGGGAAGAAGCCAAGAGAAGGCTAGTGTGAAGTGTCAAGAAGAGGATACAGTGAGGAGTAAGCACAAAGCATCAAGACTCTGATTTGATCAAGTGACCATAGAGTGCATTGGAATAACGAGTGGAAGAACTCAAGGAGATAGATCTTGAAGGGTGGACAAGCTGTCAACACTATAAGGAAGAAAAGCCAAGCAAAGAAAAGAACTAAAGAGTGATCTAAAATCTACAAGGTTAGAGCTGCAATCTTTATCAGGTCAAAACCTTTCTAATACTTTCTTACCATTGTATTAGATATTGAAATCCTACATTGCTAGGTTAGCTTAACAGCTAGGTGGATAAGCCTTAGGAAAAGGATAAAAGATCCCCAGAAGTAGGATAAGAGATCCTCAGGAGAATGATAAGAGATCCTTAGGAGAAGGATAGGAAATTCTTAGAGAGGGATAAAAGATTCTTTTGAGAAGGTGACTATAAATCCCATGGACTTGGGTGGGCCTAACAGCTCTATGTAAATCCTTTAATAGGGTAGCATTCCAAGTTGAATGTTCTCAAGTCCTTTAAGAGGGCACACTCTTAACAAGGTGTAGAAATCCTTTAACAAGGTCACATCTGACAGTGTTTAAAGCCTTTAACAGGGCAAACCATCAGAAGTGGTTGAAATCAATTGCGCAGTTACTTTGTGGGTATCATCCTCACCCCAATTTTACCTTCTTATTCTTGGAGGGTTTCTAGGTCATCAAAATCCTTTATGTTATGTGGTGATGCATGTTTACTTTTTATGATTATTTAATGTTCAATTGCATGCATGATAATTTCAATTATATGCCATTAAGGATTTGACAAGAAAGTAAAAAGACTAGAAAGAAAAATTTGTATTGGACATTATTGGACCTTGAATAACTAATTTCCCCCCCTCTTAGTTATTCTAAAAGAATTCTAACAGATTTGATATTCTAGTGGGAGCTATAGATTTAAGCAGTGATATGATCTGTCTCCAAGTGGGAGATTGTTGTGATTTGGAGCCTAATAAGATACAAAGGTTTATTCAACATGGTTTCCCCCTTAGATTATTTTTTACATCCCAAATTTTGATTTAATTTTAAATTTTCTCATAGCTGTTAGATTGAACATATTTTTCTTTCATAATCATCTATTAACTATTTAATGAAGATGGTCAATATCCATTATTTTTAATGTGATGTTTAGTACTTGCTTGATTTTGGAATTATTGTTAAATGATTAATTTGTTATAAATGTTAATATGAAAATTATTATGGAACTTTTTATTATCATTGAAATTTTGTACATGTGATTGCAAGAGAAGTTAAAGGGGGGAAGCATTGCTAAACAGGATCAAGGGAACGGGATACTAGCTTAGTCTAGTCATCAGGTTGATAGGTATGACCTTAAATGGCCTTAGTAAGGACTTAGCGACTTGAACTTTAGGAAACAATTGAAGGACCTACATGAGCTATTAAATAAAAAAATTTAAAACATAAAATAATTTAATTAAAATACAATTCATACCTCAAAGGATTTTAAATGATCTTTCACCGTATTATTATAATATATACCTATATGCATACACATAGATATAAAATAAAGTGACAACATAATATTATTTTCTTTATAGTAAAATGATGCCACCTCATAAATATATCTATGTGTACGTAGATAGATATAAACCATAATATTTTCAATTTATAACCTTCAAATCTTCTTCCATCCTTTTATTTTATTTTTTTCTTAAAAACCAATTGAACACTTGGCACATTTATTTGGAGTCCAAAAGCTGACACATTTCTTTTATGTTATGGATTCTTGGAAGCCAAAGAGTCCTTTAATCTTTAATATATATCATGAGGATGGGAGAGACAGAGGATATACAAAATCACATTCCCTACTTCCTTTCTTATTCCCGATTTCCTTTCTCATTTCCAGCTTCCATCTACAACCTGATACTCTGCAAATACCATTCAAATCTTTGGAAATATTATTATAAACCTCTTCATTTTATAGCAGTGCCATTCTTGTTAGAGTCTATCATATATTGGTACTTCCTTGCTGAAGTAGTGATTATATTTACACATGGTGGTTACACCTGGGAAGTAAATTAAAGAAGAGCTAATACATAAGCCTCTAGCAATAATGCAAACATTTCCAAAATTATATCAAGTTATCTAGTCCATCAAACTCAAGTAATGTTATGAATTTTATTATCAGCTACTATTGTGTATGGAACTCCTTAGCAATAGGTAGTTGTTGTATAATCATCATGCTTAAGTATAATCAATTGACCCTCTTAAGATGGAGTTGTTATCAAAATAATAGTAAAGTATCCATGACATAGAATCATATTTTATATATGCCACTAATAATCAGAACCAAATGATATTTTCTGCAAGTCTTAAAGAACATATTTCTTCAAATCATAGATTGTGAAAAGCTGTAAACATATAATATTCATAATTCAATTGAGAGTCAAAAGATAGAGCCAATTGCTCTAAAATTTTGAGCACCTAGGACTCGCTAATTGTATAGCCATGGGAAAAGGTGAAGTGGTGAGATGAAATTTGCAATGAAATATAAGTGAAATAAAATATGATAAAATAAATTTAAATATTTTTACTTAATAACTCATGCTTGTCCATATTGTTGTTTCCCTGTTGTAAAGTTGAGCGGTGATGATCGGATCATTGAACCCATCAAAATAACCATGGCCAAGTTTATCTAAGGGAATGGTTTCCATCTAAGATCACTTGATGTTAATGGTGCTAATTATTTAGACATGTCCATCCATAACTATGTGGACATCCTAAAAACTAGAATGCTCAAGTGGCTAGATTATAAGTATCCCAAGCTCGATCCTGGGGTAGGGAGGGCCTTTCTAATTCAATAGATTGTGTGGGGATAAGTATGGTTCGAGGTTGGGAGGTTAAGCCTAAGTCAATGCTTTTCCTCTTTTTGAAAGTTGAGGCTTGCATAACCAACTAAAGACTCACCAGTTAATACTTGTATGTTTTCTTTTCTTCTTTTCATGCTAAGCATTTATGTTACTTGTATGTAGAAATAGATAGTTAAATTTAATTAAATTGATCAATGATACAATTATTTCAGTAAATTGTTATTCTAGTTATTTTAGTTGATCATTGATATAGTTATTATAGTTAATCATTATTGATATAGTAATTTTAGTTAATCATCATTCTAGTTATTTCAGTTGATCATTGATATAGTTGTTTTTAGTTAATCGTTAATATGGTTATTAAAGTTGATCATTGTTTTAGTTGATCATTGATTTAGATATTTCAATTGAACATGGTTATTTTAATTAATCATTGGTAGTTAAATAGTTAATGTCCTATTAAAAGGAATTCAATTATTTGTTCAATAAATTGTTGGGAAAAACTCTTTTTAATTTGTCTTTATTTTGTTATGAAAAACCATTTGTTACATATGGTATCAAAGCTAGGTTTCAACACTGAACCTAGGGCACACTACCTTTTGATAGTCCATATTTTCATAGAGCTTAAATTTTAAAATTTTATGGTGAAAATGTTATTAAAAAAGGGAGTATTGTGATGTTAGGGTTTATATGTTTTTTTTTCATCTACATAGGAGAAATCTAGGATGGTTTTTGCCCTAATCGAATTAATTTTCTTATTGCCCTAGTACAAAAACTAGTTCCCTAAGGTCTTGTTTCCATCTAATATTACTTAAGATCTTCATAAATTTCTCAATCTAGCCCTAACCTTAGGTTTTGTAGTTGAGCAAATTTTTATTTATCTATTATGTCATCCTTTATGATGTTATGATGAAGGGTTATCGAAGGGTCATAGTGGAATATTTTTAGTTCCTCGATCTTAAGATGAGCAGTGTATTGTAATATCATATGGTAATTAAGTAAGCTTCCTGATTTTATGATTTTTCTTCAATCGTATGGTCATATGTTGTTTTGAAGAATTACCAATCCCAATGTGTGATGCTATGACAAGGAAGGTGATCAGGTTATCAAAAACCAAGGAATAGTTTGCTACAATCTTACAAAGCAATGGGTGTCATAAGGTCATGAAGGTAATGTTTTGATGCTATGGGATACTTATGATCATAGGATCATAAGGTGATAGATGATTGGATAAAGTGACAATATGCTGTCAGATAGGTGATAGGTGTCTAGTTTAGATTGATCAACTATGAAACGTACACCAGATGGATGCTTAGTTGGACTGGTGGGGCTAGAAATAAATTCTATATTATTTTCTATGTGGCATAAATATGATTTCAAATTTTAGGATAGATAGTTTATTGTAATATCTTAGGCTAACGGATGAAATGCTTTGATGCTACAAAAAGGGTCATGTTGTAATATCATAAGGAAAGATAGTTTGAAATAAGGTGATACACTTTTCAATGTGAGTCTCTTGTCAAGAGATCATAATAGATCTAGTAATAAGCGTTGATGTCATGGCAACTAATGTTTTCATAAGATCATAGAGGATTTTTCCACAGTTTCTGATTGTTCGATAAGGGTTTTTTCAAGGCTTTTGTAACATCGTGGAACATTTTATCCACCTATAAGATAATACAACGAGTCATTTTCTTTTTAACATAAAACATGCTAGTCAGTTTTTTGAGTTGGAAAAAACACCACACTTCTCGACCAATGATTTGTTAATATGGTACCAAAAAGTGTATTACTAGATATTAATGGTGATGCTTCCCTGAGGTGATAGAATAAGTTGATCTTATGTTTCAAGCATGCTAAAATTCAATGCAAAGATGAACATTGATGGTATACATTGAGTTATAAAGGCTTTCATATTTTTCAATTACAGTTCACTTTTTACAGAGAAAGAGATTTTGAGTAGTTGTAGAGCTTTCAATGTATATAGATAATTGTTCATAGCCTGAGAGTGGAGTCCATACCCTATTTTCCAGCATATTATCAAGATTTTTGATAATGAGGTGGGAGAAATTCAAGCGTTAGATATGGGAGTTGCAAAAAATTCAGCCTCTAAAGGAGGGAAAACAAGAGAGAGGAAACCTAATAGGTTTGTCAAAGAATGGATTAAGCTTTTCCCTAGTTCCTCCAATGTTAATGTTGCAGATGATCATGTTTTTTTCAACCCATATTCTCTTTGCAAAGATGTTATATGCCCTAGTGTCACTAGTTTTAAACTTTTCAATTTCTACTATAACAGAGAAAAGAAGATCCATGTATGTAATCCATGGAAGAAGAACTATCTAAATTGATATTTCCAGAAGTTTTTGCAGATGTGGACTTGATGAAGGCATGGAAATGGACTTGATGAAGGCCTTTTTTCATTGTTACAATCTAGCTACCAAATCTTTCCATAGGAAAGATGAAACTATTCTTTGTACACTTGACCGTGTTTCATTCATTGAGGCTTTTGGATTGGATGGAGCTATGGGCTAGCCTATAGATTTGAAGGATTTGCAGAAAAAGTTTGAGGAAAATACCAAGGCCTACACTAGGAATTCAATGCTACAACATATTCCCATGGATGTAAAGAATGTGGGTGATTACCCTAAGAAGGTATAAAAAATGATGCTTCTAGACAAATTTAAAAATTACTTTGTAAATACAGTATATGGTGTCCACAAGATAATTGGCAAAGATGGGACTAACATGGTATATGGAGCTGACTTCATTATTTCTAGAGATGTGTAAGACTCCTACTATGGGGAGGAGCATGAATATGTTGAATACATTTTGGAGGTGATGAAAGAAAACATTTCCCAGGATCAAAGTGGAGAATTAAAGGATTTCAAGTTCCATCATTATTGACTATTGATGCAACTGATCCTCTACAAAAATGTGGGGTATGTGAGTTCTAATTTTATTGATCATACCTCTTATGCAAATGGAGATCTACTAGTTCAATTGTGGACATGGGTATGGGATAACAACTATAATTTTTCTGATTTCATTTCATTCTTTAATAATTTTAGTGCTATAATAATGAGAATGTTAGATCTAGGTTACTTTAGGGCACCTGAGATTTTAAAAAGCCTTTTGAGACCAGCCCTACTTCCTGAGGGAAAAAATGTTAGACAATAACTAGGGGGACATTTTCTTATTTTCAACTTTTTCTTTGATGAGATTCTATGGTTGTCCTCAACCACCCATATATTACCAACATTTATTCCTACTAGATTAGGTATAATTGAGTTCATATGGTAGTTGTTTATGGTCAATGGGGAGTATCTAAGGCCCAAAGTGCATAAAGGCACTTTCTTATGTAGATGTTTTAGGGTGGGGGATTTTACAATTGCAAAAGAGGCCCTTGATAAGATCCATGCTTTTCTCCACCACTACAATTTGTTAACTAGCCCTTATAGAATGTATGATCCTGACAATTGGATGAGGATTACGGCTAAGGAGATAAGAAACTATGTATTGCCTAGCACCAAGGAATTGCCCCATGAGAATGTTATTCTGAACATAGTTGCAAAGGGTGAGGCAACTGATAGGTTAGAAAAGCTAGATGATGTCTTGTGGGTGGAAAGAGAAATGAAGAGAGAAGATCCCCAATTTATGGGATTCTATATGGATATCCCCTATCCTTGGAGGATTAGGAAGATAGTCACTGACCATGTTGCAATTATGGCCAAGATGCCAAGAGGACCTATAGGAGAGGAAGAGAGGGTATGACCAGACATCCTTGAACCTAATGTGACCTTAGAAATAGAAGAGGATGTTCCCCTGAAGCATCATGGGTCACAAAAGGACATAAAAGATAGAAAGTTGTCATATCTTGGTAGAGGTGAAATAGAGGACTTTATAGATTTTACTTGCAAATAGTCAATATTTTTTTGGCTTAAGGAAAAATTACCTCTAGGATAGGATTAATATAGCTAACAATAAACTCATTGACATGGAACTAGTAGCAATAAGGCTAGATGATAGGATCATCTAGGCCCAACATCTCATAGATGATGATGAATTCATCAAATCAACTATGTTTAAGAGTTCTCTATACAAGATAAAATAGAGTGAGCTAGTGTTGCAGAAGAAGCCAAGAGAATTAGATGAATAGAAGCTAGAACTAGTCGAGAAGCTATAGGCCTATGATCCTGAGAGTGAAAACATGACTCTATAGGAGGCAAGAGATCTTCTATACCAGAGTTGATGTTGTTAGTGCCTAGATGAGATCTAGAGCATGTTTTTATGCTTGACCTGATAAGGAGACAAGAGAATGTCATTTCATGTGAGGCATTTGGTGTTGATGGACTACAGAGAGGAATAGATTTTAATATAGATACCAAATCTCTGTTAGTTAGGAGCATGGCTCCATCATTAAATATAAAAAAATTAATGGATGTACAAAGCACTAAACAGGGTAATATGATTGTATGGACTCTACAAGGAAATTCTGGTATAGAAATTTCTAAGGCCATGAAACATTTTTCATTTATGAATGAGGCCAAGGTAGAGGAGATTGAGATTAGACTTTCTAAGTCCATACATGATTACATTGATGAAAGAAAGCTCTATAAAGATGAGCTTAGAAAAAGCCATGTATATAGGAAGAAGATTGTAGAGCTTGAGAGTAAGGTCAAAGCACTTGAGCATGAGGTTGCATCTCTTAGAGAGCAGCTTGTATAGGCAAAGTAGGTAGTTGCTACAGGACAAAGATTATAATAGGAAGATCAATAGCAACCAACAAGGAACACAATTGAAGCCCCAACATAAAAAAATGATTTGGGGGAAGATGATACAATAGAACCAAGGAGAATGAGCATTGATGCTCCATCTACTCAACAAGGAGATGAGATAAGGATAGTTGTCCTTAAGAGCTTGATGAGCCACAGGGTTGAAACTATGAAGAACATGTCACAACAGGCTCATAATTTTTATATTGCTTTACAAAATGTTGTGCAATTTTGCAACAAGGCACTTTCATGGCTATCACCCACATTTAATTTATGGAGACCATACACACAATTCTTAGAGAGGCTCATTGTACTGATGGCTAAAAAGCTAGATTTTCTTGATAAAATAATCAAAGTGAAGGAGGGTTTAGAGATAGTTAAGGAGTTAATTTGTTTTCTCATTAGTGAATTGCAGATTATACAAGGAAAATTAAAAAATTTATCTTAGGGAATACAACCCTGTATACCATCAATCTTGGATGCTTCTAATATAGTGATAGATTGGTAGGAATGGTCTAATTCCTTTGGTGTCATTCTAACCTAGGAGGGCACAATGCAAATTTTTGAAGATACTTCTAATGTCCCATATAATAAATTAATTTATTCCCTTTTTAAAGAAGAAAAATTTTTGAAAATTTTTTCTATTGAATCTAAAGCAATTATGTATGCTAGGTGGACCAAAGCCACTTAGGATTTACAAGAGGTTAAAACTATAGAATGGCCCACAAAAAGGGAGATTTATTTTGGGAGGTAGTAGGAGAGATTAAAGCCCTACTGACAAGAATTAGTTGAGATATTTCTCATTGAAAACAATGAAGGACAAGGAAGAGTGAAGTCAAAAAGCATAACATAAGTGTTCACTTACTATCTCAACTACTTTTCTTTTTCTGATCGAACTTTTGAAGAATGTTTTATATATCATTTTGCACCCATTCCTATTTTGACATGTGTCCTCCTCTCATATATAGCTTGTTGCAATCCTATATATAAATTTCCAAGATGAAGAGTAGAGGTCAGTCATCTGTAGAATTTTCTCATTATGATGTTTTCTTTTTATAGTCTGTCCATTTTTCTTTTATAATTATGTGAATGAATTCACTTCTTCTATATTTGAATCTAAAAGTGAACATTTAATACCAATGGCTTGTTTAGGGTTTGTAAAAATGATATTGTAAGAATGAAATTTAATGCTCAATGTTGACAATTTTAATCACAAATTGATTGAAAAGGTCCAAATTTACTGATTTTTTACTATGTATTCCAATGAATAAGACACTAGTCTATTAAAGTTCAAAAACAAGTTGATGATTCATCTGACTATAGGAAATACATAACAAACAAATCAATTTACCATTTTATGTACTAAGAACTAAAAGTGCATCTAGTTCCTGGTTATAGTTAGCTACTACATCCTGGAAAATTGCTTACAAATAATAGAAGAATATTGACCATTTTTATTGTAGGGAATAATTTTTGAAGAAGAAGAATATCAAATTAGCAAGATCAATCCCTAGGGTTTGCCCAACTTGGCCTTACAGAACCTAAAGTACAGTGAGTCCTGATGACTTTGTTAATGTTGGCCCAAAACTAAGATTTAGCCCTACTGAATATAGGATTTAGCTTATTCTTAGGCTTTTCCCTCTCTTTTTGTTTCCTAGTATTAGGTTTATACCCACTTGATATGTTGCTTACTAGTAAGAACTCCAACACCTTCCATGTAAACCTAAAAAATTCTTAGAATACTTATACAAGATGCAAGCATGTAAAACACCCTGCAAGAAGGCTTCACATCCCATCTTCTTGTACTTAATTAAAAACATGCCAAACACGTATTACACTTGCTTCTCTATGCCAATTAAAAACATGCCAAACATATATTACACTTGCTTCTCTATCCCCCAAGACAATGAAACTTTGAACTAGGCCTTGCAACGAATGAAGAAGGAAAGAGTCAGGTGGACTCCTACTAGTAAAGCAACATATAAGAACAAACTAATTCAAAACTAGAATGCTCGTCAGGGTAACTCTCTTCTACATTTCCACAGATCCTGGATGGTGCGAGATATGTACAAATCTAAATCAGAATTAAATGCTGAAATTTAGATTCCATAATGTAAATATCCTCAATAGAGGACTTTTTTGTAAATAATGTTGCCATGAATGTAGCAACAAAAGTATTAAAGTTAATTAAATAAAATGGTTTATTTGTGTGTTATATTCAATTGCAAACTCTTTTAATTTGTTGTAGGCACACTTAAAAATATGTATACAATAATTTGTTACCAAATTTTGTAAATTTCTAGGTTAAACCAATAAGCAAACAAAATGAGAAACGATGAGAACATTGTAGGTCACGACATGGTCCATGAAAACACTAATTTATTACTTCAAATTTTGCAAGAAACACAACCGAAGTTGTATAATATGGAAAACAAAATGAATGAGATAGCAACCCAGATGAGGTAGAACCAAGAGAAAATGCAATCCTCCCCTCCTCCCAGAATAGAGACAGAAGTTTCCAAACACAACAAGAAAACCTCACAAGCTTCACCCACTCAAACTAAAAAACAAAAGAAACAAGAAATAGTGAGTGATCTATCCACAAATATTAAGAAGATCAAACCATCCAAATTTGTCTGTTCTAAATCTAGAGAGGATGTAGAGGCTTGGTTAACCAAAATGGAATAATACTTTGAAATTAGGAACTTTTCAAAAACCTCAAAAGTGGTTTGGGGAATATACCACTTTATTGGAGAAGCTACTACATGGTGGGGAAACACCAAGGTTGACCAAAACATTAAAACCACTGGAATTACCTAGGAAAAATTTGTAACCATTTTTAAGAATCGTTGATTACCCCAAACCTTTTATGACCAAAAATTGTTGGATTTCCAAAGCTTGAAGCAAGGAGATATGACTGTACAAAAGTACTAGAAAAAATTTACCTGATTACTAAAGTATGTACCACCATATCAACAAGACAAAAATTTGAAAGTGAGGAAATTCATTATGGGTCTAAATAATAGAATAGGAGGAGCAGTTGATGTTCTCACTCCTTGAACTATGGAAGAAGCTTTAGAGAAGGTTGTCCAGCAAGAATATAAAATTAAGAGAGATGACTCCATTTGGGATAATAAAAGAAAAACAAACTGGAATATAGAAGGTACAGATACTGGATCTCAGAAGAAACATTTTAAGGATTATAAGTTTAGCGAGCCAAAATTAAAAGGAAATAGAATCAAAGATTTTTAAAATTAATTTTAGTACAAGTAAAAATAATAAGGGCAATGAAAAGAAGGGGCCACCTTCAGGATGTTACAATTGTGGGGGAGATCATTATACTAATCAATGCCCCATCAAACCCAACACCAATGAGCCACATCAACCACCTCTTACACAACAACAACATGTTTATCAACAAAGGATCCATGCAGCCCTTGATAATAGACAAGAAAAATAATAGATAGGCCTAATTGAAACTTTGGGTAAGATCTATGGGAACCTTATCTCTATTTTAATTGATCCTGGAGCTTCTGAATGTTTTATATCACCTAAAATATTAGGTAGATTTCCAAAGAGATTTAGTTTTATGGCAAACCCATGGATAGTCGAGTATGCAAACTAGTCAAGAGCTAAGGTAGAGCAATGTCTATTTAAGGCTCAGGTTGACTTTCCAAATTTCTCCACTAAATTGAATCTATATGTAGCACCTCTTGGGTCTTACAAAATTATTATAGGCATTAATTGGCTCGGTGAGCATAAGGCCAAGGTGGATTATCTTTCTAAAATTGTAGAGTGTTTGGATGACCAAGGCAAAGCTACAAGAATTATAGGAATTAAACATGAAATTAAATAAAAATAGATATCTTCCATGCAACTTAAGAAGCCGAGAAGAAAAAGCTATGAGATTTTTGCAGTAAGAGTTGAAGATATGAAAAATCCTATAAACACCACATATGGAGATGACTACATTTTTGAAGATGGGGAAACCAAAGAAAAATTAATGGACTCTTTTGAAGAAAAATATCCCTACCTAAAGAATTATTAGGATGTGTTTCTTGAAGAACTCCTTAGTCTACCCCCATCTTGAGCCTTTGATTTTACCATAGATTTGTTACTAGGAGTAGAACCCATTTCTCAGGCACCATATCGAATGACCACCATCGAATTAATGGAGTTACAAATATAATTAAAAGATATGTTAAACAAGAAATTGATTCGACCTAATGTATCACCATGGCGAGCACCAATATTGTTTGTTACGAAGAAGGAAAGAACTATGAGATTATACATAGATTACAGAATGCTCAATAAGGTTACTATCAAGAACCGGTACCCACTTCCTAGAATCAATGACCTCTTTGATCAAATGAAAGGTGCTACAGTATTTTCAAAGATTGATTTGAGGTTAGGATATCACCAGCTTCATATTAAGGATGAAGATATTCACAAAATTGCATTCAAAACTAGATATGGGCATTATGAATTCATAGTGTTACCTTTCGGGTAAACCAATGCTCCAATAGCTTTTATAAACTTAATGAATAGCATATTCCAAGATTTTCTAGATAATTTTGTACTAGTCTTTATAGATGATATCCTAATCTATTCAAAGAATGAGGTAGAACATCAAGAACATCTGGAAAAAATTGTATAAAGGTTAAGAGAGCATAAATTATATGGAAAATTGTCTAAGTGCACTTTCTATCAAAAGGAAATTTAGTATTTAGGACACATTATATCAGCTTAGGGAATAATTGTAGATCCATCAAAAATCAAAGCAATTAAAGAATGGCCTATACCTAAAAATGTGACAAAAGTCTGAAGTTTCACAGCATAAGTTTGTCAGGAATTTCACCAAGATAGCCTACCTGATTACATCACTTCAAAGAAAGGGAAGGAAGTTTGTATGGATATAAAACTATCAATGAGCTTTTGAATGATTGAAGGAAAAGTTAACTAAAACACCCATATTAAGAGTATCTGACCCACAAAAAAAAATTTTATTATAACTGATGCATCGGGAGAAGGAGTACGAACTCTACTACTGCAGGATGAGTAGGTAATTGCATACGAATCTAGGAAATTGAAGAATTATGAATAGAATTATGCCCCTCATGATCTGGAATTGGTATATATTATTTATGCTCTTCAAATGTGGAGACATTATTTGATTGGAAAACCTTTTGATCTACAATCTGACCATCACAGCCTAAAATTTATTTTTACTCAACCAACTCTTAATGTTAGAAAAAGAAGATGACTGGATTTTTAAGTAGACTATGAATTTGACATAAGTTACATCAAGGGCAAGGAAAACAAAGTGGTAGATGCTTTAAGTAGGAGGAGACACATTTTTTCAATGGCTACTATAAATTTCATATTAAAGGACCACATTTTACAACATCTAGAACATGATGAATATTATGCAAAGATTAGCCTAGCTCTCATTAGAGATCCACAAGACCCCAAGTATTCAGAATTAAGGATAGAAGATGATGGATTGTTAAGATATCATGACTGGATTTATATACCTAACAAAATTGAACTTTAGAGAATGATTATGGAAGAATCTCATTCAACTCCATATTCAGGACACCCTAGAGTAACTAAAATGTTGTTAGATATAAAACCTCTATATTTTTGGAAAGGAATGAAAAGGGAGATAATAGAATTTGTGGCAAGATGCTTGGAATGCCAAAGATTAAAAGCAGAACATCGATACCCAGTCTATCTTTTGCACCCAAATGAGGTACCAAAATGGCAATGGAAGATAATCTCCATGGATTTTATACAAGGATTACCTATGAAATGAAATAGACACAATACCATTCTAGTAGTAGTAGATAGATTGACAATAGTTGCTCACCTTATACAAAGAAATCTAAGCGATGGAGCACCATAAATCACTCATAAATTCATAAAGGAAATTTTTAGATTAAATGGAGTTCCAGAGAAAATTATCTTAGATAGAGAGGCTAGGATAACTTTCAAATTTTGGAAAACATTATTTTTAGCATTAGGGTCTAAACTAAACATCAGTTTAGCTTATCATCCCAAGACAAGTGGTCAAACAAAAAGAGTAAACTAGGTATTAGAAGATCTTTTGAGAGTTTATTGTATGGATTGGCAATACCAATGAGAAACATATTTACCTTTGGTAGAATTTTCTTATAACAATTCCTACCAATCCACCATTAAAATTACCTCCTTTGAGGCTCTATATGGCCACAAATTTAGAACTACTATGAGCTATAATTGGTTGGAAGATAGAATTATTGTTGGACCTGAAATGCTTAAGGAAATGGAAGATCAGATAATCCAAATTTGTCAGAGATTGAAAGAAGCCAATAATATACAGAAAAGTTATGCAGATGCAAAAAGAACACCTAGGGAATTCTCAATGGGAGAAAAGGTGCTATTAAGAGTAAAACCTTAGAAGAGTACTATCAAGTTTGATGAGAATTCCAAGTTAGCCCTAAAGTATTTGGGACCCTTCGAAATATTAGAAGTTATGAACCCAGTAGCTTACATAATTTTCTTACCACCAGCCCTTGCAAGGATGCATAATTTCTTCCATGTGTCATACCTTAAGAAATACATTACTCATCATGACCATATAATTGATTGGAACCTATTATAGGTGCAAGAACCAAGGGTTGTGGAAATAGAACCACTCAGAATACTCGAGGTGCATAAGCTATGCTTATGAAAATGAGAGGTGACTTAATACAAGGTCCAATGGGATCAATATGCAAAAGATAATGTCATCTGGCAAGATTATCACGAAATCATTCAAAAATACCCTCATCTTTTCTCTAGGGCTAGATATTGAACCTTTTCTTTCTTGAAATAATTTGAATAGATATTGTTTAAGTTTTCTTGTGATATTCATTAGGGATGATAAAAAATTTAAGGGGAAGGGTATGTTACATCCAAAATTTTGACCTAATTTTAAATTTTCTCATAGCCATTAGATTGAACATATTTTTCTTTCATAATCATGCAAAGAAGGTAGTTATTTATACCCATTATATTAATTTTTTAATTGAAGATGGTCATTATCCATTATTTGTCATGTGATGTTTAGCAGTTTCTTAATTTTGGAATTATGGTTAAATGATTATATTCTTTTAAATGTTAATAAGAAAATTATTATGGAACTTGTTATTATTATGGAAATGTTGCATAGGTGATTGCAAGAGAAGATGAAGGGGGGAAGCATTGCTAAATGAGATCAACGGAGTGGGATACTAGCTCAGTCTAGTCACTAGGTTGATAGGTATGACCTTAAATGGCCTTGGTAAGGACCTAGCAACTTGAACTTTAGGATACAATTGAAGGACCTGCATGAGCTATTAAATAAACAATATAAAATATAAAATAATTTAATTAAAATATAATACACACTTCAAAGGATTTTAAATGATCTTTCACCATATTATTATAATATATACCTATGTACGTACACATAGATATAAGATAAAGTGACACCATAATATTATTTTATTTATAATAAAATGATACCACCTCACAAATATATCTAAATGTATGTAGATAGATATAAACCACAATATTTTTTATTTATAAACTTCAAATCTTCTTCCATCCTTTTATTATTTTTCTTGCTTTGATATCGATTGAACACTTGGCACATTTATTTGGCATCCAAGAGCCAAGAAATTTCTTTTTTGTTACGGCTTCTTGGATGCAAAAGTGTTCTTTAATCTTTAATATATATCATGAGGTCAGGAGAGATGAAGGATATAATAAAATCACATTCTCAACTTCCTTTCTTATTCCCAATTTCCTTGCTCATTTCTAGCTTCCATCTACAACCTGATACTCTACAAATACCATTCAAATCTCTACAAATTCCATTCAAAACCTATGCATTTTATAGAAGTTTCATTCTTGTTATAATCTGCCTTGTGTTATTCCTTCCTTGCTAAAGTTGTGATTTTATTTACCCACTATGGCTATGCTTGGGAAGAAAATCGAAGAAGAGTTGATACATAAGCATCTAGCAATACTCCAAATATTTCTAGAATTATATCAGGTTATGTAGTCCATCAACCTCAAGTAATGTTATGAATTTTATTATCATTAACTATTGTGTACCAAACTCCTTAGCAGGGGGCAACTATTATATAATCATCATGCTTAAGTATCATCAATTGACCCTCTTAAGGAGTTGTTATCAAAATAATAGTAAAGTATCCATGACATAGAATCATATTTTATATATGCCATTGATAATCAAAACCAAATGATATTTTTTACAAGTCTTAATGAACATATTTCTTCAAATCATAGATTGTGAAAAGCTGGAAACATATAATATTCATTATTCAATTGAGAATCAATAGATAGAGCCGATTACTTTGAGATTCTGAGCAACTAGGACTCACTGACTGTATAGCCATGGAAAAAGGTAAAGAGAAAGATGGAATCTACAATGAAATAGAAGTGAAATCAGATATGATACAATAAATTTAAATATTTTTACTTAATAGCTCATGCTTGGTGAACCCATAAAATATTCATATCCATGCATGCATCCATAAGATTATACAATCACTTAAAAACTTGTAGGTTTTTGTCAAATCAACTTGTAGAAATGTAAAGCATGAAACATAATAGGTTCATCAACACACTTGACACAATGATTTACATGGAAACCCAATTTGGGAAAAAACATCAGTAACATGCTACTCTTTTTCACTCTTCTAAAGTGATGCCCTACGAAAGGCCAGCCCTATTAAAAGTTACAATACACACTATTAAATGTGACCTAGTTAAGGGATTTCAATCACCCTATTAGGAGTGAGCCTTGTTAGAGGACTTTAGGCCATTCACTTGGAATGCCACCCAGTTAAAGGATTTAAAAATGACTGTTAGGTCAACCTTAATCCAAAGAATTTACCTTAGACTGATACAATTGTTAGAGAGTAACAGTAGAGCTTTGATATAATAAAACTTAAAACTTCTCTTGTAGATTATAGATCTCTATTTAGTCCTCCATTCTGCTTGGCCTTCATATTTTTTAACTCTAATAGCTTGCTCACTCTTCAAGCATTCATCTCCTTAAGCTTTCTTTCTTAACATGCCATTTTAGACTCTTCTCTTAGGTCACTTGATGAAGCAAAAACCTTAACTCCTCTTCCACAAGTTCTCACACATGAATACTTTGTTTCATGACCAGACATTCCTATAAATAGAAAATTAGGATATTTTATCACTCGTTTTCCATTGTCCAAATTAGGGTTTGGATGGATTAGGTAGGATATAATGTATCTACCCTATATCTCATATCTCTTCTAGAAACTTTTCCTAGAATCCACTAATTCTCCTAAAAATGGTTTTGCTCAAATTCTGTGCCACCAACTCATCATCCTTATCTCCCACTAGGTTCACAAAATTCAAGAAACCAAACATTTTGACTCAAATTTAGCGAATCTTCAATCTCTTAAATAATGTAGTAGCACAACATTATCTAGCTTCTGATGCTCGGCACATATTGCATTACTTGGCATCCACTATGAAATCACTCAGCATCAACTATAGTTTACTGATGCTTGGCATCAACTAAATTGCTCAGTATCCACTACAATTTTTATTTTACTTAGCTCCAACTAACTTTCTACTTGGCTTGCACTGACTTTTCCTGGCACCTACTATCCACTCGGTCAAGCTTAGTAGACAAACTTTGTGTAACTTATTCTTCTAAAATTTCTAAGTGTAGCCAACATTTGTGACCTTAAGTACATTATCAATAGATCATTTTATCACTGTCTTAATTGATCCTTGTACTTCATTACATAATCATAACTCAACCTTTCCTCTAGGTGCTTTGTTACATCTTATTGATCAAATCCTCTTCATCAATCAACTAAGTGATAGTACTTGAATCTTATAAGTAGTTGTCTTACTAGAAAATAGTAGGTTTTACATCAATGACAAAACAATGATTGGAACACATAGTGTTCTTCAACAATCTCCCTCTTTCAATAATATCTCTTCAACAATGATCTTTTCAATTTGCTCTGAACAGTTGTTCCCTTGTTGTCAAGTGGAGTAGTGGTGATCAAGTCATTGAACCCATTAGAAAAACTTTGGCCAAGGTCATTTAAAGGCATGTTTTCCATCTAAGATCACTTAATTTCAGTGGTGCCAATTATTCAGACATGCCCATCCATAACTATGTAGACATTCTAAACACTAAAAAGCTCAGGTGGCTGGACTAAAAGTATCCCAAGCCTAATCTTGAGGTAGGGAGGGCCTTTCTAATTAAATAGATTGTGTGGGGATAAGTATGGTCTAAGGTTGGGAGGTTAAGCCTAAGTCAATGCTTCTCCTCTTGCTAAAAGTTGAGGCTTGCACAACCAACTAAAGACTCATTGGATAATACTTGTATGCTTTCTTTTTTTCTTTTCATGTTAAGAATTTACATTACTTGTATGTAGAAATAGATAGTTAAATTTAGTTAAATTGATCAATGATACAGTTATTTTAGTAAATCATTATTCTAGTTATTTCAGTTGATCAATTATATAGTTATTTTAGTAAATCATTAGTCTAGTTATTTCAATTGATCATTGATACAGTTATTTTCAATTAATCATTAATATGATTATTATAGTAGATCATTGTTTTGGTTGATCATTGATTTAGATATCTCAGTTGAACATGGTTATTTCAATTAATTGTTGGTAGTTAAATAATTAATGTCCTATGAAAAGGAATTTAGTTATTTGTTTCATAAATTGTTGGGAAAATCTCTTTTTAAATCGTCTTTGTTTCGCTATGAAAAACCATTTGTTACATTATTTCTATGGGGGTTTGGGGGAAGTGCCACCAAGATGGGGTCAAGGGGTAATGCCCCTTACAGGGTCCTGGGGCAATTCCCTAGGTGTGGTCCCTATCAAAGTACAGGGTGGGGTCGAGGGCAACACCCCTGTGGGGATTTTTGGGGGCAGTGCCCCTTAAACCAAAAATGACTCTAATATTGTAAAACACATCAACTACTATTTTTCTTTTGGATGACTAATTCTATCCCTAATTTTTTAAGAGGCAAAAGCTTTTATAAAATGGCTTAGGGTTAGGGATTTCATAATGCATGATGAGATTGTAGCTTCTTACAGCAGTATTGAGCTATAAAGGATTGTAGATTGTAATCATTGGATAATGATAATATTGGGCTTGTTGTTGGTGGACGTAGCTTAGGGATTGGATAAACCATGTTAAATTCTCATGTCTTGTGTTCTCTTTTATATGATTTATTATTTTTTAATATTGGTTATATCTACACGTAATTATTATTTCTATCTGTGGTTGATCCTAACACGAATACAAAATCCATGTCTCATTGATTTATGCTTTCTTGTATGAGTTTATATGGTTCTATTGTGTTTATTTCATCAGTGTTTTGCTTCTTGAACCATTGATAGTTAAAGTAATTGTACGAATAGCTCAACTAATCAATTTGAAAGCTAGTATTGATTGACCCCTCCTCCCCCCATCTCGTACCAATTTGGACAACAATTACTATGTTTTCAATATATTCTATCATGATATTGAGAGTTAATTTTTTATTTTATTATGCATGTTAGAAGTCAACATTTCAATATATTTATTAGTAGATCTTGCATTCATCTTCCACAATCACATAGTGACTTGAACAACTCATCTTGGTGTAGGGGATTATTGAATCTATTTTGTTTCCAAAATCTTGAACCAACTAGATTATTCCCTCTAAAGGTAATTCAAAAGGGAATAGGACTAGGCTTACTAGTTTTTCCAATACAAGCTATTTCCACATTACATTTGGTGAATTTGATGTCTTTCCACTACTTCCATCTTCTAATTTTTCATTTCTTAGATTTTTTTTTTTTGCACTTCATTTTTAATATGAAATTCACTAGATCTAATTGGTGTGTTTTTATTTCACATGTAATTACATCTCTTATTAGTTATATTTATCAAAATCATGTATTTGATGATGGCTTCTTACACTTCATGATTCTTCCATTCATTAATGAAACTCTTACATATGAAAAAATAAAATATCAAAGATATTTTAGGTACTGGAAAATGGTTTCTATAAGAATTTATCCGTGTTGCAACTTGTCTTTGTTGACACATTAGTCAACTTTGTTATTAGTGACACACACTTATTCAGATTTTGTATGGCTAGCGAGCTCATTGAACAATCTATAGTGTTTTCCATGTAATTCAATAGCCACTATGCTCTACAATTTCTACCGAGTCTTTTGGACTAATTTTAAGTGGCCACCAAGAATTCCAATGGTTATCAAGGGAATTCAGTTAGTGTGAAGTGTTATAGATCAAACCAAGAAGAATCATGTAGTGTGTAGTCTAGCAGTTCAACTCGAGCACTCTAGTGGTTACCAAGCTTTGTAGTTCATAGAATATGAAGATAGCATTTATTGACTAAAGTCATGGTAAACTAGTGATTCAGTTTATGTCAGGTTACATAGTATCTACCAAGTCACCAATGTAGACCAAGTTTGAGACTACTTTAAGGTGATTATTATGGACCAAGCTTCTACTTCTACTGAATGCATGACGATGCCAAGTAATGATAGTGGATGCCAAGTATCAAAACTTCAGTCTTCAAAACCCGAGTGTCTTTATATGGGCTGACTTTGTAATATTAGTGTTAACTTGTATATTGGCCAACTAATTTATTATGTAAATTGGATTAGTATATATGTAATGTGTTGTATCATATCCAAGTAGTAGTGTGTGAGTGTGTAATTCATGAACACAAGTATGTAAGAATGTAAATGTAATCAAGCAATAAATTAAGTATTCATTGAAGGCCCTATCAAAAAGGAGCAATAGAGACATATCCATCACAAAAGGTGATAAGTACAATCAAGGAATATCTTTCAGCAATTTAGTTGTAAGTCAAAGATAACTTGTTTCATTCTAATAGGTGAATTAGTCTAAATCCTTTAACAAGGTAGACTTAACCATCTTTCTCAAAACCTCTTTACTAAGTGCATACTTTATTGTGTGTTTGTAAATCCTTCAACAAGGTTGACCTAGCAGTTGCAATTGCTCCTAATAGGGAAGATCGTCAAAAGTGATCTATATAATCCTTAATAGGCCAAATTTATTTTGCAGTATTGAAGTCTTGTGGATATCATCCCCACCCTAGTTTTACTTTCTATTTGGAAGGTTTTTGGGTCACCAATTATTGCGTTCAAGTGTTGTGGATGATTTTATATTTTTAGTTTCTCATGCATGTAATTAGATCAATAAATGATAATTGGTATATTTCTATAAAGTGCTAAAATTGATAAAGTTTTAGAGGTTACTAATTCACCGCTCCCCTCTCAATAACCTAGCATAGTCTTGAATATTTCCAACAATTAGTATCAGAGCTTTTTGGTTCTCAAGAGAAAGTTTAATAGCTTGAGCAAAGATCAAGGATATGGAGATATTTAGACTTAATAAGGCAATTGACAATGAAAGGTTGGATCTAGAAATGGCCATTGCACAACTCAAGAAAGCTAAGGAACAACTTACCCAATCCCTGAAAAGAAGGAAAGAACTTGCAAATCAAATGAATGATCATCAGTACATTGAAGAAAGAATTGAAGATTTTTTCCCTTCAAGCAGTTCAGATGAAGCAAATGATGCAATCAAAGAACTCCTAGAGAAGAATGGTTCACTGGTACATTTGGGCTCATTTTTCAACCATTATTGGTCAAAATTTTGACCCAGGTTGCTCAAAATTTGGACCAACCAATTGGTCAAAAAATTTCTTGTTGAAGTTTCAACCAACTTACTGGCTGGTCAAAATTTTGAATAATACATTGGTCAAAAATTTTCAAAATTGCTAGCACAATTTCTGCTACGCATTGGTCAAAATTTTGACCAATGCTTGGTGGAAAACTACTAAGCATTGTCAAAATTTTGACCAATGCTTGGTAGAAAACCACCAAGCATTGGTCAAAATTTTAACCAATGCTTGGTCAATTTTTTTTTAGAGAAATCAGTAGTTATGAGATGATCAATCAAGAGGAAACAGTTGAGATCTTAGAGTGACACAATTTTCAGATGATCATATGAAATGAAATTGGCATGTGAGTAGAAAGAAACTATAAAGACATTGTGTACAAATGAAGGCATGAAATGGATGGTTTTGGACCACTTAGCACAGACACTCAGCGTTTAGTACATATCATCATTCAAGATCAAATGGGTGTGTGGGATTATATGCACAGTGAATAATAAAGGGGAATTGAACCCTTCCTAAGGCTCACACTTGTTGAGGTCCACTTCAGTAATGGCCCTTCCTATGAAAGTTCTCCAAAAGCATCCATCTCATGCCTTCATCTATACATAATGTCTTTTTAGTTTCTTTATACTCGCCATTACATATGATCATCTGAAAATTGTGTCACTCTAAGCTCTCAACTATTTCCTCTTGACTGATCATCTCATAACTGTTGATTTCTCTAACATTATCAAATTTTTCCTGAAATGTCACCTACTAATATAGTGATTAATAGTAAATACTATGATTTATCTCAATCCTAGTTTCAATATTGGTTGTGGTATTGTTATTATTCTGAGCCATTTTGTTAAAGACTATATCTCTCAAAATAGTGGCATGTACTAGACAACCTATTCATCATGTATTTGAGAGACAATAGCCTTCACATAAATATAAGTTTCTTCTTATCATCTCTAGAGAAAAATATAAGACAGCTCAGGACTCAAAAAAACTAAGTGTAAGCTAGAACCATACCTAGTGTTCTCGTCATGAACAAAATAGATTAAGTAACCATTGTCCTCCTCTAGATCTAACCCAGAATTCCTAGGTATAAATATTGCCTTAGAACCAAATCTTCCAGATCCAAATTCAAAAACCCTTAGCACATTTCCTCCAACTTCAATATGAAACTTTCCCACCTTAGGTTCTACTTGAAGATCAAACTTTATGAGTCCCTTGACCTTAGCTACTAAATTTAGTGTAGTACCATAAACATAACACTTTTTTCTGCATGCATTTTCAATCATAAAGTAGAATTAGATATTTCCCAATCAACCTTGTATCCAAGGCAATAAGATTGACTAGAAATGGAGACAAAAGTAGAGTTATATAAGACTCCTAAGAGATATCTTAGCTTGTTTTTAGAGTGATTGATCAGCCTATATAGGATAATCATAAAACTGACAATAGTAATACGAACTTATCCACTACTAGTTGTAAAAGAGAAAAATGGAAGTTTATTAAATATAACATTAAAAAATGTGAGGAAAAATGAGTCTTGAAGGAAAATTAAGGGAAAATGGTCTATAAGTTATCAAGACAATACTAAAATATTATGCTTATGTCTTAACATTACCATTATCAAAGATGTGGCGGTTTGGTAGCTCAATCCATCTCATTTGAAGATCATTTTTGGCATATCGAGGTAGTATACCAAAACGTGCTATCACTGTAGTATCCTAAGAAATAATGAATTTTCCATCCTTCACCATATCCTGAGATAGCAGCAAGTAAAATTGAGCAATTTGATTTATTCTAGAGAGATGTATAGACAACCTCTATCCTATATTTTCTTTATGATGAAAAAAAAGGATCTAAAGTTCTAAGGCTTTAAATACATTATTCATACAGCTGAATTATTTGATTTTAGATAGTTTCCAATAACTTCTCCATACTCTTCAGATAGCAAGGCAATGATATAAGACTACTCTAAAATAAAAATACCTTTGGGGCAAAATAGAGAGGAAGATCCATGAAAATTGCATAGTTATCAATTATTGCAAAGTCATGCATCATGACAGGCTTTGAAAGCATTATGGGAACTGGATCAAGCATTATTCCCTCCTTTGTGACAATTGGATAAGTAGCATAGGGAGGAGTATGTTGGTAGCCAAATGTAAACATTTCTCCTGTACATAATGGAAAAAGTGATCAGGCACATAAATCTATGTTTTAAAGCAGCCTATAGCTTTCTCAAACATCCTTTACGAGTAATTACATTAATTATAAAATTTGAATGTGTTCTACTATTGTGTTTTTTATGCATTGTTATATGGTAATAAGACATATCACTAGGTATTAAAATTTTATTCAATCACTTTTATTATATTTAGAGGATCACTAGATCGAATAGGTTCTATTCCCTGGCTTAACCAATTAGAAATACTGTAATGGTAGAGGGAAGAAAGAGAAAGTATTACAAGGCAGTAAGTCAGGCATGTTTTCTTCTTGGCATGAACACTAGAGCTAGTTTACCTCCTTTTGCATGCTGAATTATTGATTTGTAAGATGGCTTGGTCATTGCCTACATCTGAGCTTCAAACTTGGATATATGAACACCCTGGATATGAATCTCTAATGGTATAGGATGGACATCGAGGGGGAAATTAAAAAGGCCATGTGCAGTAGCTCCAATCCACTCACCAAGATATTTAGCATTTGCAAGTAAAGTGGAAAGAGCAACAATGCGAATATAGTTTTCAATTTGACTTGAAATATACCTCATTCTAGAAAAAATTGCTTCCAATATGGGACAACCCTCTCCACCAATTACATGAAGTTCATCAACAATAAATAAGTTGACTTGCTACACTTTCTTACGTTGTTTCCATCTACGAGACAGAGAATTCCATTTCTCATGTGTACTTATAACAATCTGACCTTTCTCAAGTAGCTTCAAATTAGTTGTTGTCTCACCTGTTAGCTCAACTACTTTCCATCCCAAACCTTTCCCAAAATTTTGCTCCCATTCACAATACTTTTCCTTTGCAAGTGCAGCTACAGGAGCAATGTAAACGTATCAAAATGTGAATGGATCATATTACACTACATATAGATTTAAATTGGAAACAAAAGTATACTAAGTTACAAAGAAATTCTTTGAGCATTATGATTTTAGGATATGTAGATGATGAATTGATCAAGCTTTAGACCCTTCCAAATAAAAGTGGTAGAAAAGATGACTTATTGGGATGAGAAGATGAGAGGTAGATGGATTTGGGTTTTGTTATTCCTTGGTATGTTAGTTTGAGCTTCACTTGGTTTCAAGAATACTATAATAATCTCTACTTAACAAGGTGAACCATGTGAAGGTGGAAACTCATTTGGCCTCACCCCCCTCCCCCTAACATAAATCTAAATTCCCCATTAACATCTAATTACATACTTCATTCATTTCATTCATCCATTTATGAACTATAACATTCAATCAATACAATCACATAACATTCATTAATATGATATAAAATTCATTAATATGCAATAGTAATCAAAACTTTATATTATATTATCAGAAGATTTTACCAAAGTTTTTCCCTATTCAACTGCAGGCACTGGGGGAAAAAGAAAAGGGCAAAGAAAAACCCTAGTATAGCCTAGGACCAGAGTCCTGTATACATTACAGATGCCCTTTATAAGGCTCTTTAAGAAGGCATACCTCCTTTTATACAAGGGAAGGATTTATGATAGAAGAACCTCTAAAAAAAATACGAGGTTGGATCAAAATCCCTCTCAACCAGATTCCCTTCCCAACATATTGGGGATTACAAATAACAGTGGCTGAGAGGGTTACAAATATTAATGTTGGAGGAAATTGGAGCGAAAAAATTTTGAGGAGATCTCTGGTTTGGTTAAAGAAATGGTGGACACTAGAGGTAAATGTTGCAATCCTTGAATAACTTGCAATAAAAAAACAATATTCCATGGCAATGAAAAGAAGGGGGGTTAGGGGTTAATAGGTCTTAACCCCCTAAAAAAAATATTTGACAAATCACTTTTTCTCAAAATAGGAATCTATAAAAATATTTAGCACCTTACACTTCTAGCTTTGGTCACAAATAGAAATATACATATACAGAGGAGAGTGTATGAATGATTCAGATCTGCATATGTATACATATACAGGTATATATACTTATGGGAGATAGTTTGTATATATATATAGACATACATACATCTATACATAAATGGAAATATACACTTAAACATATATAGCTACATAAATACAATTGTGTATATATATATATATATATATATATATATATATATATATATATATATATATATATATATATATATATATATATATATATATATATATATATATATATATATATATATATATATATATATATATATAGATATATACACACATTTATATATACATATATAAATCTCTATACATATATATATTATTCTAGAGGACAAACAACTATTTATGCTAAGGAGAATAATAAATTGTTGTTTGTCTCTATAATATATAAGTTTAATCTAGCGCCCATAGAAGAGGAAAAACAAATTGGCTTCAAGTAAGGCTATAAATTAGTGGTTGCCCACCGCAACACAAATTCCAGTAGCCAAATAAATGTAAAATATTTTGGTGCATTGGTTCACACAAAGGTAAATAGGCTTAATCAATAATAACGAAAATTGAGAACTTCATGAGAAATAATCGATTTGATGTTAATTTCAAACAATGATAACAATGTGCATGACATTTCACTACATCCTTCTACTATTGACACAGATCCTACTCATGATTATGAAGGCTAATAGGCACATTGTGACTATCTTCGGTATAAAGGCTAATAGGCACATCGTGACTATCTTTGACATTCTCCTATGGCTCTTGTGGTTCTAATCTTATAAGATGAGGCTTCCTCTTCTTTTTTCGAGCATAAGGCTGATGCACCCCTGTAATAAGAAATAAATGGTTTTAATTTTAAACATTTTTTTTAATGTTATAAGTATTTCATTCATTTAAAGAACATAATAGGGATTTTTCTTTACTTGATAGTGCCACATCATCTACCACATTTTGTTTAGCCCCAACCTCAACATGCTCAACACTAACATCAAACTCGACTCCATTACTATGGCGTTCTCCATACTCAAAAATTATCACATAATGATTACACCAATTTCAATTTAAGATGCCAAATTTTATTAATAATTACATAATTAATTTTCAATAAAAATTGAATATGTACCTCTATCACTATGATGCACATCAGGGCCTTCATCATCTGTAGGATATGTGCCTTCATAATCATGAGTAGGATCTATGCTAGGATATTTGCATATCAGGCATGCCTTGAACAAGATACTGAAAGATTTTATCAATAGATATATGTTGCTTGAAGGGTATAAATTGCACTATGTGCCTAGTTAAGATTTCCATGGGCTACCCATTGAGCTCAAAGTTCTACAGTCCATAGACCAAGAGGCAAAGAAAGAGCTCACACCATTGAAACTAAGAAAGAAAGATACTCAATTTGCTAAGAAAACTGTGTTTTTATATATGTTTAAACACATATATAACATGTGTGTTTATATTCAAGCAAATGCAATTGGCAGGTATAAAGCTAAATCACACAACCTTTGCCAGTATTATTGGTGCCTATGTGAAAACAAGAGCTTTGGAATAAGCTATGGACATGCATTAAAGCATAAATAATTTTTGCCAGATGTTGTAGTCACAATTGCCATGGTAGACATGTTTGAAAAATGGAAGCATAGACAAGGCATGTGAATTTTTTGATAGAATTCATGAACAAAGTGTGGTCATGGTATAACATTGCTAAAAGCAAGAGAATTTTTTAGCTATGGTGTTAAAAGATGTTCATTAAAAGAAATCTTAATCTTTTGGTTCACTTGTTTGATAATGGAGAATAGGGATATTAGCCATGTTTTTCCCCATTTTGCATATAAAGTTATAGGACTATAGTTTTTATGTGCAGTACTATATACAAATGACTCTAATGCACGATACATTGTTTGAAAGGAACAAAACTGTAAAATACATTGATGTTGCACTAAAGTAGATTCATTATGCACAAAGGATAGATCAAGCTATATCAGGGGTAGTTTATTGCATTTAAAAATAAGATTGAATATGTTAAGCAAGCAATCATAGTAAAAAGTCACATACAATATGTAAGCAATCATAATATAATTAAGAAATATGAAAGAGTACTTGAACTGAGGGCATTGGATCCTTCAGAGCCAATTTAGAGGAACACATCAAGATGCCTTCAATTATTTTACAAATATGGAAACATAAATACTATCAAATTTCTACAATTCATTTGACATGAAAATTTTTAATCCTAAATTTGACTGTTTGTTTCTCTTTAAGGATCAATGTTTTGAAATACATTCTATGATCTATCATCAGAATGAGAAAAAGATTCTATAAAAAAACAAACATTCCCCATTCTATGATATATCATCAGAATAAGAAAAAGATTTTATAAAGAAAAATCCATTTCCCTAAAAATAGGGAAACTTTCCCTCTAAATCCCAAAACCATTATACATTTTGTAAAGAAGAATCTGAAATACAATGACATATATAGAGAAGAATAAGAAAAAACATGTAAGATTCTAACAGGCTTAATGTGTGTATCTTAGATTAAGGCCATTAACTACATTACGTTAAAACTAGTTTGAAGAGTTAACCTTCTTCAATCAAATTAATTGGCTCCTATAACTGTCTAACCAAATCAAATTGTGGTAATCATGAGTTGATATCATAGAAGAAAGCATATGCTTGTTTTGGGTTTGAGCTAGAGGACTTTTTAGGTGACCCCAAATTGCTAATTCTTAAGTCTGTTGGGGGCAAAATGAAAGTATTTCAGAGCCATCTTCTCACTCAAAACACATTGCTCCACTTCAATTCTTTTCTCATTGGTTTTTGGACTAATCCCCATAAAATCAATTGTTGAGAGAGAAAAGACAACAAAAGAAATTGATCAAATAAGAGCCTACAATAAAATGGTAAATTATGAACCTCTTATTTAGAATGTCTTAAGTTCAAATCTATTCAAACTTAAAAAATAATAATAATTAATGTTGACTTCAACCTATTTAATCAAAAATAATAAATCCACACTTTACTCACCAGCTCCTTTGTCCACTACACTCTCCGTCAGAGTTAGACCCACATCAAAAGAATTCACCATGAGAATGTGTATATTTAGGTCCACATATCTCAAAATCTAAATGATCCAATAGTTGAGTTGGGAGATATTGCCCTTGCACTAGACTATAGTTTTCTGAGATAGTCATCTTTAACCTTCTTCCATAAACTACTCTCTGCCACCACATCCTTACATTCATATGAAACCAAACACATATGGATACATATCATACTTTTTTTTTGGTCTCTCCACAAAACTCACATTAAGCATAGTAAGTGGGGAAGTCTATCACATTCATGGTGTCTTCAAAACAAATTACTGGTTTCATGAACACTCTGTTAGGGCAGTCAGCAATAAACTTGTCTTTTTTTGCTTCAAATGTTAACAAAAAAAATGTAATTGGAATGAATAAAAACTTATAATATCATCAATCTAATACATTTCTAGTCAATATGGAATTGAAATAAATAATTTAACAATACAAACACCATATTGTGTCCTCACAGGCAGAGAAGTGACTGTTTGCAAGAAATTTATTATTTATTGTTCCAAAATTTCAATACATCTATTCCTTCAATCGCCAACTCCTTCCAAAACTCCAAAGACTCCTCTCTAAGCTCTAATGATGCCCACCTCCCTTATAAATCCAAACAATACTAAAAAAACTGTTGTCTAACTATACAGTCAGTTATCTAACTATTACCAGTTAGTTATAAACTAAAATTTGTTGTCTAAGTTGACATTAAGTGTCAAATTCGACAACTTACAACCATTTATGATTTTATTTTATTTTATTTTATTTTAAAGGTTTAGAACTTCATTAAGACTTCTAAATACACCTAAATCCCTTAAAACCCTTAGACTCCCTTACAAGCCTTACTAGGCCTAAATTGCCAATATGGGCAAACTACAACTTTTGAGCACTCTTGGTGCTTTTACAACTTTTAATTGGTCTTTGAGACCATATTACATTTTTTTTAGACCTTATAGGCCTTTAGATCCCTAAATTAAACTAGGATTAACAAATTGACCCCTTATGAGCCTCCTAGGTACATTTTGACCTTATAGTGCCCTAACCTCTATTACATTGCCTTTATAATTTAGGCTTGTTACATCAAACATGTTTAAACATAAAATAGACCATAGGTCCCATTACATTCACATCTTGGATCATTAAACCATCCATGAGTCTAAATGACTCTTTGTTTAGGCTTTTTCCTAGGTTCCCTACACCATGCTCCCAAGGATTAAACCAATCCAAGTCCCTTTGGATTGGGGAGTTTTCTTCCTCTTCCTTACCAATTAGTGGACTTTCTTGAATCCAAGAATTCCACAATACATCTTAATATTGGCATTCACAATGACTTCTTTTGAAATCTTATATTGTTGAACCCATGACAAGATCTTTTAAGTTACTAGATAGTGCTTATTCCATGAGTCCAAATCTTCAAGTTATAGAGTTTTGGTAGAGAACCTTTCTTGATCCTCATATATTGACCATATCAACTTAACATCAAAGGCTCAGTTGTCTTGTTTCATTAATCTACAAAATCTAAATCCTAACACCCACATCTTGTTTATTCCCAACAAATCAAGTTGTCTTGTTTCATTAATTTTAAAGTTCCTTATAGTCAACTAAATCAGATTTCAAGCCATGTAAATTGCAACTCACTAAGACTATCAACTCACTAGTCAATCAGTCACCTATTATCCTAGACTTCTAACTAGTAATTGGGGATTTTAAGCTTATTAAAACCTCTCACCAACCAATTGGAAATACTTCACACATTGTCAAGGGATTGGGGATTTAAGAAAGACCATAACTCTATACCAACTTTGGAAATGCCATGTGAGACTAATAGTTAGGAAAGCGGACCAAGACCACAACAAGTTAATTAGACTTGTGTTCTCAAAAAAAGGAAACCTTTAGAAACAAAGAAAAATGGAATGTAACTAAAAATAGATCTGAAGGGAGAGAAGGAATATCAAGATAGAGAGAATCCAAATGATCGAGGTCAAAAGAGTAGACACAAATGAATAGACACATAAAATAGAAGAAAGAAGGATATTGTGTACAAGGGAAAGAGGGGGGCACTAGATTAGATAGTTTTTAAATCTTGCCCATTGTAGGAATGAGGAAGATTGGTACCATATGGGTATTCCAAAAGGAAGGAATTGTTACCTAGCACCTTTTTTTTATTTTTAAAGGACTCATCCACAAAGAGTCAAACTTTTTATGCAATCCTTTAGATTTCTTTAATTATCCCAAAAAAACCCATATCTCCAATTTAAAAGTATCTTTGTCAAGATATCTTATCGAATATCTTATTTACATTTTTATGATGCTTTTCAATGATATCTTATTGAATATATTATTTACATTTTTATGATGCTTTTCTATTCTAGATGATTCAAGTACATGATTCTCTTCTCAATACCAAATTGGAATTTTTCATCTTTTATTACCTTTTATAGACTCAGGGAATGAGTTCTAAAGGAAATGAATGGTTGCATCTACATCATATACCAATTGAAAGGGAGACATACCAATAGTACTTTTGTAAGTGATCCTATCAGCCCAAAGTGCATCATGAAGTTTCTTCGTCACTAATTTGTCAAAAAAAAAAAATTCAAAATTGACCCACAACACAATGCATGTGATACAAATAGAAGAACCTGTGCATTGCATCATGACAATGGCAATAAGAAACTCCCTTCAACAACTAGTACATGAAGCTCTGCAACATAATAACTTCTTAATAAGAAGGGGGTTGGGGACTAAAGCAAGATAGAATTAAATACCAGCAACAAGACCAAAGAGCCAGTGATTCATATAGATAATCTAAATGAAACTACCATAGTTCACCTCAAGAGTTTCCTTAGTTCTTAAGGCACCTTAGAATATAATATTATACACCAACATTGATTTATTACAAAAGAAAGTATAAATAATTTGAATCAAACGCAACACTTGGTATCTACCTTAACTCATGAGAAACTTTAATTTATAATATGTAAAAGTTGAAACATTATTTCTTAGCATAGAAAAATACCTTAATAATATTATGAGGTATTTTTTCCTTGGATAGATTGTCAATGTAATTCCTGAGATCACAATCCATGTATTCAAATACCAAACAAATGAAGAGTCTATCATCATTGCATTTCATGTGATGGAGTGAGTGATCTGAATGTTGGTCTATAGCAATGAAACCAGACTAATGGATCCTTTAAATTTTGGAGTGCTCTTATAAGTTATTTTCTACTGGTCTACTGAACTATAAGACTTCAACCATTGATCCAATTTATTGATTTACATGCTGCAACCTTGTATTTTTTGAGATGAAGTCTTTAAGTATCATATTAGGACCCTGTATCATCAAATTTTGTAATATGGTTGATGTAAGACAGATCTCTTGGTCAACTTACATGATTTCATGAGAGAGTGTATAATTTGGCCTTCCTTAGAATCTAATTCCTCGGGGATTTGTCTAGGGAGGTACTTAAGACTAATGTATAGTTATACCCTGTTCTAATAGGCATTCCCAAGTCACTTTTTTGGGTCAAATTATCTTGTCTCCTAACAGTTTCTACTACTATGAATAATTTCTTACTTTTGGTACAAGATTGAGTTTCCCTAAAGAACCTTCCATTTATTGTTTGAACTTAAGGCTTCTAAAATTTCAATGATCAAAGCATCTAACCAGTAGATCAAAAATTACTTTATTTCTTACAGGTTAAACTTTCTCATTGATTGCACTAACTTGCTTTCCACTAACATAGACAAACAATAAGTTATATATTTACATTTTGCATAAATCAAATGAAATTGATATCGATTGTTCATTTGATCTCATACATCAACTACCAGAATTGGAGAGTGACCCTCTTTCATAATGATTTGTAGGTTGCTAGTTGGTATGCTTACCTACTAAAGAAAAACATTTTAACCATGTCCTTTGCACTGAGGGATACACATGAAGCACAAGTATAGTTTTCTCTGGAACATGGTGTTCTAGCAATCATTGGTATCATGGCTTCTAAAAGGATGTCATATCCAGCAAGATCATTTGATATGGTTCACTGCTCTCATTGTCTTATTCCATGGAAAGACTATGGTAATTATCTAAATCCAACCTATTTCTTTAGTAGAGCTTTACTAATGGATGTAAAAAAAATTTCTAACCTAACCTATGCTTTTTCCCACCATATGGAATTCACTTACTAGAAGTGGATAAGGTGTTGAGGCCTAGTGGGTATTGGATTTTATCTGGTCCTCGTATAAATTGGAAAAAATATCACAAGGGTTGGGAAAGAACTCCAAAGGACTTGAAAGAAGACCAAGATGCAATTAAAGATGTTGCAAAGTCTCTATGATGGAAGAAGGTTGTTCAAAGGGTGACCTCACTATATGGAAAAAGCCCACAAACCATATTTATTGTGTTAAAAGAAGATGTGTTTACAAAACTACCCAAATATGTGAAGTTGACAACCTTGATGTTGACTGGTATATAATTTTACCCATTTTTATTTTATAGAAATATAAGTATTCTGGAATGAAACATTATAATAATTTGGTATCAGAGCATCTCCTCAACATCTTTTAGTGTAAATTAGGAATATATGTCAATCTATTAGATCATCTTTATAGCTTAGCTTTGTTTGATATATTTTTGTTGCTGACAATTTGAATTCTTGTTGAATGGAAGGTATAAGAAGATGGAAACTTGCATAACACCACTTCCAGAGGTGAATGATATCCATGATTTTGTAGGGGGGACTTAAAAAAAAGGCCAAAACATCTTATAGTTGTCCCTCCGAGGATAAGCAGTGGCAGTCTCCCTGGAATTACAGCTGAAAAGTTTGGTGAAGATAACAAACTATGGAATGAGAGAGTTTCATACTAAAAAACATTCAATGGCCATCTGGGGCAAGGAGGATATAGAAACATCATGGACATGAACTCTGATTTGGGAGGCTTTGTTGCTGCCTTGGCAAATGATCGCTCATGGATCATGAATACTTTTCCATCTGATGCAAAACTAAAGAATCATAGTGCCATCTATGAACATGGATTGATTAGTACTTATCACAACTGGTAAGAAAAATATTTTTGGGCATATTCTCAAATCTAATATTGGACCCACAATTAGGTAACATTGTGCCCTGCATGCATGAAGTTTCTACAATCTATGATACATTATTGGACCCACAATTAGGCAACATTTTTCCCTGCATGCATGAAGTTTCTACAGTCTATGATAAATTGTCAGATGGTTTTTGGATTTGATGGTATTAACAATTTTTTATTAACATGTTAAATCATACTCTGTGATTCATATGAATATAGAAATGATTGATTATAGAATATGATCCAAAGTGTTAATAAAAAATGGACAATGCAGTCAAATCCAGAGTTACCCAATAATATTGTGACTATTTTCTAAAATTTGATATAGCATCTGACCTTGCTACACCTCGTGATTAGAGTTAAGGTGAAATGGGAACTGAATGAATAGCTCCCAAATTGAAGATATTTTGTTGTTTAATGTAAGAAGTCCCTAACAATTGCTTGGCCAATTTTTCTTCAAAGTTAAACCTAGATGTAACCTTCACATATCTTCAAGTTATGACTTTCCACAAACCCCTATCATGAAAAATTACTGCCTAGGTGTTGTCCAAAATATTAACATAAATTGTTTGATATGAGATAACATGGTTTTGGTACTTGGACTCACCAAGAGTATTCTATTAAGCCTATGTGGATGGTATGACAAAGGCATGTTTTTAAATTGCAAGTGTGAGGCCTTTTCAACATATCCCTGAACTTATGACTTGATTCACGATAGTGGTGTCTTTAGCATGTATCAAGATAGGTAATGGTCTATTTCAATGTTCATATATTATCTTATGCAGAAATCCTCCATGGGTATGTTAAAGATTAATAATTTTTTGAAATCTTCAAGGTTAAATTGGTTTTAAGAACAATCAAAGTACATATTATGATGTTAGTAGATTTTTGAAACCTTCAAGACTAAATTGGCTCTAAGACCAATTGAAGCATATCTTTTGAAATAGAAATATGTTAATATAATAGTTAAAACTTTGTAAGTTTTCTTTGGATTAGATCTTGCCTCCAAGATACATAATAAGGCTTACACTAATTGTTGCCTGAGTGCATGTAAGGAAAATCATATTTGCAACATCGTAGAAACCTGGTGGAATGGGTGTTACTAGTGATCACCTAGTGAAGCATAACACTTCCTCTATATCCCAAAAACAATTTAGCTGCTAAAGCATAAGAGCAGAAGTATCTACCAACATCTGATAACCATTTCATTACCTAATAAAAGTGAGTGGAGCAAGGTTTATTACAAAAGAAAAAGGTATGAATGAATGTAGAAATCCAATCTCTAAAAAGGCTTAGTTCCATCATTATTTTATTGTTTATTGTATGGCTAAATCAAATAAAGATCAATATGAATCCTGAAATGAAGAGAATGTTAGATTAGGAGAATTAAATAGGAAAAATTATTTTGGGAATACAGAATGAGACGTTTCAACTTTCAAATATTGAGATATCTCAGAAAAAATCTACTATAAATTTGGAAATGTTTGTTATACCCTAGGGCCTAAAATCAAGTTTTCAAGCTTCATCCTTTTAGATTTAGAGCAAACACCAGGATTGAGCTATAAGACCAAGGTTGAGGTATAAGACTGTCCAATAAAGTATAATGCTTGAAGTGAAGACCTAGAGAAAGAATACTAGACTATTATGTCTGTAACAATCTTCATATGAAGATAGCTATGAAGGAAGAAAATCAATATAAACAGGTATAATCTAACGGCTATAGATCCCCTTAAGAAAGGTCCAAGTATCCATAATCTAGTCATTTTAAAGCCTCATAAATACAAAAAGTGACTTTAGCTAATTAGGCTATTTGTTACTTTCGTAGATAATTGAATAACCCTGTAATCAAGCCTCAGATTTTATCTCTAGTAAAAAGATTTTAAGATCCTAATCTTTATAGAAATAACACTAACCCCTTTTAAATCTAAATCTCTTTTCACCAAAAAATTTCAAAATCCTAGTTTCAACCAAACAAACTTAGAGGTAGAGTAGATATAGATTAATAATGATAGCATTTATAATAAACTCGCATTCAACAAATGGGAACTTACTTGTTAAGTGCAATAAACACATGGCTGAAAACAAATGTTCTCGTCACAAGCAACCATCCAATAATGTCCAACTTGCCATAAGTAGTAAATCTTATCAAGTGGAGAAAAATAAAAATAAACTTAAAAACCTACTTTTCATGAAGTATATTAAAATTTTGAAGAAACCAAAATAAGCCTTACCCACATATAATATGCTTGAAGCCAAGAATAGTCAATACTGTCAGTCAATCACCCTTAAAAGCATCAATATAGATATGATATATTTTACCTATAGTAGAATAGAGGAACCAATAACAAAAATAGTAGAGTCTAGAACCACTAAAGCTAGAACATTCTATTTTAATGTTTGTAGGAAATGATGCACAGAGAGAGAGAGAGAGAAAGGAACATACAAAAACTAAGAATGGCTACCAGAAGCATCATAGTAGCTATTATAATTAAGGCATCCCGACTATCATATAAAACTCAAACCTTGAGAAATTTTGTGTAGCACACAGTCAAATTGCAGATCTCCACTTTAATGTCCTTCACCTACTTCTGCAAGTCTTGTACATAGCTAATGGAATCTCCAACAATTGATGCCTTGTCCATCTACACAAGTAAAAAAAAAAACCCTGTTTCAGAAAAAACAAATGGAGAACTTCAAATAGAATCTTTAAGAAACAGAAGAAAAAGAAACCAGAAAAGAAAAGAAAACCCTAATTTGGAATAGTGCCTTGGTGATTTTGGGAACAAGAGTGTGCAAAGCATAAAGCCTCTCATTCAGCTGGCTGTGAATGAAGTGATTCTACACTACTCTTTAGATGTTGATTCGATGTCTCAAATTGGAAGAAGACCTCCTGGAAGAAGACCTCAATGCATGCCATAGGTTCTATAGAGTTTATTCAATGTCACAAAGTGGTGCAAATGAGTCAGATTTGCACTATTTCTACCAATGCTCATCACACTCAAAATTTTGAGGGTCAGGTGGGAGATTAAGCATTCGACAGACCAAAGATGATTGTGCAAATCTGTGTAGCCCTTGTGCAAAGTGTGATGTATGTATGATTACATGACTGACCAAGACCTTTCAATCTCCTACGTGACACAGTTTGGATAAGGAAAAAGTGGATTGAGATTATCAGGTTTAGGTAGAAATTTAGAGGCACAATCTGATGATAATGGACCACAATGAGTGTGCATAACACTCATTCTTCCTATTTCAATGCAAGCTCCTTAACCTCTTGTTCCTTTTCTTTTGCAGCTTTCTCCTTTTCTATCGTAAGGAAAATATCACATGATTTTTATTTGTAGTCTTGGTAGCATTTGAGAGTACATGGATATTTGCATTCCAACTCTCTAGGGTAGGAATGCTTACAAAATAAGCCTCACTTTTTCATAACTGGCCAACATTTGAAAACATCTATGTGTCCACACTTATCAAACATGTAACTTATTTCCTCCAAATAGAGCTTTGTTTCCTCATCTTGTGAGTAATCCTTTGTTGCTTTGTAGCCACAATCTTTGAAGTGAAAAAGAACTTGTTCAACACAGAGTGGATGATTACCATCATGACAAGTGCTTACACATAGGTGACCACATTGGAGAAGAGCCCTGCAAGGCAATGTGTAGAATAGAGGATTGAAAGAAGATGCATCTTTATTGCATATAACAAAAGGATGGTCACAAGGATGTCTTGGACAACGAAGATATATTTCCTCACTCAAACAATCTTTCTCTTTGAAATCTAACAAGTTGTGATTGCAACAGAAATATAGTGCTCCTCTTGTTCGCGATACAAAAATGCACAGCCTATTTTGCTTAGCCAAATATCCAATATTTCTATCATCATTGGATCTTACAAGGGAAATAATCACAATGTTATTCTCTAAACCCTAAAACTCCAATAGTAAAATGTCAAACAACCACATTGACAATGAAATAAGGCATCGACCTTTTCCATTTTCAAAACAATATGAAGCCCATGTTGGTCAAAATTTTGACCAACACGGGCATGGATTTTTTTTTTTTTAAAGATATTTTTCCTTGCATATTCTTACCAATCTAAAATATTTTAATAAATGGTTGAAATTTTTGGTCTAAAAATGGGGCCAAATGTACTAGTGGTTCCTTGCAAGAAGAAGTAAGAAAGCTCAAAAGAGAACAAGAAACTCAGTCAGTAAGGCTATGTGAAATCTTGGAATGGAGGAACAAGATGAAAGAAGAAATGGATAGAAGAAACAATGAGATCCAACCCCAATCTCTTCAACATGTAGATCTTATGGACCAAAACTCAAATTCAAATGAGGAAATCATGAGCCAAAGATAGATCAATGAAAGATTAAGAAATGATCTAAATTTGGAAAGACAATCAATGAAAGAATAAGAAATGAGTGGAGGTCTAAAAAGCAAATCAGTGAAAGATTGAAAAATGACCTAAACACTAAAAAATAAATCAATGAAATAATGATGAAATCCCAAGTAGACATGAATCAATTAAATCAACTGAATGACTAGAATCTCTATAGACAAAGGGATAAAGAAGGAATTGGATACAAAGAAGAAGGTGAATCCTCCAAACAAGGTGCTCAAAGGAATCAAAGACCTACTTGCAATCATTGTGGTAAGATAGGTCATACATCAAACAAATGTTGGAGTAATGGTAAAGAAAAATTTAATGGAAAATACTTCAATTACAATCAACATGGTCACAGGGCTAATGAATTCAAAGAGAAGCCAAAATTTGAGGGCAAGTGTCACAAATGCAAGAAACAAGGTCACAAGGCATCAGATTGTAGAACTAAGTCATTCAATCTAGCAGAGCAAATTGTGAAAGCAATATTTGGTTAGAACTACAACACTTGGTGTAGATGTCTTTACTATGGATAATATGGACACATTGGCATGAATTATGTTAAACATCACACAAGGAAGAGAGATACCACTATAAGATGTTTTACTTGTACCAAACTTGGTCATCTAGCCAAGAATTGCATGACTACAGGTAGAGTTGAAGATGAAAAGAAAGAAAAAGTAGATAACATTCGAAAGTAGATGTGGCAGTAATGGATTCCTAAATCTACTAAGGATGCTAGTTCAAGTAATGATGGTCATGTCACTCAAGAAGTGGGTGACTCCACCATTTTTGACTAGGTTTTCAAAGGAGAACTAGAATTGCATTATCAAGATCACATTCAAAGAGTTCCAAATTGAAAGCTGGCAAAGATCCAAATCAGTATTCAAGATACAAAAGGATCACTAAGGAAGAACAATATTAGTTATCACTGAGTTACCTTCTCTATTGAGTGTGGTTGAGTCATAGACTTTACGGAGCAAGGTCGAGAGTAACAAGTCACGCATGATTATCGAGTCATGGGGCCTTCATCGAGTAATCAATTGAATAGTGGATGATAGCATGTCGAGCATAATGTAAACCATGATGTCAACCCAACTACCTTTGTACCAAGCATTAATGGTGAATTTTTAACAAAAAGCATGAAATTAAATTCATTTTTTCACTGTGAAATCTAAGTGCTATTGCGAAGAAAGAAAATTCCAGTGCGATCAAGCAAATTCAGGTGAATTTGCAGTAAGGTTTTCAAGGTTTTGATAATTTACAAAGTAATCATGGCATCCAGTAGTAGCAATAACAAAGAAAAGAAAGGGTCTGAGATGTTGGTTTGAGGAGTTGAGTGGAAAGTGCCAGACTTCAAACTTGTGCCCACGATCATAGAAACCCTCCACCCAAGTGGAGCTCAATCACAAATTCCTCCAAAGGTACTCCTTATTAATGATATTTGAACTCATTTTAAGTGTTCTATTTAGGAAATTAGAACCCTACAAATGGATGATGCCCTAGGTGAATTGTGTGTTAATGGAGTTCTCAAACCCGAGCATAAACATTTGGAAGACAAAGGTTTGACCCACATTCCTCACATGACCCAAGGTTTTCAAATGAAATGGATCAGATACATTCTAAGTTGGGTGCATAATGGTCAGATATGGCTTGAGAAACTAGTTTTAATCACCAAGAAGATGATTCATTGCATCACTGACCTTCCCATGCTCACTAAATCCAAAACCAACAAAACCCTAGGTCAGGCTAAGCTAGAAAAGAAAACCCTAGCTGAGTGAGATGGCAGAGGCATGAAAATTAGTAGTGTAACTGATGCAGAATTGAAATTCAAGATACATGTGATAGCTCACAAAATATATAGTTCGAGCCACCTTAATAGTGTATCATGTGAAGCTATGGACTTAGCCTACAAAGTTGTGAAGAACAATTTGTCTTATGACTTGGCAGATCTATTAGTGAAACAATTCAACAAGAACATAGAACGTATTCATACTTCCAAGAACAACCCCTATAAATTTGGCTCTCCATTGACTTGTTTGTTCTTCTATGTTCAAAATTTCTTCCCATCCAAAGGCATGGTAATATGGAGGAAAGATGTGCCTATATTGTATCAAATAAATGAATATATTGCAGAAATGAAAGAGAATTTTGTTACATTATGGATAACTACTTTGAAGTTTTCAAGTAGAAAATGAATAATAGATTTAGAATACCTAAGAAGCTAGTAGAAGATTACAAAGATGATATATGTTTCATGGTAGACTGTGACAAAGTTTACATTCGGGCAGTAAAGCCTAGAATTGTATGGGTAAAACCTCTTCCCTATGAGATAAACATTGATGAGGCAAAGGACATTATTGAAGCTCTAATTAATGAACCTATTGATTTAAAGGCACCGCACTTTGGAGCATATGATGAGGTAAAGGAAAGGATAGAGCTGGAGATAAAGCCCCCACAAGTGGTTAACAAAGGTAAGAGGAGGATAGTAAAACTAAAAACAAGCACACCTCTTATGTTAACTGAGGGCAAAGGAGAATATATAGATGAAGAGGTAGAGGATGAAGAGGAATCAGAAAAAGAAGAAGAACCCTTGAAGAAGAAAGGCAAGGTGGTCATCACCAAGCCACCAAAGCCATCCATTGTAGTCTTCACAAGGAGGTCTAGGAAGAAAGGCAGTGATATTGTCTTTAGCAAACCTCCTCCCACTTTCAAAGAAAAATTGAAACAAATGGAAGAAGGTGTAGGTATAACCAACTTCAAATCCTTGAAGTATGAAACCGGGTCAGAATCAGAGAAGAAATAGGTGGAAGAATTGATGTTAACCAAAATGGGAAAATGGAAGTATTCGCCAGACCAAATAGCCTCCCAAATCTCTAATAAATTATTAGAGAAAATAAAGCCAAGATGGGACTTTGCAATGCAAATAGAAAAAGATATTTATGCACAAACCCTAAGGTAGTTGCTACTAAGCATGACAGATGTTGAGGTAAAAGAGTCCTTGAAGAAAAATGAAGATGAAATGACTCTTAGATTTAATACTTGTTTAATTTTGTTCAAGGATATAGAGCATGTATTTAAGAATTCCACAAGCATGTGGAAGAATGTTTATCATTTGCATAAAAAAAGTAACTTCCTAGTAGATGTTAAGGATGATGATGATGATAGTGATGATGAGGAAGAAGAAACTTACATTGAGCCCACACATTTTGACAATGAGGAAGTTGAAGAAGATAAAGAGGAAGAAGCTACCGAGGAAGACAAAGAAGATGATGAGGAGATTAACCCTATGAAGATAGTAGCTATAGTCATTGCCTCATTTCCTCACTCTCCAAGAAAACTAGTAGCCATATCAATCTCAAAGATAGCTTCAACAAATTTGATTGCGACAACTACAGGTACTTCAAACATCCAATCACTCTTCACTCCCACATAGCTCAACACATCATTGATAGAACTAACTACCACTTCATCTACCAAGTTGTAGCCTCCCTCTTCTTTAGCTCCTAAGTTACATTCATCAACAATAAATATAGTGGCTTCTACAATTTTGATCTCTTTAGCAGTAAGTACTTCAGTTTTGAATACTACAATTTTGTCTACTTCAGTAATGGATACTTTAGTTATGAATTATTTAGTTTTGGATTCAATAAGAATTCCTATTAGTTTTCCATCAGTTGGTACTATATCAATTTTCAAAGTAAGTCCTCGTATATCTACAATTTTTTATATCCCAAATACAAAGGCATTAAGTATAAGGATAGTTGAACCTAAGGCTCAACTGAGTACAAGATTTTTTAGTAGAGGAAAGGAGATAGAAGAGGATATAGACCTAAATGAGAAAATAGAAATTCCCAAATGGGACTTTGATAATCACATTGTGGATCAAATGCATATAGCTAGTGAACTCCTCCAAAAGAAGGCAAAGCAGAAGAAATTGAGAGAAGAAAGAGATGGAGAATATAAAATTATAAATGATGCCAAGAACATTTTGTCTAAGGCAATAGGTATTGAGATAGATTCTTCTCAACCTATTTTATTGTAGTTAGTTGAGGCAATCCAAAATTTTAATGAGGACACTAGTGGTCAAGATAAGTTAATTGAGAAAGCGAAAAAGAAATTTGATAATAAAGTGCTTGAGCAGATTGCTCAGCAAATTGCTATTCAACAAGTTGAGCTTTCCTCAATTTTGACCAATCTTGAATCATCTTGCATCAATGTGACATCACTTTTTGTGAAGTTATGTGATGTTATTGAGTTCACAAAGGAGATAAAGAGAAAACTGACAAAGATTGATGAGGATCTAGAATCCAATGCACAGTGATTGCAACTTGACTCTAGTTCAAGCTCTGCACATCATATGAAGATCAAATTTCTGTCAGACATGCAGGCAAAGTTTTTGAGAGAAGAAGCAAGTATCTGATCTACATTGATAGATATTCAGAATATGATCCTTCCTATCATGGATACAATGTAGAAACACATTGTTTACTCAAAAACCTTGATCCATGACAATAACTTCTCTATTGCAGATCACATGATAGAACTCTTTGCAAAAGTGCAAATTGCTCTACATACGTGCAAGATTTTGCAAGAGAATTGGGATAAAACTCTAGCACTTATTCTTAAGGTACATTTTGAGTTTCTATCTCATATTGGTGTCTCCATGAAAATAAGTTTTGAATAAATCTTTGGCATTAGTGTCAAAAAGGGGGAGAGACTATGTATATTGTATGGGGGAGAATCATGCAAAGGAGAAAATGTATATAGTAGAGGAGAATTTTGCAGATATGTTGTATAGTATATTGTATATACTTACAAAGACAAATTTTGAAAAATCTCAAAATAGTATACCCTACCAAGCCAATATCACATGGTGATGTATATAAGATTTGGCTAATAAGTGTTTTTGTCACTAATGGAAAAGGGGGAGATTGTTGACATATCAGTCAAGTTTGTTATTAGTGACACACACTTATTTAGATTTTGTATGGCTACCGAGCTCATTGAACAATATATAGTATTTTCCATGTAATTTAGTAGCCATTAAGCTCTACAGTTGCTACTGAGTCTTCTGGACTAATTTTAAGTGGCCACCGAGCATTCCAATGGTTACTAAGGGAATTCAGTTAGTGTGAAGTGCAATAGTTCAAAACAAGAAGAATCAAGTAGTGTGAAGTCTAGCAATTCAACCTAAGCAATCTAGTGGTTCCCAAGCTTTGCAGTTTCTACCAAGCTAGCAGTTCATAGAATACGAAGATAGTGTTTACTGAGTGAAGTCATGGTAAACTAGTGATTCAGTTTAAGTTAGGTTACACAGTATCTACCTAGTCACCAGTGTAGACCAAGTTTGAGACTACTTTAAGATTATTAGTATGGACCGAGCTTCTATTTCTACCAAATACATGATGATGTCAAGTAATGATAGTGGACACCAAGTATCAAAACTTCACCAAGTCAGTCTTTAGAACTTGAGAGTCGTCATATGAGCCAACTTTGTAATTGCGTTAACTTGTATATTGGCCGACTTTATTATTATGTAAATTGGATTGGTATATATGTAATGTGTTGTATCATATCCAAGTAGTAGTGTGTGAGTGTGTAATTCATGAACACAAGTATGTAAGAATGTGAATGTAATCAAGCAACGTATAAAGTATTCATTAAAGGCCATATTGAAAAGGAGTAGCAAAGACATATTGAAAAGTGATCAGTACAATCAAGGAATCTCTATTAACAATTCAGTTGTAAGTTAGAGATCAATTATTTCATTCTAACAAGAGAATCAGTCTAACTCCTTTAACAAGGTAGACTTAACAGTCTTTCTCGAAATATCTTTACTGAGTGCATACTTTATTGTGTGTTTGTAATACTTTATTGTGTAGACCTAGCAGTCCCAATTGCTCCTAACAGGGTAGATCATAAGAAGTGATCAATGTAAGCCTTAACAGACCAACTTTATGTTGCAGTATTGAAGTTTTGTGGGTATCATCCCCACCCTAGTTTTACTTTCTATTTGGAAGGTTTCTGGGTCACCAATTCTTGTGTTCAAGTGTTGTAGATGCTTTTATGTTTTCAATTTCTCATACATGTAATTAGATCAATAAATGATAATTGGTATATTGCTATAAAGTGCTAAAATGTATAAAGGTTTAGAGGTTACTAATTCACCCCTCCACTCTCAGTAACCTAGCATAGTCTTGAATATTTCCAATAGTCTTCATATAATGTTCTTAATGAAACACATGGAATCTATATATCTCATGAGAGTCTTTGTATAAAATGATAATTCTAGCAATGATAGAGAAATAAGAAATAATTATACCTCTCTAGGCTATTTTTTGTGTGTAAGGATAGATTCAGTATTTCTATTAATATTTATCCAATGAAGATGCAATGTTTAAGAGTATAAATAGATCCTCTCTTCACAAAGATACCTTGGTGCAAGAGGGACAAGGTAAAAATGTTAATTCTAGTACTTTGATATAAGGAAGATTGAATTGTAAAAATGGACAAGGTTGTTTGAGAAAACTAAATTAATTAATATCGTTTTCTACAAAATGTAAGGAAAATGATAGCTTGGCACTATCTCAAACCTAGAGATCATGCATAATAAAAACTTATGAAAGTGGTAAAAAAAAGTGTAAAGTATTCTCTTACCCAAGATTTTAAATCATGAATTAAACGAGAATTATAAAACAATGTAATAATAATTTAAATTTCCTTAAAACTATTGTGCCAAATAAAGTGAAATAAATCATGGCAATGAAAGCCTTGATGACATGGATGAAAAATGATATAGAAAACCAAATGAATTATTGATATCAAGTTACAAAATGCAAGGATGAATGATCTCTTCACATTACTTGCAATTGGAGGGCATATAGAGAAGTAGCACAAAAAAATGTTGACACAAGGTAAATTATGAAGGTTGAAAAAAGGAAAAGCATGACAAAGCATTTGCATCTTAGATATCAAACTAAACTCATACATGTTAATTAATATTTAATTAATGCCAAAATCCATATGTATACAACTATTCATACACAATGCTACCTACTATCATAATAATATGCCATTTACATAAATAAATATTATTATTTATAAGGTGAGCAGTTCTATATATATGAAAAGGTATAGTTAAGATTTTAGGTAAACTCATGAAGGAACATCATGCATTAGAAAATAAAGGGGGCATAATTTAAATATATTAAAAAAACTAAACAAAAATTGTGGAGGAGAGAGAAAGTGACAAAAAATTGGAGAAAAGAGAGAAAAAGGCATTTAATAGGTGGCATTATTTAGTGTAACTTGTGGCTTGAGGGTTTATTTAATGTAACTTGTTAGGCCAACTTGTGGTTCAGTTTGGTATAAGTAGAGGGTCTTGTCTTGTCATTAAACACAGAGCATGGAATTGAGCATGTGATTTAGCATGAAGGAAGTCGGCTAGAGAGAGCAGCTAAGTAGAGAAAAGTTTGTAAGAAGATCTAGTAGTTGCAACTTGGGAAACAAGAAGGTTGCTTGGTGGCTTGCGAGCACTAGTTTAGATTCTTCTTGGGGTTTTTTGTACTAGATTATGGATTTGGGATAGCTAGGATTTAGATCTTGGAAGATCTTGCAAAATTACTATTGTAACTACTTATGTATTTGGTCGTAATGTGGAAGGCCTTATAGCTGGGCATAATTGATAAATTTTTTATGATTCTATTATGAGATTTGGCATTATTTTGGATCTAAATCTTTGTGTTATTTTTATACTTCTTTTGTGTGGTTGGGGGCCATGACAACTCCTTTGGGGATTCTCTTGCCTTAAACTACATCAACTGGTATTAGAGAAGATTCGATCTTGTGGTGGATATTTCTTTCAAGAGACCTAGATATCTTTATTGTGAGGTAGCATATCATGCTTCTAACTTACAATTTTAGAGGACTTGTAGATGGATCAATGGTTGCAAAGATGGAAATTCAATCTTGTTGACTGAAGGTTTGATCTGGTTGGTGATTGTTAAGAGTGTGGATTTATTGCAGAGGGTTTGCGAAGATCTTGGAAGATGCCTCTAAGAAGATTGGACCCTGGAATGATTATAGACCTCCATGATGTGGTGGAGAAGAAGATTTTAAATATGTCTTCTTGGTTGGAAGCTAGATTGAGTGATCAAGTTAAGGAAGGGATAGTTGAGTTTCATAGAGATTTAGGGATTTGGAGTCTATCAATCTAGAAATGAGTTGCTTGGCTAATTAGAAGACTTGTTCAAGAGAAAAGAGGGCATGGAAAGGTTGAGATGGAAGTTAGTTTTGTTGATTAGTTTGAGGAGTGTGATGCAAAACTTGCAGAGCAACTTGTGGTTGTTGTTGAAGAGGTTTCTAACCTTGTTGTTGCTAGAAATGATATTTGTTTTCATGATTAGTTAGATGGATTTGACATGAAAATTGTAGAGAATCTTATTGTAAATGATGAGATTTTTGGTTATGATGATTTACATATGGATAAGGACTTGCATTCATATGTTGTTGCTGAAATGTTAAGGATGCACCGATTTTTATGGACATGGTTGATATGGATCTTGTTACTAATGTGGAGTTGGATGTTGCTGATGTGGTTGAGGATCTACATGATACTACGGATCTGTATGTTCTTGATCTACCTTTGGTTAACATGATTGAGGATTTACATGTTGCTGACTTGGTTTTGGAGTTTCATGATGACATGAATTTCATGTTTGAGGATATTGCTATTGTTGGTACTGATCAATTGCATAGATTATTGGTGAAGCATTATGTTTAGTTTGTTCTTGGGAGTGAACATATTGATTGGATTGTCAAGATTCATTTGATTTAGATGTTTGTATGGATGAAGCAGAGATGGTTGGTGTGCACATTTATTATTTTGTCTAGGATGGATTGGAAACCTTTAGTGAAGATGAAGAAGGTTGCAAATATTTCTTTTGGCATCAAAGTGTGGGATACACTTTTCCATCTACTTGGGGAGTCTGATGCAGGAGCATCTTGCATCAGAAAATAAAGGGGGACATAATTTATATATTTTTTATAAAAAATTGTGGAGGAGAGAGAAAGAGAAAAAAATTAGAAGAAAAAAATAAAAAATAAAAATATGGAGATAAGAGAGAAAAAGGCATAATTTAATAGGTGACATTATTTAATGTACCTTGTTGGATTGAGGTTTTATTTAATATAAATTGTTAGGCCGACTTGTGGCTTGGTTTGGTATAAGTAGAGGGTCTTGTCTTGTCATAATTCATTCGACATGGAGCATGGAATTGAGCATGAGATTCAACATGAAAGAAGTTAGCTAGAGAGAGCAGTAGTTGCAGAGCAAAGTTTGTGAGCAGAGCTAGTAGTCGTGGCTTGAGAAACAAGAAGGTTGTTTGGTGGCTTGTGAGCATTAGTTTAAATTCTTCTTGGGGTTTTCTACGAAATTGTAGATTTGGGCTAGCTAGGATTTGGATATTGTGAGATCTTGTAGAATTACTATTGTAATTGCTTATGTATTTGGTTGTAACTTGGAAGGCCTTACAGCTGAGCATATTGAATGTAAATTTTATGATTCTATTATGGGTTCTCTTAGCCACCAGCTATTGTGCCCCTATATTGAAAGGGTGCCTCTTGGCTAGCTAGGGAAAATTTCTAGAAGAGAAAACGAAGATCATCTCATCAGCATGCTCTCAGGATCATGTAAGGAAACTTGGGAACAAATAATATAACTGTTTCCTTATAACCCATAATAGATCTGAAATAAACATGGAATTAAAATCCACATGCAAGAGAATAGACAACATAACCACAAAAATGTGACATAAGATATACCCTGGAAAACCCTCATTGAGGAAAAAACTTGGCCTCCAAAAGCATCCATCACCATGTATTATTCAGCAAAAAAACACCATTGCAATACAACCATTGAAGCCTTCAAAGCCATAGCTACAACCAAGCAAACTATGTGAACAAGCATGAATCCACACATCCCATGTCATGCTTCCAACTTTCACAAATGCTCCCTTGGCTAACCTATCAAGCCTTGTCCCACTTGACTCTTTCCCTTTTTCCTTCTCACACTACTTCCCAACAACTACCCTTGTGGGTGCTTATATAGTAGCAAGTCCCACAAACACCACCAAGTGGTATTACATAAACCATGTGCTACCTAAACCATTGACCCCACATTTAATATTGGATATTTAATTATTTTCTTCAATATTAAATAATTACATAAAATATTATCTCAATATTACAATAAAACTCACCGAGAATATTCTATGAGAATCTTTACATCTTGCACATCCATCTAGGTGCTCCTAGATACAACATTACATGATAATATAATATAATAAAATTTAAGCAATATTATGCAATGTGTGCAACACCCATTATCTCAACAATCTTCTACTTGTTGTATACATTGCATAGGGTCAATCCATAGCCACATAAATGAACAAGGGAACAATCCCTCCTAGCACATCTACCATCATGGATCAGAGTATGTCATGTGATCCATCATGGTACCCACAACAAAATCAAACTATCTAGCATCTCAAACATGAATGATCTCACCTCCTATTATGCCAATGCCACTAGACATACATAGAAGCCATCCAACAAGAAAGCCACCCAACCTATCACATTAGAAGATCATAAAATCTTATACCAACTAAAATGTCAAGTAAAAAAAACTTGATCCAAAGGTAATCACATGTATCCGTAGTTTTCAAAATATCCATAGCTGAAATAACACCCACAACAAGTGTTAAACCCATCCAACTATCCATGCCTCCAAAGGTATACCAAGTGAATCTCACATTATCAACATATCCAATCTATAACCTGCAATCACAAGCCTAAAGAGCAATACCTGCCACATATATACCAAGAAGCTCCCGCTGCAAAAGATAATGTCAAATCTATAACCAATCCACTCACAACATCTCAAAGAAGTGAATCCATGTGGTATCAAGGACATCCACAACACATATACCAATAACTTGCAAGAACAATTATCATAACCAATCTCCAACACTCTCCCAAGTTCTCCACAACCAACAGAGGAAAGAGATAAAGGAATAACCATGTCATCTCTCACATGACATACATGAGCACAAACCAATGGTCACAATCTCTAACCAATCTCAAATCCAATATAAGTGAAACTGAACATTTAGGAAGATAACCAAGACTATAGAAACCATATAAATCATAACTTGTATCATGTCCTTCTATAGACAAATCTAGATGCAAACTATGCAAGTATGATCTCCTCCATAAAACCCCAACAAGAAGCATCAACAACACCCAAACCATACCATATAAATAATCATGGATGTAAGCCTCTCACAAGAAGATTAAACTCATAAACCATTCCTAAATCAAGGAATATGCCCAATATAAAACCATCTCTCAAATGAACCCTCCAGAACTAACTCATGTATTGTAGCTCAAGATCCATATCCATGAAAGACAAGCATAAATATAATGCAACTGAGAGAAACAATAGGCTATACCTCTCAAGTAGCAAATTTCCAAGTAGACCAAGAGTGGAGAATGAGAATGCTCATCAAGATATCCAAGTCTCCAACTAAGACTCGTCTAAGAATAATCTCCTCTCAAGTCCATATCAAGTGACTACCCCTCAGACTTCCTGCTAAAACCATCATCTGTCCCAACAAATACTTCTCTAATCCAAGAGAAATCAACATCACCACCATCTCTAGGTATCCATGAGCACCTATAACCATTCAATCCATGCCAACTCCAAATGCAACATAGCAATATCATGAAGTATCTATCTTATGATCAGTATACTCAATACCAAGAAATTAAACCAAGATCAATGTCAAAGTTTCAACCATGGCCTCAAGAACATAAACATGACAACATTATCTTACCATCTCAACCAAAGAGATAGCATGCTCCATAAGAACATACCATAACATGTCAACAACTCTAAATGCATATCAAGAGTATATCATGACATAATAATAATTCTATCTTCACACCAAGGATAATATGCCAAATGAAAGAATAAACCCAACCTTTACCAAGAACCCTATGAGTCCTCAAGATGCAACCATCTCCACACACCATGAAGAAAACCATCTCCACATACCATGAAGAACCATCTCCACACACCATGAAGATAACCAAGAACTCCACAAGTCCTCAAGATCTAACCATCTTCACACACCATGAAGATAACAAGTACACCATGCAAATGTCAAAGATGCTTCTGCAACAACGAGATCTAAGACAAACCTCCAACATCTACAAACACTCAATAAATATATCAATAAAAACAACTCCCACTCAACTGTGGTACCAAGTCACCTATGGCATCATTAAATCCATCTCCTGCATAAAGGTCCTCTAGGTCTATACTCACACAACCAAAGTGTCAGCACCAAGTGAAGCCAAGATCTCCAAACCATGAAGATACAAACCAAACTAGAAAATAATCCTACACTATCACCTCATCACTATCAAAAACTCCCACTAAACCATGTATCCAAGCTATCCATGACATCATGATGAAAACACCATCGTTTAACCATGAGAATCAATCAAGGTATCAAACTATCAAAGAATTCAAAGTGCACATCATGAGCTCCTAAAAAGAAACCAAATAACCATGATCCTCAACCAAGAAGATATACCACCATAACCAAATCAGGAATCCAAGCTAATTAACATCAAGGATATACCTGTATATCCAACCATGTCATGCCAAAATCCATGACACCATGATCACATCCATGAACCGAGCATCTGACTCTCAATATGTGTCCAACTTGTTAGCATAAAATAGTCAACCACAATCCTCCACCATGACTATACCTAGTAACAACATCTCATCCCTTCTACATGAACAAAAAATTAGCAAATCATGTGACTTAGGGCATAGACAACCCAATTCCAAGCCACCAATCTAAATATGTATCAATAATGAAATATCAACGAGCAAAGACAACCCATAACCAAGCTATAAGTGCAACTTATAAGTATAGACCGCTTACAACACTACACAAATTGTAGATCCAAGAAGTCATCATACATATCCAAACCAAAAATTGATAACCATATCATCATGAGACCAATCTGAAATATGAACTAAGTATACAAAGACATCAAATCTTAAATCTCCAAACATATAAAATGTCATAAACTCACAATGTTACCATAGTCAATATATACCATAAATTGTTTAAATCAATATATCACCAAATAAACCATGCCAAACCTGCACCAAATTTGAACCAATGTGTAGAGCTCTCCAAAAGCTTTCCGTTGACTACTCGAAGTCCAAAATTTGACTCTGTATGTGCAAATTATAGCCTAATCTGTGCTCAAAATAAACAACATCTAAATTTTGGGCTCTTAAAACTTGACCAAATTTCAAAATCACAAAACCAAACCTAACCAAGTTATAGTGCTCTGAATTAGCTTTCCAATGCCTATAAGAAGTCTAAAATCTGATATCTTGAGAGAAAGTTATGGCCATTTTACTAAGACAATCTTTTTACCATTTTCACTACAATTTTTCATTTTTTTTTGTGTGACAAAAAATTCTGACAAGATTAAATTTGATGGCCATCACGGGCTGAAACTAAAAAACTCTTTCATTTCATCTAAACATGACCAAACTAGGGCATATTATACATGAAAATTTATGGAAATATCGACCCAGATCTAATGATGAGATCTGTTTTTACCCAAGAGGTCATTTCTACAAGCTCCCCCTAAAACCCTCATTTAAATGAAACATCCAAAAAAAAAAAATTGTCCAAAAATTTCATATGCCCAAAATCTACCAACATCCCATCATAACAACAAACCCAAAACCCTCAAGTCTACAATAAATAGATCATATATCTTGCCCTTTCTTTTATCCTCTCATGCATTCCCATGGATTCAATCTAGGGTTACAATAATAAAATCCACATGCAAGAGAAGAGACAACATACCCACAAAAATGTGACACAAGATATACCCTGGAAAACCCTCATTGAGGGAAAAACTTAGCCTTCAAAAGCATCCATCACCATGTATTATTTAGCAAAAAACACCATTTCAATACAACCATGGAAGCCTTCAAAACCATAGCCACAGCCGAGCAAACTATGTGAACAAGCATGAATCCACACATCTCATGCCATGCTTCCAACCTTCACAAATGCTCCCTTGGCTAACCTGTCAAGCCTTGTCCTGCTCGACTCTTTCCTTTTTGCCTTCTCACACTACTTCCCAACAACTACCCTTGTGGCTGCTCATATAGTAGCAAGTCCCACAAAACCACCAAGTGGTATTACATAAACCATGTGCTACCTAACCCATTGACCCCACATTTAATATTGGACATTTAATTATGTTCCCCAGTGTCATGTCCCCTTTTCAAATAATTTTAAAAAAAAAAAATCTTTGCTAAGGCAGGCAGGCCCAAGAAAGTGAAGTTTCAGAAAGAGGGGGTTAATCTTTGGAAACCGTTGGACTAATAAATGAAAATTATTATTAAAATATATTTTATTAACCTCTCTTAGACTTGAGTTATAGTTATGCCCTCTTTTAAGGGGTTTGGAGGCATTTTGGGCTGATTCCAGAACTTGATTTTTGCTCATTCTTTGTTATTCTTCAGAGGTTGCCAAACATGTGGAGAAGGAGACCCAAGAACGGGAGTTTGCAAGTTTTCAGGGAGACCCAAGAACAGGAGTTTGCAGGTTTCTAGGAAGGCTAAGGATGGGAGTTTGAAGCCATTCCATGTGCATGCTCATACAGAGTTTGCCTTTGTGCTGAACAGTGCAGATTTGTGTGTTTTCGGGTGTGTTTTTTGTATGAGTTTGGTGTTTTCAGTTGAGTATTTCATATCAGTTTGGGTTGCTACTGTATTTTAGACTTTAAGGTGTTAAAATAGAGCTGAATATATTTATTGGGATGTGATTAAACTTTTGAGATAGATTATTAGTGTTTTTGTGGTGTTTTCGAGCATTTTTGTGTTAATTTCGAGAGCCCGATGAGCATAGTTTTTGTCCTACATTTGAGAATTGTTGTGTAAAGGCTATATGGATCTAGAAATTTCATTTTGTAGGCTATTATGCTGCTGAAATTTCTTTAAAAATGTCCACTTTCAAATTTATTAATAATAGGTGAAGCTGTGAAGCTTTTGGCACAATTTCTGGCATACCCGATTTGGGGTTTCTTGAGAAATTTGGTGGATCTTTGTGATATTAGTTGTTTGATTTTGAAAATATAATTAGAGGCATGAAGTATCATAAAAAACCAGTAAAGGGACATTTCAGTGGTATCAGAGCCATGATCTTGCCAGCCTGAGGGTTTGTAGAAGCTTGCATGTCAGTTTTGACAACTACCCAGATCTTGCATGTCATAATTTATGATTGCATGTTGCTTCTAATTAGCTGCATGTCAAAATTTATGGTTGCATGCTACTTCTAATCATTTTCATGTTAGTTCTTAGTGAATTTGGTGGTTGTAGAAGTTTGCATGTCAGTTTTGACAACTACCCAAATCTTGCATGTCAGTTTTGACAACCACCCAGATCTTGCATGTCAGTTTTGACAACTACCCAGATCTTGCATGTCATAATTTATGATTGCATATTGCTTCTAATCAGTTGCATGTCAAAATTTATGGTTGCATGCTACTTCTAATCATTTGCATGTTAGTTCTTGGTGAATTTGGTGGTTGCATGTTGCTTCTAATCAGTTGCATGTCAAAATCTATGATTGCATGCTACTTCTAATCATTTGTATGCTAGTTCTTGGTGTTTGAAGAAGTTATATCCTATTGGGGTTACACTCTACTTTATCTAGAATGGACATGTATAGTATAGAGTCTTAGAGGACACGATCTTGGACAATTGATATCCAGAGTCAAAACAGTAGAAAGGATGGTTATTTAGACATTCGAGATAAACTTATAAAAATAAGCCATGACATGTCTGAACAGTTGGTTGAGCAACACCGTATAATGAATGACATGTTGTCTGACCCAGCTAAGGTGGATAAGTTGACTGGATTTCTATTTGGAAAATTTTCTCACAGGGCAGATGACATAATTACCAAGAACTTGCATGAGGAGTTTGAGAAACTAGCTTATAGCTAGACAAAGGTCTCAGATTCTACTCTACCATAGGAGGTAGTGGGTTTAGATGATGATTATGAGGATGTTGTTGTGCATGATTGTGAGATACCTGGTAGAGATGAGCAGACATTGAGCATTCATGACTTTGCTGAGAAAGAGTACCAGGCACAGTTAGATGCTTCATCATATGAGGTTGAGGCAGGTAGTACTTCACATGATTTGTCCAGCCAGCTGAAGGTGAACAAAGATAGTATTGTGACTTCATTATCTCATCATGACAGGATGCAAGATATGATAGAGGATCATATTCAGATGATTCAATTACAGGGTAGACATAAGGGAGTTCAGGCAAAGTCTCCTTGTGTTGACTTACAAGCGATTAGGGAAGCAATGGGAATGATGAAGTTGAGTTATTTACATCTTCTATCAGATCGTGACCATCTTCTTAGCCTTGTCGGAGACTATTCAGATGCCTTGAGGAGGAAGGAGGAGGAAGTTGATAGGCTTTCTCACGAGCTTGAGGACACTCAAGCCTCTTTGGTGAATACTCCATTAGCATTACAAGACTGGGAGAGACATGGGGATAAGCATGGCATGGAATTGAGTTTAGTTTCATCTTGCACTCCTAATACTCAGCTTTCTGCGAATGGTAGATCATATGTGGACATTGATAATGTTGCGAGTTCATCTTGCATTCACATCCAGGATATAGGGATAATGTCAAACAGGTATGTGGAATTAGTTGGTATTGGTCATATTACTCAGGTGAGGATTTTGCTTGAGTTACTAGCTGATTATAGTTTACGAATATGGACTTGAGATTGTTGTATTGGCATTTGAGATTCAGTTGACTGGAAATCTTTAACACTTTTTGGTAGCAGTGATTGTTTGGGTGCTATCATGGATTTGATTAGCATATTACATGGTGTTGTCTTTTCTTGTGCCAGTATCTTGTCTGATGTTGGTATTAGTTTTTATACACCAATGTTGGGCTTTGTTCATATATCCAGTCGACCATACTTGCTGGAATGTGTTGATGATATTTCATATTTGGCAGTGTGTATAGATGAGTCCCAGGGTCATATTGGCATTGATGACATCCAGGAGGATGCAGTGGGCAGTTTTGAAGACTTAGTTTCCTTGGGTATAAAGGAGTTGGACAGCAATGCTAATGTTTTTGATACTCCGTATGTTGATATGAGCTTTAGATTTGATTCACACGATATGGATGGTAATACTCTAGAGACTAGTAACTTTGAGGATACTCCTTTAGATAGTGCATTAGAGGAGGTTTGTAGGAGACAGTCAAGCCAGTCCCATCATGTGTCTAATCAGTTGAGAGTTAGTGATCGAGACATTGCTATCACTTGCCATCATTTCGATGCTGCTCGTCAGTTGTTAGCAGTTTATGGATGGGGTTCTCCTACTAGTGATGAACAGGAAGGCAGTTATCTTTCCTTGATAGAGATCCACTCTTTATGGGAGGCTATTCGGATTTTGAGACAGAATTATATGCAGTTGGTAGCTGACAAAGATTATCTTATGGAGTGGGGCAGTACAGCATATGATGCATTGTTGGCCAAGGAAGATGAGGTGAGTGATCTTACTGAGCAACTTGAGGTGACTTCTAAGATTCTTGAGAGTACACAGTTGGCTTTCAAGGAGTCACAATTTCATTTGGCTAAGCTGACCATGAAGTTAGAGCGACTATAGTCTTTACCTGATTCTATACAGTCACAAGCTGTGGTGTTTGGTGATCCGAGGATGTCCATGGCCGAGATTGTCAAAGACAGTGGAGATGGGGATGCATCCATCCTTGATACTAACATTGGCATATCAGGTTCATTCCCACTAGAGTTAGGTTCAGTTGAGTTGGGTGCTGTAGCAGATTTTTGTGGTATGCCTGACATGGTGGTGACCTCCAGCACTAATGGCACGGAGACTAGAGATGTATCAAAGATCATGTGTGATGTTGGTGAGTCAGAAGTTGGCATGGTTCCTGCTAGTAATACTACTCCCTTGGTGATATCTTCGGAGGTAGTAGTCAGTTCCAACATGGTTAATGATCAATTACAGTTAGTTTCATCTAGATTACAGTCTGAGCCACTAATTGAGATTGGCGAATTCTATCAGCATTACACTGTGAGGTATGCTCATCAATTTACCTTTGATGACCATGTTGATGAGATGATGATACAGAGATGTACTTTGGTTCCTAGTGCTTATCATTAGTTATGGGACAGTTTGATGCCTCAAGATGAGAGTTGTGATGGGCATGACATGGTGATAGGTTCTGCAGTTGACAGCTTGATAATATGTGACTTAGAGAAGGAGTTTGGGAGTGATGCTTTAGTGGGTGTTGTTATTGATTCTACTCCTTTGGCTATGACATCTCCTGACTTAGCTAGTGATCAGTCACAGTGGGTTGTATCACTTGTTCATGGTGAGCTGTTGACTGAGGTTGGTTTTTTTAATCAACATTATATTGCAGGGTATGTACATCAGTTAGCATTTGATCCTTGTTTTGAGGAGTTGATGACAAGCAAATTTGGTTTGGATTCCATTTCTTACTCTTTATCTTGTAATGTCTTTTCACCATCAGCAGTGCATGGGAGTTATGGTTATGAGATAGTGGCCGGTGATTTGCAGAGTTGTGTTGACTGCAGGAGTTGTACAGTGTGTGGATTCTCCATACTTGGTACAGTTTCATTCGAGAGCGTTCACCATTGTTGCAGAGTTGGATTGTACATTCCATATAGGCCATTGGGATGTGTTGATGGTATTTACTGTGTTGGTAGTTTGATTTGTCCACTTTACTTGGGTTCTGATGTTCTAAGAGTTTGTGTCTCATGGGTTTTTTACTGTGATAGTGGTGATTTTGGAGTTTGGTTGAGCTATAATTGTCAATTTGATTATGGATTCCTCTTGGTCATATTGCAGAGGATATTGCAGGAGCCTGTGTTAATTGGTAGTAGTATAGTTCATGACTACATTTGGGATCCAGGTGGATTGATTGGTTTATTGTTCAGCCATTGCTTGAGGAAAAGCAATGATTGGGAGGGGAGGACTTGTCATGTCCCCTTTTCAAATAATTAAAAAATAATAATCTTTGCTAAGGCAGGCAGGCCCAAGAAAGTGAAGTTTCAGAAAGAGGGGGTTAATCTTTGGAAACCGTTGGACTAATAAATGAAAATTATTATTAAAATATGTTTCATTAACCTCTCTTGGACGTGAGTTACGATTATGCCCTCTTTTAAGGGGTTTGGAGGCATTTTGGGCTGATTCCAGAATTTGATTTTTGCTCATTCTTTGTTATTCTTCAGAGGCTACCAAACTTGTGGAGAAGGAGACCCAAGAACGAGAGTTTGCAGGTTTCCAGGGAGACCCAAGAATGGGAGTTTGCAATTTTTCAGGAAGGCTAAGGATGGGAGTTTGAAGCCATTCCATGTGCATGCTCATACAGAGTTTGCCTTTGTGTTGAACAGTGCAGATTTGTGTGTTTTCAGGTATTTTTTTGTATGAGTTTGGTGTTTTCAGTTGAGTATTTCATATCATTTTGGGTTGCTGCTGTATTTCAGACTTTAAGGTGTTAAAATAGAGCTGAATATATGTATTGGGACGTGATTAAACTTCTGAGATAGATTATTAGTATTTTTGTGGTATTTTCGAGCATTTTTGTGTTAATTTCGGGAGCCCCATGAGCATAGTTTTTGTCCTACATTTGAGAATTGTTGTGTAAAGGCTATACGGATCTGGAAATGTCATTTTGTAGGCTGTTATGCTGCTGAAATTTTTGTAAAAATGTCCACTTTCAAATTTATTAATAATAGGTGAAGCTGTGAAGCTTTTGGCACAATTTCTGGCATACCCGATTTGGGGTTTCTTGAGGAATTTGGTGGATCTTTGTGATATTAGTTGTTTGATCTTGAAAATCTGATTAGAGGTTGAAAATATCATACAAAATCAGAAAAGGGACATTTCACCCAGTATTAAATAATTACATAAAACATTATCTCAATGTTACAATAAAACTCACCAAGAATATTCCATGGGAATCTTTACATCTTGCATGTCCATCTAGGTGCTCCTAGATACAACGTTACATAATAAAATAAAATTATAAAATTTAAGCAATATTATGCAATGTGTGCAACACCCATTATCTCAACGGATCAGATCTATATGGGGCAGGTGGTGGTTATGAGAGTTGACATTATTTTGGATCTAAATCTTTGTGTTATTTTTATACTTTTGTTGTGTGGTCATTTGTTGGGGGCTAAAACAACTCCTTTAGGGTTTCTCCTACCTTGCATTGTCATAGATTGTAGTAGGGTACATTTTAAGTTTGTGTGTTCAGATGAAAGATTAATGGGGTAGATAACAAATGTGTATAATATTACAATTTCAAATGATCACCTTTTAACTCTTGTGTGTAATGAATCCCACCATGTTCTAAATTATCAAAATTCAATGTATTCTTTAGAAGCTTAAGACACTTGAAAGCATCTATAAGATTGTTGATACCCTTCTTCTAACATAAAATTATCTAAAACATGAAGTTAATTGAATCTAGGCAAAAAAGTTAAAAAATAATAGTTCACAAATAGTTAAAAAATAAATTTAAAAATAAATAGATATTTGAAATAAATAAATAATTCTCAGTAGTTAAAAAAATATTTTAAAAATAACATCTATTTTTTTTAAATGAATACAACAAATATATGAATATAATAAATGCATAAAAATGTATACATAAACACATATAAATAATAAATACTTTTTTGAAAAAATCAATTTCATAGAAGATTATACCATTTATAAAAAAATTATTAAATATGTGAAAACTTTTTGTTAAAAAATCAATATACAACATTTTAAACATGATTTTAACGCGTCCACCATTTGTAAGGACAGAAAGTAAAATTTCAACGCAAATTAAGAAAGGAAAGCGCAAATGTCCCCATCTTCTAGACCATGTCTTTTATCACGGGAGAGTGATTTGCTTAGAATGCCAGCTAGAAAATCCATTCGCTTGGATTATAAAACAAAAATATAAATAGTGCAAGAAATTTAGATGCTCATCCTAAGCAAAGCTGGAACCAAACTTCACTAGTTTACAAGTTAAAAAGGTATATTTAAAGGACATAGTCAGAGGCACTCTCTACCTTTAAAGTAGCTTTCAAATAAACAATTAAAAAATGTTCAAAATATAACATTAATTATATTTTAAGGTAGTCAAGGTAAGAGTCTACAACATGAGCCTTTCTTATTCTAGGTATTGGGTTTGAGTTCTTCAATTTAACACATAATAATAACTAATGTCCACAAACAATAAAAGTAGATAATAAATACAACAAATTTCGTTTACCAATAAAAAAAATATTTAAAATATAAAAGTAGATGATAAATACAAAAAATTTTGTTTACCAATAAAAAAAATATTTAAAATATAAAAGTAGATAATAAATACAACAAATTGTGTTTACCAATAAAAAAAAAATTTAAAATATAAAAGTAGATAATAAATACAACAAATTTTGTTTACCAATAAAAAAAAATTTAAAATATAAAAGTAGATAATAAATACAACAAGTTTTGTTTACCAATAAAAAAATATATTTAAAATATAAAAGTAGATAATAAATACAACAAATTTTGTTTACCAATAAAAAAAAAATTTAAATATAAAAGTAGATAATAGAGATGTGGATATTGGATTACAACTTGATTGATGTCTTTTTTCAATAACAATTGTAGAAACAATCACATTTGTCAAAGTTCACTTATAGATTGACCCCCATCAAAATGTCTTCCAGAAATTTACACTTCAGTAAATGATAGTTTAGTGTGTGATTTTTTATTTGATAGTGTCGTATTTTTACTCCTCTCATTTTGATGATGAATTACTGAATGTGATTGGAAACGTTGATAGAAAATATCACATACAATCATATCCAGAAAACCACATAAATTTAGAATGGATTATAGTTTAATGTGTGATTTTTTATTTGATAGTGCAGTATTTTTACTCCTCTCATACTGATGACGAATTACTGAATGTGATTGAAAACATTGATAAAAAATACCACATACAATCATATCCAGAAAACCACACTAAAATTAGAATGGGTTATAAATAATTTTTCACAATAAATAATATTTTAATCAATAGTCTTTTGAAAAAAAAAATTAAGTACTTTTATATTTAATTATATAAAAAGGTTTAACATTTTTCCTTCGAATATGAAAAAAAATAAAAACAATATAATAAACTTTCTAAAAACGATTCTAGGATCCTACTGAATTCATTATCATCAATCTGTAACTTTTCTGAAAAAAATTAACGAAACTTGTAAGGCATAAGGTCCAATAATGAATTCATTTCACCAGTGTTCTGATTGTACATTAATGAACAGTGGTACACATGCTGTCTTTGTTTGTATGTGGCCTATTAACCCAGAAAAATAGTACAAAGCTCAATCTGAGAGAGGCATGGTGAAACGGGATAGTGCAAAAATGCTGTGAGAGAGGTATTAATTTTTTAAAGATTTCCATAGTTGCCATGAAATTGTCTCTGCGGCTATGAAAACTCCTCAATTTCATCATTTTGAGTGCTTGGAAAGACTCTCCCATCTCTGCTTCTACCACTCAAAATCCTCTTTAATGAATGAAGCCTACAAAATCTTGACCCACCTGGAGAACAGATTTCCTCTGGTTGAAGGCTATTTATCTCTGGGGCCAAATCAATGTCTCTTTCAGCAAAAGTTTCACTATTACGCCCTTGTTCCATTACAAAATTCATGTCAATAACCACATTTGATGCATCAGGCGCAGCCTCTTCTACTCTAGCCTCTACCTTGGTTCTACAAAGAGGGCAATTAGAATGAGAATGAAACCACATATCAATACACACTGAATGAAAGGTGTGCTTACAATCAGGCAAAACCCTAACTTTTTCCCCTTCTTCAAAATCTTGCAAACACACCGAACAATCTGTTCCACTTTCTCCTAGTTTAAATCTCTCTACTGATGATGCGTAGACAAATATGGGCAGGGCCTGAATAATTTTGACATCAAGGGCGCCTGACCTTAAATGTCTATCTTCACTCAGAGAAGAAGAAGACAGTCTCTGAGCCCATGGACGATTAGACCTTGAAAGAGGAAGTTCAGTGTATGTCCTCCTATGCAAAATTGCATAGATACAAAGAATGATTAGAAGTAGAGCCATGAACAAGAAAAACACCAATGCTAGTAGCACTACAACCCTATCCGTCATGTCTGGATCTCCCCCACCTCCATAATCTTTCTTCATGCTAAGGATTGAAATGAGATTCCAATGGTGATAATGGACTAGATAATGAATCTTATGTAAAATCTGTATAAGGAGGTATTGTTTGACTTGGCAAGTTGGGTTGAACAGAAGTGTCGAATAGAAAGACAGTCAAAGAATAGGAACCAAAAATGGCGTTCTAGTCAGCTTTGGAAATTTCATGAAAGGCCAATGAGATTTTCTACGGAAAAAAACACCTACTCCGTAGTTGAGTATCGTATTTGGAATGTTATTATTTTTTGGTTTATTCCGAATTCAGATGAAAGGAAAAGACCGAAAATCTGTCAAAACCGTGTTTGACAAGATGGGAACTGATTATAAAACACACGCGTTAATCGTGGTAATCGAATTGTTTTTATGTTTTGGTGTGGTAGAGTTAGTCAACAATACAATGGATTCAAAACCCTAACCTAAACATGGCTAAATATTTTTATTCAGATCTCGAGGAGGATTTCTGACTGATCACGCTGAAAGAGATGAAATTGAGGCGTTCAAGAACGAGAGCGAAAGAGTGATTGTAGGGGTCCAATTAAGCACATGTTGGGCATGTAATATGGGAAGGACTTTTCCAACCCTTCAATTTTAAGACATACATACTAGTGCACGACCTTGCTGAAAAAAATAAATTGTTTATTTAGTATGTTCTGTTTCTTTCCATTATCCTTATTTAATGTTCAATATTTACATCATGCCCCACAACAATTCCAAATTATTTCATTTCAGTTCTCAAGGCTCCAATCTCCATTACCAAAGAAATGGATAAACTAATATCCAATTTCATTTGGAAGGATAACATAAGAAATTTTTAAAAAAGGTTCTATTGGTATCTTCAAAAGTCATGACCCTAGATAAACTATCTAGCGGTGTTGGCTTTCAGGATTTACACTTCTAAAGCTTAGCATGTAGAACTAAGTTAGTTTGGAAAATATATATGAGTTCAGACTCTCTCCGAGTTCAAATAATGAGGGCAAAATATTTAGATAACAACCACAACACACACATTTTCACTTTTGCAAATCCACCATTAGGTTCAACAATGTGGAATTTCATCTCCCAATTAAGAGATGTTCTTGTCTAATACATCACATGAGAAATCAACAGTGGTGAAGATGCAAACTTCTGGACCGACTCATGGTTTGGGTATCCCCCTATGATATATATATTCCTGAAGTTAATACCATTGCAAATATTGTTTCCCCAATAAGGGGTGATAAATTATGTAATTATGTTATTGTTGTGGAACATTTGACAAGGAGAGCTTTATGGATTGATTTTTCTAGGCTACCAATCCCTTTGCCTCATCAAATATTGTTGACTCATATTCTCAAGAAATGTTGTGTATTTTTGTCAAGAAATAAAGATGTTATCAAACATGGGCACCATCCATATATGACAACTACACAATTAAAGGTGGATATGATATTCTACTTGCAATTCAAAATAGTCCCAGATTGCAGAGGCCATTTAAATTGTGTTGGAGTTCTTTTATCTCCCTAAGGCGAGCTATTTTACATGATTGGCTTTGAAGAAAAGGATTCTCATCAGTGACAAGCTCACACGATTTAATATGGAAATTCTTCTCTCATGTTTGCTTTGCAAGAACCATGATGAGAATGTTGATAATCTATTTCTATAATTTCAATTTGCATATGAATGTTGGACTTGGAATCTCTTTGATTCATGGCCTTTGCTATATCGATCCTCACTCTTTTCTTCATTATGGGAAGTTATTCCATCATGCATCAGTTGGGCACTATGGTGAGAAAGGAATAGGAGAATTTTCAAACATCAAGAGTCCTCTTTCTAGAATTTCATTGACCAACTTGAGCATGACATTGTTGAAAGTGTCAATGTCAAAGTGATGAAGTTGAACCATCCCTCTACTTTATATACAACATGAGATGGTCTAATGATGAAAATGTGGACAAGTCTATATATCCCATCCCTGGAGGTTTCATATTTTGTTCGACAAGTCAGAAATAGAAACGAGATTAGATGGTCCCCTCCCTTATCTTCATATGTTAAGATGAACTTTGATGGGTCATAACAAGGAAATCCTAGCAAGGTGGGCATAGGATTTGTTATTCGTAATGAGAGAGGATCTTTGATTCATGGGTTGACCATTCCAATCATGGTTACCACAAATAATCAAGCAAAAGCTCTTGCTCTACAATTTCGACTCCAAAAAATTGTGGCTCAAGGTTTTTCCAATGTTCACATTGAAGGTGATTCAACCCTAATTATGCATTCAGCCAAATTAAAAAAAACTCTTGTTATTAGAAACTTAATTACATCATGCAACAAACATGGAACATTATTCAAAATGTGGAGATTATAATTATTGCTCACATTTATCGAGAAGGCAATATGTTGGAGGATGCATTTTCTAACTTAGTGACAGATGGCACAAATATTATGCCATGTCCCCATGTGACTTTCTAAAGGAAAATTTTGCTTAATTTTAAGCACTAGGAGTGTTCACATGCAAATATTTAATTGGCAGGAAAGGATAAAATAGAATCTTCTCCTATTTTCGAAAAGAAGCTACTGCTTAAAAATGAAAAATAAGTTGGACAAAAAGACAGGGGCATAAAATAAGCAAAATCTATTTATTGAGGAAAAAAAAAGTTTGCAATATCACACATGACACCATGAATTTATTTCCCTCTTATATTTTCTCTTTTAAGTTTTAGTTTAAAAGTTTATTATGAACAAGAGCTCTATTCGAGCTTTAGTCCCTGCCTTTTTTAACTATTGGGGAGGAAATTTTGACAAGGAAGAAGATTATTCAACACATAGTTGGAATTCATAACAGATCATAATAGTATTTGATTAGTCTAAAATGAATCTCACATATAATCTAATACATCATCAAGGCTCTCACATATCAGAAATAACATTTATCATAGGATCATAATCTATGGGCACACACAAAATTGGTTTTCCAAGTCAATTAACTAAAACCATTCTCAAAATTTGTAGCAAAAACTGTAATGTGAAATAAAAAAATCAGGTTGCCCAAGGGTTATCATATACAATAAACTTAGTATATATCATGTAGAATAACTACTCAACCAACAATCGCTTGGGCATAGCCATACAAGAAGAATCAACTACTATCATGGAACATTGTTAGTACATTATTCTAATTTGTTTTCAATAATTCTTCCTCTGATTTTATATGTAAAAATATTTGATTGTAGCTTTGCAAGATGGAGATAATACATTGTGGCATCAATTACCCTTCTCTATTGATTTGAACCAATCAACAATAGATGAAATGCAAACTACATATGGTAATGTTTAATGATTAAATATGTTAATTCATTACTTATAGTATTGCCATTATTTTTTGCTTCTAACCTCGTTTCTATACTTAATCAAACAATTAGCATGTTCAATTTGTGAAACTCAACCATCATCAACTGTTGGTGTTATCCCCACTCAAGCATTTCAACAAAGGATTTCAGGTAATTAAGAATTTCAATATTACTTATATATTAACTAGATACTATACTTATGCAATGCATGACTAATTTGTGTGGACTAATTAATTATACATGTCTTTGCAAGTTTATATGATGAAAAGAACAGTGGGCAATGTAGTGCCTACCCCTGGTTCACATTTTGTTATCGTTGTTGAACTCTTTTAGAACTAGCTTTATGTTGTTGGTTAGCAGCATTCTTTTGATATTATTAGATATTGTGCTATGGATTCAATTTATTATGTGATGAGATTACTTAGACTCTACATTTCATGTATGTATGATGATTATTTTTAGTGTTCACAATTATTGATGATGATTATTACATTGCTTTCAATTATTATTGATGATTAGTAAGATGATTTATTATCATATGTGCTTTCTTATGGATACTTACCCCATACTTGCATGTGTATGGTGTGCGTGTTTGCTTTTGTATGACGTGTCTGATGTGGTTAAGGAAGGGAGTCGTAGTCACCTGCTAGTCGGGATCTACACGATGCACCACTTCCTACCATTGTCTGTTTAGTTTAGTATATATTGTGTTTGTACATGCATGATTTTTATGCAGGTTGCAGGTACCAGGTATCGACTTCTCTGAATTGCCAAGATGAGCGTACCCTATCACATTTTCTCAATGATAAGAGAGGGGAGATAAATTCTCAAGTCCAAATCCCAACCCTTTGCGCCATTTGTCCTAATTGGAAAATTAGGACAAGTATCTGAGTTGAATACCCACCGAATGTGTCGGATGACATATTTCGTGATTTTTAACCCTTTAGATTTATTTTATATGATTTGTTCTATGATGGGTTTTCATATTTTATCTTGGAGGCTATGGTGAATTTTCTATTAATTAAGTCTTAATAAATAGATTTAATTAATAAATTATTTATTTGAGAAAATTAATAAAATATCATGATCTTTGATATTTTGATTGTAATTAATTAAATGTGAATTATTGGGGAAAATGAATTAAATAAAAAGAAACTAAAAATTAAAATTAATAATAATTATAAAATAATAATAAAGTAATAAATAAAATAATAATAATAAAAGTTATAAAAATTAAAATGAAAGTTATAAAATTTAAATAGAGATTATTTAAAAAGTAAATTGGAGTTATAAGCTTGCATGAGAATTAACATGTGTCAACAACACGGGGGTTAGTGCATCAATTAAGCACAAGGTGTCTACAATTCTATGACTCATCAAAAAAGAATTGGAAAAGACCCATGCTTAGTTGGTGACACCTTTCAGTGGTTTCAAGAAGCAATCCAAAGGTTTCTTGAGACCTCTTGATATTCAGACATTCATAGAAGCTTAAATGAAAAGCTTAATGGAAGCTACAAGCTTAATGGAAGCCTCGAGCTACAAGCTAAAAAAAAATAAAAACTTCAAAGCTTACATACATGGGAGAAGATTCATATGCTCATATATTTTCTACTTGCTTCTATGCTCCTTCTAGCATTTCTAATCACTTGGAGGATTCGATTGGCTTGGATTCTTGGAAGAATTGCGAATGATGGAGAAAGAAGGGATTTTCTATGGACTTCTAAGGCATGGCAAATTAGCATCAGTGTCCAGGTGCACTCGTGATATTCTCATATTCCCTTTGCACTCTTTCTCTTCCTATCTTCATCATATCTGCTTTATGTGTCTGAATACTCTCTGTATTTGAAATTGGAATCTAGATATTTTATTTGGATGAAAAGAAAACAATAGAAAAATCTTAGATCCAATTAATGAGAAATAATTAGATTTTAATCGGGTTTGGGTTCGAATTTATATTAAATTAGAAAGACAAGATTTGGAATTAAAATAGAAATTTTATGGTGAAAATTCGAATGATTAGATGTAATCTTTCTATCAATTATATTTTTTAATGCATATGAACAAACCCTTTTATGGTTAAATTTAGAGAACAATTATTTTAAGAGAAAATTCTTAATTCATCACAAATTGACTTGCCGCTGCCTCTTGGATAGACCCAAACTCAGTCATTCATAACTTGTTATCGTGATCGAATTTATTCGATCGCTCCAGTCAGATTTCGCGCAACTTGGCCCTTTCCAACATATTTCAATTTCAACCCAATCCAACGGTTCATTAGGAAGATATGGTCGTCGTAATGAGACTATTTTATTCAAGGACAGATATTTCTCCATTTCCCATAACCAAGAGTTCTTTATGCTTAAACTTCACAAAAATAATATATCAAAGCATGGAATGAATTAAAGATATTATTGAAATCTTCCCTTATTAGAATCTTATTAATATGCATTAGTTTTATATGGTTTATTATCTAATATAATTAAATCAAATTTAATTAAGATTAATTAATAGTAGAAGAAGTGTAATTAATTATTAGTCAATCTAAGTAAATGGATGAGAGAAAATTAAAAGAAAAGAGATTTTAATATAGTTTATATAGTGGACTTTTTATAATGTATATTGAATACTATTTAATATATATTAAACAATTTTAGAATTGTTTAATGAAGATGATAATGTTAAGAATTTGGAGATTATTCATGTTAAAATCTACAATGAGTCTTATTGGTTTGTGATAGGGATATCTTTCAAACAATGTTTATATAGACAAAATATTGTTAGAACAATTAGAAAATGGAGTCTAATAGTTGATTTTAATATTGATTAAATAATTGTAAGATGATAATTTATATTATGTTGATTTAAATTTAAAAACTCTGAATGATATTGGATTAAGGCTGAATTATTATGTTATTGGTTAATACGTTATATATTATTGATATACCTTAATGGTATTAAGAGTTAACTAATGAAGCTTATGTAAAGTTCTCTAGATCGATTAATAATAGTTTTGATGAGTTTATTATTTATTAATGTTTGTTGAGACTAACAAACTATTAATAAATAATAGTGTAAATAGTTTAAATAGTTATCAATTAATACGATCAGAGTTAATCTAGAGGAGATTAGTTAATGATTGAAGTACTGTAAAAGATATTAATGAAATTGAATTGGTTAATAATTTGAAAGAGTATTAATTAATTGAATCAACGTACATAGGAAAAATTTATTTGAGATAATAGTACTTGGTATTGAGGATTTATTATAACTTGTTATTATTAAAATAAAATGGGAACATTATTGAAAGAATGACGAATGTGGTCATTATAGATTTATTAATAAGATTTCCAATATAGCTTGTTATTAAATATTAACAAGTTATTATTATTGAACTATGAATATGAATATTTGTGTACTAAATTATAGATGACTTTTAACTTACAAAATTATAGCTAGTTATTAGTCAACTGATATTAATTGGAACAATGCTATGATTATGTAATTATTAATTAAATCAATCAATGAGAGTTAATTAGATTTAATTAACAATTAAGTTAAGTAATGAAGATTTAATTGATATAATTATTTTAATAAGATTGTAGAAATATTGATATCAAGTTGATAGGTCTTATTCTTATGACTTGAATGATGACCTTAGATATTTAATGGTGAAGACTTAGTAATATTTAATTGAGGACTATTACAATATGGACCTATGTTAATTGATTGATGTAATTGATCATTTTAATAAAGTTATAATCTCTTATTCAAGAATAATAATTGGTCCTCTTATAATATAACGAATAATGATCTTAAAAAAGTTGAAAGGTTAATCAATTAGAATATGGATCATGGTTAAATATAAAGGAAAATTTAATTAGGGTCAATGATGATTAGTTTAGTGAATATTTATCCTTAAGTTATTCTTAGAATGTAATTCTTAATAATGGAAGGGTAATGCTATCGGGGAACAATTGGGTTGACTTGTAGGTCAAATGATGAAACTTAAAACACTTGAAGTATACTTGCAAACAGAAAACTGGAAACCCCTACACATTATTCAACTATGTGAATTTAGTAAACCAAGACATGTGTTTGCATCGTGTATTCTATATGCTTCTTGTTTTGGATTTTGGGTTGACTAGTGTTGACCAGTTCTAAGTTGTTACCAGAGGCTCAGGGGTTATGAGATGTGATGGCATGTTGATCTTATTTGGTCTTGATCTTTATAAGCCCAACCATGGTTATGTGATCGTATGCTCTATGAAATGTTTGTATTTGTACTTCAGCCTTCATGTGTGAAGCTGAGATGTATATATATCTAAGATGCTTGAGCTAATCATTTTTGAGTCATCGATCAGTTATCCTTGGATTACTTTCTAGTCGCCATGATGGGATTGAAATGTGAATTTATTTTTTGATGATGTCATATTGTGACATGTTTGACTCAACCATTTTGGAGTCTTCGATCAGTATGATTTTGAGATATTCTTGGTTGCTTGTTGAGAACCATTTATCTTGAGATATATTTTGGTTATTGAGAACCAATTGATACTTATGATTATTAGTGATGCCTTCAGTTGCCAATAGAGAACTGTTGTGGTCATGATTTTCTATGGATGCTTTTTCAGATGCTCATGGAGATTTGATGATTCTTATCTTGGAGATTTGATGATTCTTATTATGGATATTTGATGCTTTTATGCATATTTGATGATTTTATTATGGATTATCTTTTATGATTTTGAGATTTATGATTCCATGAGCTTAGGGTAGGTAATCTACTTGTAGTGTCGAGAAGTGGCTTGCAATGGGGACCGGGGCCCTAAGTGGCTGCCAGGGTAACTCATTGTAAGTTTGGTTAATAAGTGATAACATTTACAACTAAATGGGGATTAAATGAACCTAAGAAGATAATTGTTTTGATGTTCTCGCCCATGCCTTGAGTGCTTGTACAGGCTAGGATGGGAGTAGTGAGAACGCATGGTTGCGATCGTACATTCCATAGTATGCCTCATCAGTATGAGAGGATACTAGTGGCCGCATGAGATCAGTATGGACTCGTGGATTTTAGCTAACTACTAGGGTAACTTGTACGTGATAATTGCGATGACACTTTCCTGCTTGCAGAGTAGGTTTCTTACATGTCTTTGTGTGCCTCTGGGAATTAGATGTCGGTTTTGTGTGATGGAACCTTTGAGTTAGTATACTTTTAGGATTCCTGAACTTTTTATGCTCTGTGTATTGATATCCTGTTTGGGACTTGAGATTATCTCCTCAGCACGGTGGGAGTGGACCACTTAGGTTCCACGCGGTTAGGTGGTAGTGTATTTTCACTCTTATCATTTGAGATCCGTCTGAGACACCGTGGCTGGAGTATCCTTGGTTGGTATTTATTCTTCATTATGTTCTTGGAGCATTAGGATAGATAATATACCTTATGATGGATGTATTTACTGGTATATTTCTTAATTGATGATTTGCTTTACTTTGCATATGTCAGTTGATGATTTATTATGCTTTACTTTGCATGTTAGTAGGATGTTTTAGGAGTGACATTCTTACTATGTTAATACCAACGATCTCTTCGGTGCTTTGGAATGTTACGCACGGATGGATGGCTAGGATCCACAATGGTCTAATGATGCTATTTACAGTTGGGAGGAACCGTGCACTTAGTTATTTATGTTTGTGATATATGGTTATCTTTTGTGATGATGTGTCATGTATGATATGTGGTTTCATTTATGTTATTGCATCATGGATTAATATTAGATGATGATGATGTACTTTATTTACTTGAATGTTTATTCTTTTAAGCTTTTCATACCGTGTGATATGTACAGTGGATGATTGAGCTAAACTAAAATATAATTACAATAGGACACTTGTATATTGTTTAAGTACATTGGATGTATCATTGTTATTTCATAAGGATGAGATGTTAGATGAATAGTTAATTTAGATGTGATACAACGTTAATGGATCTTTAAAGAATGTAGCCTGTTATGTATATATGTTATGTTTATTTTCATTTGAATTGTTGCTTTTGCTTCTGCAAATGTTATGAATGGTTTTATCTTTCATGTTTAAAATATAAAAAAAATTGTTTGGCAAACTTAATAAAATTCTTTGGATCCCTTGGTGGGGCATTACAGGCAACATAGGCTACCATTTTGAATTTATCTTAACCAACCACAGGAACAATGCAAACAATGTAGACTAGTGAAGGTTAAAAAATTATTAAATTATTTTTCTTAATTTTTAAAACATAAGTTTATAGATTTAAAAAAAAAAAAACCAAAGTATGTTATATGCAGGTTTTAATGACATTAGCATGGAGAGTTGTGATCAACGCTATTACAAATAATCTATATAGTTTATTATATTTCCAATGTTTTGATAGTTTATAATTTATATCTAATGCTACAATGATGAGTGAGGAGGAAAGAGATTTTTTCAATGTGTAATTTTAAGTACCTCTCATTTTGACAATGATATTTTAGATGGAGTAGCTTGAAAATTTATAATACATTCATCATTTATATATAGGTACTTTATGTATAACATGTACCAATGATTTTTATTACAATTATGGATGTTCTTGACTTTAACTTATTTGAAAAGAGAATATAGTTTATTGTATTTTGAATGGCTGTTTTACTTACGAATTCTCTATTAGAGGTAATGAAATTGTTTTTTTTTTGTTATGAGCCCAAGATTACATAGAGACAAGAAACAAGTGATGCTGTGGAATAATGTTAGTAATGTTGAAGTGGTTTGATTACTAATTTTTCAAATGCATTTACTTGATATCTTCATTAAAATAATTTAAATGTCTTGTAAATGCTTTTCTAGTTAACTATGACTATCTATAAATATATAGTTGTAATTTCTCAAGTCAAGGTATTTATCACATAGGTTAGTGGGATAGTAATCAATTGATGGAAATAATGCTTCAAAAGGAATTAAATATAGCTTTTTTACTAGATCAACTATTCTAGGCTAGTAAAGTATTTGTGAAAAATTAACTATTGCAGTCACTGATTATTAATCTCCTATCGTAAATGATTATTAAACTGCTGAAAATAAATTTCCAGCTAATATCGAAAAATAGCACAACTGCAACTTCACTTATAAATTACGGAAAGAAATGCGCAACACAATGAACACAATATTTTCGGACAAATTGTCCCTGGAAAAACCCCTAAGGGAAAACCAGTTCTACAGATGAGAAATTATATTAAACTTCAGCAAATCAAGAGATACAAAATTCCTTGCCTCTTATTGGCAAAACTTCGACAACCTCCTAATTTCTCCCATTGATATTCCCCACTGTTATCCCCACACTAACACTGCACCCTTGCTAACACTGCAAGACTATTTGCTAACACTACAAACGTTTCTCCAAAACTTCATTTTCTCCAAATGCTCCCTTGACCTCCTTTTATACTACTCTTATTAGTAAACTAACGGCCGAGATTGATTTACAATCGACGGTTAAGATTAAGAAAACTCGATAGCCAACAATAGAATTGGTTGCAAGGTGTCCAAAAGGGAATCACTAAAATTAGTAAATAATTATCCTTGCAATAACCATTTACTAATTCTTGGCAAGTGGACGAACAGCTGTCCAAACTACCCATAACTAATGCTGCTATACATAGATAAAGACGAACAGCTGTCCAAGCTACCCATAACTACTACTGCTATTTTCGAGTCAGAAATAACAACTATCCAACTAACAATAGTTAATAGTATTTTGAGGTTCAATCTTAGTAATTCAAAAATTTGCTCTTTCTATTTCAAACAGTTGAGTTTGAATCGTAACATACTTAGCTATTAATGTTTTATTTGCAACAAAAGTCTAAATAAAGACATGATAGCTTCAAATCAACTATACATTCACTTATAGGGGTTGAACATTACATCAAAGAAGTGTGAAATATTAGTAATTAAAAAAATTGGTCTTGTTGTGTATAGTTGTAATTAGAATCTATTTAAATACTATTTGATTAAGATTAGTCACACCTTACTTTATTTAAAATTTCTTATGAATGATAGATTAATTTTAATTCTAATTGAATATAATTAAATAACATCTAAACTAATATAATACATAAAATAATGAACTGAGTTCTTTTAACATCCACTTCTATAAAATACATTTTAAAATTTAATTATTATTATTGATTTATTAAATTAAGTATTCATAAATATTATAATATACAATTTTATATTTTATTTCGTATACATATGTAGTGTCTCTTTATTTCAATTTTTAATTTATAATAATACCAAATATATTATATTAATTCCATAAATAATAAAATCTTTTTCAAAATGAATTTCAAGACATTAAATGGATAGCTACTGTAATGTCCAATCTTGCTGACAAGCTTGGTAGGTTTTGGATCTCACAGCAAAGGGCTGAGCTGACGACAAGACTGATAGGGCAAGTTGAGTAGGCGTACACGGGCGTAGGTGGCATGGTGATGCGAGGCATGTATGCATGGGGCATTGGCGCAAAAAAGTTTATGTTTTAGTCGTCACCCCCCATAGAGATCGTAAGGATATGACCCAAAGATTAAACACTTTTACCTTACAGTCGAAAATCCTTAGTTTAGGAGAATGCAGTGACCATTGACTTTATTCTTTCAAAGGGTTTGGTATTTGAGAGTCCAAGTTCACTACAAGCCTCTTATTAACCTAGGGAATGAGGCAGCATAGGATTCTCAAGCATTACAAGGCTCTATGTGAGAAAATCACAAGTACATTAGTGTGCATCAACATAAAAATTTGAGCAAAATTAGATTCTTAAAGTGACTAGTCTCCAGTCTTATTTGACTCCAAAGTAGTGAGTCAAAGTGCTAGTCTCATTCCTGTGTATGCCCCACAAACAAACTCTTTAAACCACTGGATTGAGATTCGAACACTGATTTCTCTTGAGACATGTTAAGAGAATAAGCTAAAATTGATTTGTTAACAAAATAACAAATATTCAGAGTCTACAATTTATGTAGATGCTAGTACAAGTTTGCATGGCAACGAATGTAATTGACATAAGACAGTTCTCTCAGTCCAATGTGTTTGTAATATGTACCACCTAGTGTATTACCAGGCCAATGATATCAAATAATTGAATGTTTCTAGGGTCGGGACGAATAAATTAGACAAGAAAAGAGAATTAAATTTTTGGATTTTTGAAATGGGGCAAAACCAGGCTAATATCCCCAGCTTTCATTATAAAATGAGTATAAAGAAACAAAAAGATTTTATTTTTTAATGAGCATCTTTTAACACATAGCTAAGAGATTCTCCTGCTTTTAGCTTCTCATCATGTACTTTAATTTTTTAAAAAAAATCATTTTATCTTTTTGAGACAATTCTTTCAAGCTAAAGACAATGTTCTAGACACCACTAATCTGACTCATATTATTTAGAGGTGAGTACTGTAATGAGCTACTCCTAAACCCCTGAACCAATAGTAAGAATCACAAGCCTATGGAAACCTAGATTTAAAACTCTCAAGACACTTATAAAGTTGAGCATTTTTGACATTTTCACTAGCATCAGAAATCCCATTAGGCCCACGAAGCCAATAAACTATACAATTCCCTCTGGGTTCTTGCAAAAACATGCTGGAAGCATTTGCCTCATTCGTCAAACTATACTGCTTAATTTCAAAGTTATCTACTACAAACTTAGACAATACATTTGATTGGGACAAAATTGTGTGAGTGGAAGACCCCTCTGATGAGTTGAGGTTCATAAAGATGAAATTGTACATATATTTGATGGCCATTATGAAGAAGAAGTTGTTGCCCAGTCATTTTCCACTCTCATGAAAACCCAAACCAAGTGAAGCCTAAAACAATGATGGTTCATGAATACAAACACAGACATCACTTTGTGCAAATCAAGGAAAACCCTTTTGCAAAAGAAAAAAAACTAAACCAATTTTCTCCTTAATTCCATGGGAAAGAGGGCAACTTACAGGGCTCTAAGGTCAGCTCTTTTATTTTTATAATATCTTTTAGTTTTTATAAGATCTCATTCAATCCAAAACTAAGCTAGTATTCTATTACAAATACTGAGATTTTTTCAATACCAAGACTTTTTCAATCATTTTACAATACCCAATGATTTCTCTTCTTAACCTTTGACATGTTGATGGTTGTAGTTTAGCTAATTTGCTTTGATAGTGTTAACTATTATTGAGCCTTTGTTAAAAAATATGTAGTGTGCCTCTCTTGTGATTGTTGCATTCCCTAAGACTTTATTTTCTCTTCTAAAAATCTTGAAATGCCTTTTTGTCTTGAGATGATTTTATGTCTTTTAACACATGTATTCTAGATTTTATGTGGTCTGATTGTAATTATCATTATCAATTCCAATGTGAAGCTCCTTTGAATATTACCAGTAATGTAAATGATATTGTCTTGTATTAGATGTATAAGTTTGTCAAAAAAAATTAGTGCATGGACACTCCATATATGCCCAATTTTATTCTACATATATCATTTTCCATTTAATGTGCATGCCCAAGACAAGTGTCATCTTTGAACGATTTGTTTATCTTAATTTTGTAGCTCATTTTCTTTATAAATCCTAGGTGGGTGTGAGAATTTTCAAAATTCTAAGTTGTTTTGCTCATGATCTTTTATGGAGCCTATTGTGGTCTATAATTTTATTTAATACATCAAAATTACTACTTACAATGTTCTTGATAGGAAATCCTATATATTTTATGTTTCATGAGTTTTCCTTTTGCCTTTTCCTAAGATTTGATGGTTCAACATGTCCACAATACACACTAGAGGCTGCTCTCTAATTGAGATTTTCTTTTAGAGAAGCAATTAATACGCTACAACTATATTTACAAGAAAATGATATAGAAGCTTGCAAGCCATTTAAAGAAAACATAGATATCCCATTATTGAGGGCAATTTCATCTTCAATTAGAAAAGATGTTGATGAATTTTTTTAATTTGTTCCAAAGTACAAGTTCAATGATTTCTTGCCCCATTACCAAGTTATAAGAATAGATATCCTAAAGACAAGTCTTATAAACAAGGATATGTTTTTCCATGTTACTCATAAGTACTTTTCATCACAATTTTTAGTGATGCATTGAAACACACAATGTGTTGCATCATCGTTATTGGCTTGCCTAAATAATTTGTTAATTATTGATTATTGGAGGGTGGTTTTATTCACATTTGGCGTTATTTCCATCTCATACTAATGATTCAAATTTTGAAAAGTTACTTGGCATTAGCACACTTAGTTTTGTTCTCTTTTTCCTCTCACATGCGAAGTTTTAATAGGATGTGACAGGTTTTTCTTATTGACTCTCATCATATTTTCATCTAAAATACTTAAATCCCCTCCTTCAACCATTTTGGGCTGTTAATTTGTGTGACTTGACCACCAAAGTACATCACCATTATTTTCTTCAGTTATCAGTTTATTTAGAGTTTTGATGAGTAGCGATTCATCAGAGGTTTTAAAAGAAAATTCAAGGGAATCATGGGTTGTCATACCTGCGAACACAAAAAAATGGACTACTTAGCTCTCAACTTACACATCAATCCCCCTTTAATAGATGAGGAAATTTTTTTCTTATCAAAGATGAAAGCTTAGCAATGGCTTTTAACACACAATGCTCTGAATGTAAGAGACACGTGTACAATTATAGGTGAAGAAGTTGTTTGCAACATTCTTCCTTTGTGTTCATTTATGAAAACATCAAACTTGCTTTGGAGCTAAAGTAGCTTAGTTTTGTCGCAAGTAGAGGGGTTCTAGGTTCTCATTTACTCTACCAAATTAGGGCGAAAGTGAGCGCCTCTTTTTCTTTTATTACATCATAACCATAATGAAATTCCATATGCTTTTCAAGATTACCGTCAAAATGATGTAACCAGGGCCACTATTCAAGCTCTTCTTGTTCTAGATCTTAATAGGGAGATTATGTGCCTGCGAGAAATGCAGAGCTTTGGGAAGAAGCGGTAGTACACATGGAAGAATTATATGAGCTCAATGCAAGTTTTATTTGCTTGAATTTGGTAGTTTGAAATGCTCACATCCTATAAAATGTGCAGTAGAAAATTCAAGAACATATGGAATTCCTATTACAATGGGTTAGTTTCAAATTAAAGGACTTATTAATAGTTTCAATGTTTTCAAACTTTTTTGGTCTGAAAATTTTGAGATCATTCAGTAGCTATATTATTGAATTAAATTTGGTCTATTTCTTGTTATTTCAATTTTTCAATTACTAAAGTTTCTATTCATTTATGTTCTAATTTCAATTAGTAGAAGTTTGTTTATTTATCTTTTTAAATTGAAATATATCATTTTACTACTAGAATATTTATGTAAAGTTATTAACAATTTTACTATTAGAAATTTGTATATATATATTTATAAATTTTCTGATGGATATAATATATAATTTTTATGTCATCTTTAAGTAAACATTCTTTAAGCATTCCCTTTGATTCAAGATATATCTTCCATCACTATTATTACCAAGAAATCTAAATAATAACTATAAATAGTAAATGAAAAATAGAAATGAAAAAAATCAATTATCTAAAGAAATGGTCAATCTTCTTAAGATGATATAATAATTTATAAAAAAATTATATAAAATTTAATGATGCAAAAAGAAAATGAATTTTTCTCCCCTAAGGTACCTAAATAAATATATTTTATAATAAATAGAAATTTATATATATTTAAAAGATATTTCAATTTTATTTTCTTCAAATAATATTTTTAATAATATTTAATTTTTCTAATTATATAGAATCTATTTTTTCATAATTTAGTAATTTATTTTTCTTACATACATACTATATTATAATAATTAGTTTTAAATTTAAATTCTAACAATAAATCAATCTGAAATTTGATGAAAATATAATAATTATCTATAAGTTTTAAAAATTATCTATTTAATTAATTATTAAACTTTGTTCATAGTTTTGTTATCAATAATGTTATATTTTAGTAATCTACTAATAAAATGTGTGATAAATGTACAGGATTTTGAATAAATATATTTTTAAAATGGTAAGCATTGATTAACTTAAAAGCGAGTAAATGTAAATTTTGAGTAAATCTCTTCTTATAATAATTTTTTTGTTTACTGTAAGTACATAGAAAATATCTTTTGAATAATTACTTTTAAAAAGTGGTAAGCAATAAAACATTGCAAACATAAACTAGTAAACTTTTAGTAACATAAACTAGCAGTCCACTTTCCTAAATAATATACTTGAAGAATGTAAACATTAATAGTAAATTATTAGAAATAACATCCACACAATTTTGATACTAGGATATAATGTGGAAATTCGAATTGGGAAAAACTAGTAGTAAAATGTCACCAATCTTTCGCTCTTCTAAAGTGAGCTCTATTAGGAGGTAACCCTGTTAAAGTTACAAAACACATTGTTAAATGTGACCTAGTTAAAGAAATTTTATCACCCTGTTAGGAGTGGCCTTAGTAGAGGACTTTATAACATTCCATTAGAATGCCACCTTAGTTAAAGGATTTACATATGACTGTTAGTTCAACCTTGATTAAAGGATTTCAATATAGATACAATGGTTAGAAAGTAACAATAGGTTTTGATCTAGTAAATACAACTCACTTTCAAACATATATCACTATTCAGCTCAAATGTTGATCCACTGATTGGTCTTCGTTGTCATCTCAGTCTCTGATTCACTTGGCAACCCTTCAAGAAATCACTCTTTACTTCTTCTCAACTCTTCTTAGCCTTCTACTTAAGTCCACCAATAAATAACATCAACAACTTCTCCTATCTTACTAGATTATTCCTTGTATCTCCTTAAATAGGCAGTTCTAATCTTTTTTCCACTTAAACACCATCCTAGATCTTAGGATTTAGATAAGATTCAACACATACAATGAATTTTTCCACCTTCTTGTTCATCCTCTCCTTTTCTAGAAACTTCTATTTCAAATTAATCCATTGATCACTTACCTAATCCTTTCCTTGTATTAAATGTTGCAAGCCATCCATTCTTATCTTCCATATGCTTTACATATTCGAAGAAATCAACTCTTTTTGTTGGAACTCATGATTTCCTCATAAACTATCAAAATGTTGTTCCTTGCCCAACATTGTGCTCTGACACTCAATCATTACTTGGCTACTCAATTGCTATCAAAATTCTCTTCGACACATATACTGACACTCAGTCAATGTTGATGCTCAATTGACAATATTTTTTCTCAATGCATACTATGGCTTGGTCAACACTACTATCACTTGACACAAACTTCAAGTTCCTTAATCTTCTACTATGTTGCTCAGTCAAGCCTATGCATTTGGTCAATATTTAAGGGCTTCAACATAAATATCTTCTTCACTTATAACATGATTTAAACAATCACTTTTTCTTGTTAGAGTCTAACTAATCAAGTGCCAATTTGTAGTTTCTTCTCATAACTTGACCTTTCCTCGAGGTGATTTTTTATGACCAGCTTCTCAAATCCTCTTCATCAATCATCTAGATATGACACTAAAATCAAATAGGAAAGTGTCTTACCAATAAGGTTTGACATAAATGAAAACATAACAATTGTTCTATTATAGTTTCCAACAATCTCTTTCTTTTACATTGATGACAACACCTCTAGTTACCATGCAATCCAAAATATGTACTGAATCAAGAAAACTCCCTCTAAATATAGTAATCTTCATTAATATCCTTAGTTTCATTTTGATTCTCATGTTTGTGTCCAACAATCTCTTTATTTTAGCTTTATTCTGATTCTCATCCATACATCTCTGATATGCAATTCATAAGCTCCCTCTATCATACTAGATCATGAAATCAATCACATTCTTCTGTATTGTTGAAAACACCTCTAGTTCCATGAAATCCTTATTGCTTATTCAATCTTTCCTTCATATTGATCACTACATAGGTAACTGAATTACATCATCTCCATCTTTAACAACAATGCCAAAGACACTTTTTCAACTTATGCATATTTTCATGTAGATATTTTTAGCTCAGTAGTAAACTAATCATTTGTCATCTTTATATGACTAATAACATTATTCAGTCCTTCTTCATCTACTACTACTTTAGGAAACTCCTAAAGTAGGACTGTCTACATCAACTTGTAAGATATTCTAATCAATACATTTGATGCAAAGCACCATTTTAGCTTAAGTGGCCTTGTCTAGGGGAATCGCCCCTAATTTGTCTCTTAGATATTCATGAGCATCCTTAGGTAAAGCTTTAGTGAATATATCAACTATTTTCTCCTTAGTGTTCACATACTCCAATCTCACTTCTTTGTCTTCAACTAGATTTCTCATGTAATGATACTTGATAGTAATATGCTTAGTCTTTGTGTGCATTACAAGATTCTTTGATATGTTATATGTTTGTAGCAATAATGTTATCACAATAGATAAGAACTAGATCAGTGACCTCTTCCTTCATACCTTTCAATAATTGCTTGATCCATATGATATTTGAACAATTCACTAATGTTGTCACATATTCAGCTTCAACTATTGATTGAGAAGCTCATTTTTTCTTCTTGCTTGTCCATGAAACTAGTCTCTTTACTAGAAATAATGCTCCACCACTTGTAATCTTTCTGTCATCAAAATTTCTTGCCTAATCTGAATCAATGAACACCTTTAGTTCAAACTTATCATTCTTCTTATAATACAATCCATAATCTTTTGATCCTTTCAGATATCTTAGTATCCTTTTCACTACCATCATGTGATTCTCCTTAGGAATTGTAGAATATCTTGCAACTATCCCAATCGCTAATCCAATATCAGGTCTATTGTGAATGACATATTTCAATTTTTCAATCATTGATCTATATAATGTATGGTTTACATTAGTATAATCATCATTTTTAGATAACTTATGTCCTATAGCCATAGGTGTACTAATTGGTCTTGAATCTTCCATTCCAAAAGTTTTTAGTATCTCCTTGATGTATTTAGATTGAGTAATAAAAATACCTTGCTTTATTTGATATAATTATAAACCAACATAGAATTTGATCTCACCAAATTGATGCAGGAGCATCCTAGGTGTACTTGAGCAATCTTGTATCACCCAAAGATATTTTATTTTCAATTTTTTCTATTTTAATAAGGACTAGTAGACATGATGGTTACTATTTCTAGGAGCTTACTATTTTTAGTAAGTTTTTCATACGAGCTCAAAATGTTCTCATTTTCTACATGAAGGTTCATTTTAGAATTTTAAGCCTATCATAAAAATCTCATTACTCCAGCTTAAGTATTAGAGAAGTTATTGCAGATTTTTAGTGGAAACATTTGTAAAAGAATCTTGAAGCTTACCATTGGAGGCCTTACAGTGCCTAGATGAGGTCTAAAAACTCAATGAAAGGAAACTTGCACTATTCCAAGCCTATAGATCAGGCGCTGGCATTTCTAAAAAGTGGTTATAATATCCAATTAGAGCAATAGTTTGAGAGTTATGGCTTTCCAAAGTTGGGCTACCCAAAATATCTAAATAATTTGTCAAAAATGTATTTAGCCGACACTATATGTATTGTTAAGGTCTGTCGGCCCTAGATATAAGTTTGAGCATCTAGAACCTTCCAAGGTAGCATAAAATTGCTTATTTAAGGAAGGCCTAAACATTGTCTAGGACAACTCTAGGTGGTAATTCCTAGCTCAGTCTTGGAGATTACTATAATGAAGGCACCAATGTGGGTTAGCATATTATACTTGTGAATTTTGTAATTCTACATTTGCAGTGCAAATAAGAAGTCCATATTTTGTTCTCACATTTGTTGTTGTTTAATTTTTTTTTGTTATATATTTATGGTATTAATGGGAGCACCCTTTATCAAGTGGTACCAGAGGTAGAGTTCTTGAGTGTGTGAAAAAATTGCCAACGTGAGGTAGTTCGCACTAGGACTGTGGTTTGGACTAAGAATGTAGATAGATCATTGACTGTGAGGTAGTTTGTACTAGGATTTCAACAGAAGCACAAAAATTCCTCCAAGAAGAGAGTGTGGTGGAAGAGTAGTAGGTGTTACACTTGAGGGTTTTAGAGCCCTCCAAATATAAATGCAAGCATTGGAAGAAAAAATGTGTAGAGGAACAAATCTTTCCATAAGAGATGAAAGTAAGGATGAGGAAGAAGAAGAAAATGTCAAACTAGAGGTAGTTCTAGAACTAGAGGAAGAGAGACCTTTTAGGGCCATCTCCAAGATTTAAAAAATACCTAAGTTTGAGGTTCCCACATTTTTGAAAAATATTAACCCAGAGGAGTTGATTGATTGGATCAATGAACTAGAGTACTTTGAGTATGAAGATATTGATGACACTGAGAGGGTCAAGTTTGTGAAGGAGAAACTAAAGGGATATGTAAAGATCTGGTGGCAAGAGGTTCAATTGGAGTGAAATAGAAAGAGAAATGACATAGTCACAAAATGGGATAAGATGATAGCTAAATTGAAGTGACAATTCATTCCCATCAATTATGAGCTTGATCTGTTGAAGAAAATGTAAGGGTTGAAGCAAGCAAGAAAACTTGTTCAAGAGTATACTGAAGAGTTCTAGTACATTCTCATTAGAAACGGCCATGCAAAAGATGATAAGGAGAAAATGTCTCGTTATCTTAATGAGTTAAGGCCAAGTATTCAGGATGAGCTAAGTCTAGGTTGAATGAATAGTATTAAGAAGGTATACTAGTTTTTCCTAAGAGTTAAGGAGAAATTAAGCAAGAAGTTTGACAACAAGAATAGTGAAAGAGGTTGTGGTGGAAGATTTGGTGGGCAATCTTATGGAGGCTCTAATGATGATCATAAGAATAAGGATGAGGCTAAAAGTAGTAGTTAGAACCAGAGGGGAAATAATTCCAATCATTTCCACAATCAGAACAATAGAGATCAAAGAGGAAAAGGTAGAGGACAAGGATCTGGAAGAGGAGGCTTCCATGGAAAATGTTTTCACTACAAAGAAGAAGGGCATAGGGCATTTGAATGTTCCCAGGACCAAGGAAGGACAAATCAAATAATAGAAGGCCAGGCTAGAGTTGCACATAATCATGAAGATGACAAATCATCACATTATGAAGATGTTAAAAGTGTTGGAAGCATGAATGTTGATGATATTCCTATTGGGGAGTATTGTAGATAGGTTATCATGATGATATGTTACATTCATGACTGTGTTTGTCATTGATGTCAACATAGTAGTTTTATGTGGTATCTGACAGAATAACAATAGAAAGATCTAGTTAGTATGGATAGATAATGGCATACATTCAGTAGTGAGGTTAAAGGGAGATACTACTAAATGATTAGTATATGTAGCTAATCTTGGAAGCATAAGATATTAAGTCTGGAAGAAGTTATGCAAGTTTTGGTGAAGATTGTTCTAAGATAGAGTTTATAGAGGCATGTTATGGTAAACTTGTTATATCTCTTAGCAAAGTTGTTATTCTGAGAAGTCGAAGTTAAAGATGTGAAGAAGACACGTTGATGATGACATGGCTGAGTTCTCTCATCATAATATTATGAGTATAGAAAAATATTCAAGTTGCAAGGCAGAAGATTAATGTTATCACTAAGTGAACATACTCTTAATGTGTTCCTATAATAATTGATTGAGAAGGTGTAATAGCTGACTTAGGGAATTATTTTATGAATTTGATATAAAGGAAGGACATTTTCCTTTATCATGTGTATCAAAGAGAAGTTTTTTGTAATCAACACAAAGAGTGGAATGTGAAGTTGAGCAGGGCAGAGCGAAAGTGAAGGAAACTTCATTGCCGAGGTTTTATTGTGTGATTCAAAGTTGGATACTTGGATCCAATGTTTGTGACCTAGTCTACAAGGTCTGATAGTGATTGGTTTAGTTAATAGAATAGAGGAAAGAGGAACTTAATAGTAAATTACTTGTTTCAGTAGTGAGCTCTTCTTGTAATTGAAATTGCATGTTTGGGCAGTGGGATCTTCTTGTATACATTGTACTACAACTCCTAATAGGGTTGGCACAACTCCTAACTGATCTATAAACTAGGATTTACAAGTTTTATGACTTAATCCAAAATACAGATATAAATTCCTGATCCTTGTAGTAAATGCATGGTTATGTATCTTAAACCGTTGAAATTACAAGAATATTTATGCTTTAAACACTTAAAATTAACAATGTGTTTAATAACATAAAATAAAGAATATAACTAAAAAAGAAATGAGAGAAATAAGAAAGAGATAGAAGAGACACAAACAATTTGATAATGAAGTTTTTCTAATTAGGACTACGTCTCCGGGTCTGCTTCTCAATTCAAGGACTGTTTTATTAATATCTCCAGGCAAAACATGCCTTCTTACAACATCCAAGATTCAGCCTTTACAGTCTCTCTCTTTCTCACTTGAAGATAATAACTTCATGCTTAGAATAATCTCTCACCTACAAGCTATCTCAAGAATTACAAAACTTCTCCAAATTCTCCTAGGAGCAAATTTTTCCTTCCAAACTAAATTGTCCATCTCTTCTAAATTCCCCTCCTTTTATACATAAAATTTGCCTTATTTGGTCTAAAACCAAATAACCATTTATCTCCCAAATTACATAACAAATTAACCTATTTTGGCTTCCATAATTTCAAGCCATACAAAATATAAACTCCCTTTGTTTGGCTTGTATAATTTTAGGCTATACAAAATAAACTAACCCAACAAACAACCAATTATATGTTGTTCTTATTTACCTACATATTAAATTTGGGTTGTTTAACAAATTTCCTAAGTTATGACTAATTTGGGGTCTATTAATGTATTTTTGAAGGGGCTTGGATAATAATAAACTTTATAGCTTGCATGCTAATCCCGAAATAAAGTTAGCTCCCAAAAATCAAGCAAAATAAATGCGTGAGATGTTAGGCAATTTGGTTCAAATCGTGGGCCCCTCATGCTTTGACTTTAGAAAAGCTGAAAATAAAGCTTTAAATAACCTAACATCCATAATTTTTATAAAGTGTAGCATGTGGTGTAATGGTGGAGGAGGAAACTAGTAGAAGGGAGGTTTGGGGTTCAAATCTCCAACCTCTATTTTGACCAAACTGCCTACAAATTTCAAATCGTGGTCCATGGTCAACGCTTGATCAATATTGTACATGGGGCAATTTGTGATTTATCGAAGAGATGATCCATGGTTAATGCTTGATCAATATTGTATATGGGGCAATTTATGATTTATCGAAGAGATGACACATGTCAAATACAGATTGGGCCAACTGTATACTCTGCCACATCACCCTACCAGCCACATCACTTCCCACATCAGCATACATGTTGATTGTACTTTTGCTGACATCATCAAGATCACATTTTTGCCACCCAAATTCAAATGGTCATAACTTTCACATACGGACTCTACTTTTGACGAAACAAATGCCATTGGAAAGCTTGTGATGAGATCTTTAATTTGAAATCCATTTTTGACCACTTTTGAGATAGTTAAATTTTTGTCTTTTTGTCATGCCTTTGATCAAGTTTGACCAAACTTTGACCAAGAATATCTTTTTCATATGAGCTCCTTTTTTGACTGTTCAAGTTGCATCAGGTTCCATTCTCTGAGCTCTTTGTAGTGATGCTAAATTTGAGAGATTACGAGATTGTAAAATATTTAGGCCTTCTAGATCCACCTGGATCATTCCTCCCCACTAAGAAGCTTTTGGACCTCCAAAAGTCTATTTTTATGTACATTTTGAATAAGGGCAATGTTGCCCCTCTTACCTAGTATCATCTGTATGTCCTACTGGAATTTTGAACATCTGACCCACCACAAACATAAAGACATATGTGATAGCACTGTTGACACAATTAACCATAAATCCACCAGTTTCCACTATTACATCCATCACCCATATAGTACCAACTAGTAGAAGTAGAAGCAACAAAATTAAAATAACTGATGAAATGGAAAAAATATCATCATTTTGGACCTCTCGTACAAAAACATCATTAGAAAATGAACCTTTTAGATCCTCTTTTACCATTACTAGTTGAAGATTGGATTCTACTTGCACTTGATCCTCATTGGCTACTGTAGACATGAGAGTCAATTTACTGCTTGCATTTACAATCATTTTCAAATGTCTTGTGTTTACAATTGATCCCTCATTCTTCATGTGATGAGCTCTTATAATGTATTCAATTCCATTTTTAAACAAGTGATAACTGTTATGTTCCCTATAGAAGATAGCTTTCCTATCATCTAAGTATGGGCTACCCAACACAATCCCACAGATATCAAGTGGAACCACATCAAATTCAACCTCATCTATGAACTTGGATGTTATTGCAAATCTTAACTTACATTTCTTAGTAACTCACAATCTATTATCATTGCACACCCAACCTAAAGGATAAGGTCTCTTATGTGCCATGGTTTCCAATCCCAATTGCTTAACAACTTCTTTTGAAATCAAATTGACTTGGGACCCACTATCTATCAATGTATTGATTTTAGTGTTCTTTGAAATCACCCTTATATGAAAAAGTTCACACCTTTTACTATCTTCAGGAACAACATGACTTTTGGAAGTGGGAGCATATAAAGCATTAGTGGTAGAATCAACAAAAGTTTTACCTTTCAAACCCACAACTGATATTGTTTTCTCATCACCATAATCTAATCCAGGATTCTAAACAATAGCTGTAGACTTTTGCTTTCCCTTTTGATCCTTCTTAAACCACTTTGGTTTTAACTCTGGATGCAATTTCCAACATTTTTCTTTTGCATGTCCTTTCTTCTGACAATGTGAACATGTAGGCTTGTCACCTTCCTCTTTCTTCACCATGGCTACTTTCTTGCCCTTCTTGTGTCCTTTGAAAGGAACCAATTCTTTATTTGAACTGAAACTTGTGTTTCCTCCACCTGCTTCAATATGAGTTGCTTGAACACATACTTCATCAAAGTTAGAAGGACTAAACATCAATATTGTATGCTTCAAATAATGATGCATTCCACCTATATAATTTAATAAAGTATCTTGCATGTAAAGAGGAATTCCAAGAGTTAATGCCTTCTTCCTAAACACCTGTGTATACTCTTGTACTGAATGCCCTTTACCTTGTTTTAGATTTTGCTAGTCCATAATGGCTTGTTGCATATAACCCAAAGGATAAAATTGTTTCTTCAAAGCAAAAGTAAATTCATACCAAGATGAAATGATTTTACCATGTGCAACAAGATCATCTTGGATCTTACTCTCCCACCAGACTAATGCAGTACCTCCCATTCTAAGAGTAGCTAGCTAGATTTTAGAAGAATCATCCAAAATCTTTTGAACCCTACAATACACTTCAATCTACTTAAGCCAATTATCCAATTTCTCTGCATCTAATACACCACTATATATAGGCAAATCAAACTTAACATCAAGCTTTAACAAGGGTGTCTTCACAGAATGTTTCTTTTTAGAAGAAGTAGATAGGGAAGAAGAAGACGATGAAGAATATGAAGAAGATGTTGATGGAGGTTTAGGAGGGTCACTACCACCTCCTACCCCTTTGCCTTTGTCATCTTTTGATGAATATTTAGCTTCTTCTTTCTTCCTAACCTTGTTTGCCTTTCTCAATTGTCATTCATGCCTCTCTTGAAGAAGAATGTCCACTAAAGCTTTCAACTCTAGAAAATTTCTCTAGAAAGCTTCCACATCAAACTCAAAAATATTTTGTTTAGATGCCATCTCTAATTGAGGAAAAGTCCTTCTTTTCCCAATATCTAGATTGAACTCTGCAAGTTCACCTTCTCCTTATTTCAACCTCAACTTGATTAACATTCACCACCTACAATTTTGCTGCAAAAATAGGCTCTGATACCAATCTTGATCTATAAACTAGGATTTATAAGTTTTATGACTTAATCCAAAATACATATATAAATTCCTGATCCTTGTAGTAAATGTGTGGTTATGTATCTTAAACCATTGAAATTACAAGAAGATTTATGCTTTAAACACTTAAAATTAACAATGTGTTTGATAACATAAAATAAAGAACATAACTAAAATAGAAATGAGAGAAATAAGAAAGAGATAGAAGAGATGCAAACAATTTGATAATAGAGTTCGTCTGATTAGGACTACGTCTCTAGGTCTACTTCTCAATTCAGGGATTGCTTTATTAATGTCACCAGGCAAAACACACCTTCTTACAACATCCAAGCTTTAGCCTTTACAGTCTCTCTCTTTTGCACTTGAAGATAATGACTTTGTTCTTAGAATAATCTCTCACCTACAAGATCTCTCAAGAATTACAAAACTTCTCCAAATTCTCCCAGGAGCAAATTTTTCCTTCCAAACTAAATTGTCCATCTCTTCTAAATTCCCCTCCTTTTATACATAAAATTTTCTTTATTTGGTCTAAAACCAAATAACCATTTATCTCCCAAATTACATAACAAATTAACCTATTTTGGCTTCCATAATTTCAAGCCATACAAAATATAAACTCCCTTTGTTTGGCTTGTATAATTTTAGGCTATACAAAATAAACTAACCCAAAAAACAACCATTTATATGTTGTTCGTATCTACCTACATATTAAATTCAGGTTGTTTAAAATTTTTCTTAAGTTATGACTAATTTGGAGTCCATTAATGTATTTTTGAAGTGGCTTGGATAATAATAAACTTCACACCTTGCTTGCTAATCCCAAAATAAAGGTAGCTCCCAAAAATCAAGCAAAATAAATGCATGAGATGTTAGACAATTTGGTTCAAATCGTGGGCCCCTCATGCTTTGACTTTACAAAAGCTGAAAATGAAGATTTAAATAACCTAACATCCATAATTTCTATAAAGTGGATCATGTGGTGTAACTGTGGAGGAAGAAACTAGTAGAAGGTAGGTTTGGGGTTCAAATCTCCAACCTCTATTTTGACCAAACTGCCTGCAAATTTCAAATCGTGGTCCATGGTCAATGCTTGATCAATATTGTACATGGGGCAATTTATGATTTTTTGAAGAGATGACACATGTAAAATACAGATTGGGCCAACTATATACTCTGCCACATCACCCTACCAACCACGTCACTTGCCACATCAACATACATGCTGACTGTACTTTTGCTAACGTCATCAAGATCACATTTTTGCCACCCAAATTCAAATGGTCATAACTTTCACATATGGATTCTATTTTTGATGAAATGAATGCCATTGGAAAGATCATGATAAGATCTTTAATTTGAAATCATTATTGACCACTTTTGAGATAGTCTAATTTTTGTCTTTTTGCCAGACTTTGACCAAGCATATCTTTTGTATACGAGCTCCTTTTTCACTTATTCGAGTTACGTCAGGTTCCATTCTTTGAGCTCTTTGCAGTGATGCTAAATTTGAGAGATTATGAGACTATAAAATATTTGGGCCTTCTAGAGCCACTAGATCACTAACAGGGTTGGAATCTCCTAATAGGGACTCATATGCACTAAATGTTGTATTAGACTCCTAACAAGGTCCATCCTCTAACAAGGAATGTTTATATTAGTACATCATCTTGTGGGCATCATTTCCACTAGGATTTTGCCTCTAATCAAGGCTTTCCCTAGTTGACATAGCTAGTGTAATTGTCTATGTGCATCTTTTTATGGTTGCTATTTACTTTGGTTGAATGGATAAGATTGTTTAAGGTTGATAAATGTTTTAATTGTTGGATAACTGATTCACCCCTCGCCCCCCCCTCTCAATTATCTTGGTGGACTATTATTTCTAACAATTTGTATTAGAGCATCAGGTCCTCGAAGATAAAGTTTAACAACTTTGGGAGATTAGTGGCATGTTACTTTAGAAAGACAAGAGGAAATTTTGACACACAGATGATGGAGATTCTTGGTGAGTTATCAGATTTGTGTAAAGAATAGAGCATTGAATTTTTAGATCCAAAATCCTTCTATTGTATAAAAAGGAATAGAAGGACAAGAAAAGATAGATCTAGATCTCAAGAAGACATAAAGATAAAGGAAGGTATTGATTTACTTATGAAAAGAGAGCCAAAAGGTATGAAATTTATTGTCTATTGGACATGTAAAGAGTTTGGTCATTTTTTGTTTAGATGTCTTGGTCATTTTTCATTTAGATTTCCTAAGAGAATGGAAAACTAGAAAGGGTTCACTTTCTAATGAAGATGAAGAGTTTAAAGAAAGTATGGAAAGATTCTTGAATGATTGTGATGATAGAGATAATTAGCCTGAATTAATAGAAGAGATAGCTTTGGTGACTACTGTTGAGAGTGCAAATATGAGAGTTGATGAGAAACTTAGGATACAAGAAAGAATAATTGATTATAATTCAGATGATGATGTTGTTACTAAACCAAGGAATGATGAAGTATTCCTTAAGACTAATAATGATTTTTAGAATGAAGGAGAGAAAAGTTAGGAACAAAGCTTAGAACCTTTAGCAGAGCCAAGAATTGAGATAGCAACTCCTACTTCAAGTAAGAATATGAAAAAGAATCATCCACCCAAGTAGATCATCAGAATTAGAGATAAAGGTGTGATGACAAGAAGTAGAGTCAATGAAGAACTATGTTTGATATCTCAAGTAGAACCTAATAATGTAGATGAAGCATGTAAAGATGATAATTGGAAACAAGCTTTAAAAGAAGAATTGGATTGGATAGTAAAGAATGAGACATGGGAATTGGTCCCTAGACCAGTAGACAAGAATGTGATAGGAACTAAATGGGTATTTAGAAACAAGATGAATGAACAAGGCAAAGTTGTAAGGAACAAAGTGTAAAGAAACTTGCAATTAAGAATATAACCATTTCCACATAACCCATATTAGATTTGAAATAAATATGTAATTAAAATCCACATGCAAGAGAATAGACAACATACCCAACAAAATGTGACACAAGATATACCATGAGAAACCCTCATTGAGGGAAAAATCCAGCCTCCAAAAGCATCCATCACCATGTATTATTCAACAAAAATATGATTACAATACAACCATGGAAGCCTTCAAATCCATATGCACAACTGAGCAATCCATGTGAACAAGAATGAATGCACATGCCATGCCATGCTTCCAACCTTCACAAATTCTCCCTTGGCTAACCTATCAAGCCTTGTCTCACTTGACTCTTGTCTTTTTCCCTTTTTTTCTTCTCACACCAACAACTACCCTTGTGGCTGCTTATATAGTAGTTGTTGATCAAATAAGTAAGATTGAAAAATGAGTGTCAACACACTTAACCATTTTCACTATACATGCCAATTATACAATGGAAGCCGAGCCAAAACTCTAACACATGCCGAGTTATAGATAGTGTCGAGTAGACTAGACGACAGTATGTGCCAAGCAAGTCATAGTAGGTGCCGAGCAGATGAGACCAATATGTGCTAAGTAACTCAAGAACCAATAGGAGCCGAGCATTGCAAAGTTAATAAGTGTTGAGTAACACAAGAATTCTATAGGAGCGGAGTAACGTAGGAAACACAGTGGATGTCGAGCAATCTAGAATACATGGTGTCGAGCATCAATATTACTTTATGTGCCAAGCAATGCAGGATCAATATGAATGTTTGTGAAATCACAAACAAAGATGTAAAATGGTTATGGATGAATCATAGCAGAATAAGGAGATAAGATCAAATCCTTTCTTTTGTCCATGCATTCTACATGTAGCCAATCAGAAAATTGAAGATTGCATGCAGCCAATGGGTGAATTTTTAGGATTTGAGCGAGAACATTTGAATCAAGGATGCATAAAAAACTACTAATATTTATAAGGGAGTCTTGATGCCATTGAACTTGTGAGATGAAGCGAGAAGAGAAGTGAGGAAAGAAGAACAAAAAGTAGAACCTATTATCAAGCTCATTGCAGAACATTGGTGTCAAAGATTTAGTGGAAAGGATGATATTTACACATCTAGTTGATCAGAACAAAACAAGGAACACAATTAGCAGATCAGATCTAGCAGAGATCAGTTATTGAAGAGTAGATCAAGTACCTGAGATTAGCATTAGAGATTGCATTAGATCAGGTGTATTATTCTAATACTCTCTCACAATTGTATTAGGAATTTGGAAATTCTATTGAGTTAGGTGAGTTTAACAGCTCTATGTAAATCCTTTAATAGGGTGTCATTTTAAGTTGAATGTTCTTAAGTCCTCTAACAAGGCACACTCCTAACAAGGTGTATAAATCCTTTAATAAGGTCACATTTAACAGTGTGTTGTAGCCTTTAATAGGGAAAACCATCAGAAGTGGTTGAAATCAATTGCTACAGTAATTTCGTGGGTATCATCCCCACCCTAGTTTTACCTTCTTATTCCTAGAGGGTTTTTGGGTCATCAAAATCTCAAGTGTTATGTGGTGATGCATGTTTGCTTCTCATGATTGTTTAATGTTTTTATGCATGCATGTTAATTTCAGTTATATGTTATTAAGGATTTAAAAAAAGAAAATAGGCTAGTACTTCTGATTCAACCCCCCCACTCTTAGAAGCACTCTTCCCATTAAGACATTCCAACAATTGGTATCAGAGCCAAGTTCTCTCAAGAAGAAGCCTAATAGCTTGGAGGAAAAGATCTGAAGATGGAAGTCTTCAAACTTGGGAAGATCATTGAGAACCAGGTAATAGATGTGCATCTCGCTCTACACAAGGTAGAGGAAGCTAGAGAGGAATTGAGAAAATCTTTAAAAAGAAGAAAGGAAATAGCTATAGCCAAAAATGATATTCACTACAAGGACATTGACACCACATAAGTATTTGCCAAAGGAGATTCCAAAGAATTTGATGCAGCAATAGCAGAACTGATGGAGAAAAATAGAGTTCAAGCAAAAGAGATAAGAACTCTTAAGATGGAGCATGAATCACAGGCCATGATGCTATGTGAAATCACTAAGCAAAAGAAAAGAGAAATCGAGGATAGAGTCATGATGGAAGATGAAAAAATAAATCTTGCAAACAAAGTTGAAGAAAAATGTACCAAATTAACAAGGATCTCAAACATGCAGGTGGATACACTTGGCCAACTAATGAATCTTCATCATGAACTCAATATGAAAGATATTGAGATCTCTACTTTGAGGATGCAAATGAAAAACTGCAAAATGAATTGAAGAGAGAAAAAGAAACAACAGAGAATCTCAACAATTCAAGTGAAGCTATCAAGTATTTTGAATAGTTGCTGAAATCCCCAAGATCAGCCCATGATAAATCAAGACTTGGATACACTAGCACTGAAGTTGGTGAATCATCAAAGAGTGCTGAGCAAAGGAGTAACAAAGGTAAGGCTACTAAACCCACTTGTCATTACTATAATAAAAATGGCCATACTACTAATTTTTGTAGGAGTAGAAGGATCAAGCAGCCAAACACACACAAAAGCAAGGGTTACTGTCACAAGTGCAACATGCAAGGTCATATGACACAAGACTACAGGTCTAAAGTCACAAGGACACAAAGATTTGATGGACACTTCCATAATTGCAAGAAGTATGGACATAGAGCCTTTGAATGTAGATCAAAGCCTATGTGGACACCAAATTAGCATGTAAGGAGGAACAACTATGTACATCATTACAATTGGGACTATAATACAAGACAAAGTTGTCATTATTGTCAAGAGTATGGTCACATACCTCAGAATTGCATCAGAACACACTTCAAGGGGAACTATAAAAGATGGTTGAACCAAACTACTTGTTTCAATTGCTTGAAAACTAGACATGTCAGGAGGAATTGTCCAACAAAGACCAAGGCACCCAAGACTGAAGTAAATAAGGGCAAATAAAAGGTTGATGAGGAACACATCAGAACAGACATGAAGAAGACATGGCAAAAAAAAGATGGATAAAGTACATCCAATGGAAGGGTCACTTCACCCAAGAGGTCAAGTGATCATATCTCATCCAACTAATCTCAAAATGAGCCTACAAGGTTGATGCATATAAGGAAGTATCATACATTAGCCCTAAACATAGAAGAAGCACTACAAAGTATAAATCTACATAAGATAAGATGCCAAGACAAAATTTTAATGATGATGCCGAGTTGTCGTTGGTTGTCGAGTGAAACTACTTTGGAAGCTGAGTAAAAAAGTCAAGTGGAAGCCGAGCAAAGCCTGTGAGTGGTTGCCAAGATATTAACAAAGTTAGTAGATGCCAAGTGAGAATAGCTGCCAAGTAAAATAGAGTGGATGCCAAGTTGAAAATCTTTGGAAGCCAAGTGATAGGTGAAGGTACAAGAATGCATTAAATGCAAGGTTTTTGAGTCGCTTAAAGGTGAAAATTGATTCATTTTGAGCCATTCAAATGAAGAGCGATTACCAGGAGCATGATTGAGCAATTTTCAAGCATTCAACTAGTGATTTACAGTGATTCAACATCTAGCCAAGCAATTTAAGCATTTAACTAGGTATTTCCTTTAGGTGCCGAGTTGTATAGTTTGTGAAGTTTACTTTAAACATCAAACCCTAGTTTGGTTAAAAATGGCGTCTGGTTCAAAGTCAACCCAAAGGAAGGAAAGCCATGAGATTCAACTTGTTAGCAATGAGTTTAAGCAACCTAAATTTAGGCCAATCCCAAAAGTAGCATACAAAAATGATCCCGTAGGTGCATTGTCTATGATCCTCGAAAAAGTTGTTATGGTCTAAGATGTGCATAAATGTCATAACTACAAAATAGGAGCCATAGGAGACCTAGAAATCTTCAACACCTATGATAAAATCTATGATAATGGTATATTAAAAGATGAGTTTTCAATTATAGAGAAGAAGGGTTTAACCAAAGCCCTATTTTTTCCAATCGTATTCAAAAGTAAGCGGATACACATAATACTTAGTAGAATTCATGATGGATCATTCTGGTTAGAGCAAGGACCAATTAAAATTACCAAGAATATGATTCATAGGGTTAAAAAAATTCCAACCCTAGATCAGCCCAAGACATTAAGAAGTGAAAAGAAGGAAACAATAGAGAAGAACACAGGTGCAAAATGGAATAATAGGGGAATGACAATTGACACAGTAAAATACCCCCTATTAGATTTTGCTATGAGGATCATATCACACAAATTTTATTAGTCCAGTAGATTGAATAACATGCCTTGTATAGCTATTGATGTTGCGTACAAACTGATAAAGAAGGATCATACATATGACCTTGCAGAGCTCATGTTGCAGCAAATTAATGAAAATCTTGGAGCAATTAGAAAGTCCAAGGGAACACAATGGAAATTTGGGTCAGTGTTAGTTTGTATATTCCTCAATGTGATGAAGGAATTCCCTTCATTTGGAAAAGTCAACTAGAGTCAGAATAAAACAATTGTTGATCAAATTAATGATTTTATTGCACAAATGGGAGATAGCTTTGATGATCAAATGACTATCTATTTTGATGATTTCAAGAATGTAATGAAGAAAAGAATTAGGATACCAGCCTCATTAGTGAATCAACATGAGAATGACATATGCTTTCTTGTTGACATTGATTATACTTATATCCAAGTAGTCCTTCCAAAAGTAAGATGGCTTAGACTATTGGGATATGAGCTTGATGTTGATCAAGCTTCTACAACTATTACAACATTACTTGTAGAGGAAATGGACAAAACTACCAAGGCATTTGGAACTTATGACACTGTCAGATCAAGAGTTGTTACAGAACTCAAGATAGCCACAATAGTGAAGAAGAAGGAAAAGCTGGTGAAGAAAATAAAGAAGAAATTTGGTGTTGAAGAAACAAGTGCAGTAGGAGAAGCAGAAGAAATTAGTGAAAATGAAGAAGAAGATGAGGAAGAGAAAGATGAAGATGAGCCAGAACAAGGGCCACTTGAACTGACCCAAGGCTAAAGTGAAGACAAAGATGAGGATGCCGAGGAAGAAGAAGCCAAGGAAGCACCCATCAAAGGCAAGGCTATCAAAAGGAAGGCAAAGACACCTCTTGCTTCTCAGCCTACATCAAAGAAAGCTGCCATGCCAACACCCAAGAAGCCAACAACTAGAGCTGTAACAAGGGCCTCCACACAAAAAGCTAAAGAGGAAGCTACAAAGAAGAAGAAGATAGCCAAGAAGGCATAGGAAGAGCCAAGAAAAAGGAAAAGATATATGGCTCAACCTGATACTGATGAGGAAGATCAGACTGAAAAGGTAAGTCATCCTCCTAAGTCTTCAATTGATACATTATGTGAAAAGATTAGGAATGGAGACTTAAGTGAAATGAAAAAGATTGACTTCAATAAGTTCACTAAAGAGGAACAAAATAAGATAGAAGAATCAGTCTATGCAATAATGGCACAGTTCAAGTATACACCTCTTGAACTAGATGGACAATTGCCAAAGGAATTGTCCAAAATTGTAGAAGACAAATGGCATTTTTGTTTGAAAATGGAGAAAGAAATGAGGGAATCAACCCTAGCAAGTATACTGCCTGATTTGACAAAGGAAAAAATAATTAAAGCAGTCAAAAGGCATAATAAAAGGTTTACACCAAAGGATAGGGCATTCTCCATTTTGCAAAATAAAATTGAAGAAGTTGTACAAGGACAACAAGATCATGGAAGAATTTGTATAAGAAAACTAAAGATGTCCTTGAAGAGGAATACAAAGAAGAAGCCACAACTAAACTAGAAGAGAGAAGAAAGAGGAGAGAAGAGAAGAAAAAAGTTGAAGAGGATGAAGGAAAAGATGCAGACAGGGGTACTGATGAGTAGCAAAGTGTGAAAGACACACAACTTCCACCTCCTAGTCCTCCTCACTCTACCACCACACCTGCAGAAATCATAGAGATTAAGGATGTTGTTGACACCTCAAGTCAAAACATCAATCCACTAACTACAAAAGATCTCACTAAGATCCTTGACCAAACAACTCTTCAATCACAGTTGTGTACAAGTCCCATATTGGTCAGTGTAGATGAGCTCCAAAAGTCAGTAGATAAACTCAAAGAAGCCAAGGTGTCACCACAAGAACCACCTCAAATCACTCAAACTACTGGACTTCCATTTCCACCACCTCCATCACCACCAAGAATAGCCATGCAAGCTCATCAAGAGCCCAGTGCAACAATAGGGGAAGTCATAGGTACATCAATATAGATAACAAGTACACCCTCAGCAGTAGTGCCACAAGAAGAGGATAAAGAAGAAACATAGGATAAGGAGGAGTCTACAATACAAACTTTGGTTGAATTTCCAAAAATAGGAACTCCTACCAAACCTATTCAACAGCCAAGTACTAACAAGTTGACCTTACAAGTCAGTACACCAAGCTCAAGTTCTACTAAGGTAGCCAGGATCATTCATTATGGTATTCTTGAGCTTGATGAAGAAATCCAAATACCCTATTATGATTCAAGCACTCTAACTGAGGAAAAGATGAATAAAATATAGAGTGCATTGGATAAAGGAAGGAGGCAAGAGGAAATGAGGAAAGACTTCAAATACAAGTAGGCAATGAATGAGATCAAAGATATATTCATGGATGCCTTCAGCCTACAACCTCCAGATTCAAGCAGGCCAATCCTTGAGCAACTATCTAATATAGTTGACCAAGTGAATAATGAAGACCATGATACAAATGTAAAACTAATGGAATGGTCAGAAAAGAAGTTTCTAGGCAAGGTCAACCAAAAGATAGCTAGTAACATTATTTTGGGATAGGTTGACCTAGCCTAGAAATTGGATAATGTAAATATTGTGTTAGGGAACATCTTTTCCCTTTATAGAAAATTGTGTGATATTTCTAGGTTCACACAAGAAATAAATTCAAAAATTTTGAACCTTGAGAGCAAACTAAAGCTCTCTAGCATGCAACTACCCTCAAATCCTGCACAAAGTGAGAAGCATTTTTCTCAAATGCTTCACACTCAGGGGGAATTAGCTGCATTATCAGCATAAGAGGCCACTATTAAAGAAAAGCTGATGCAGATTCAAGCCTCAATTACTCCTCATTTGGAAATCTTACACAAGGAGCAACTGTATGCTGAAATAGTCCTCAAGAAGGATCTAAATATTTCTACACATGAAGGACTTGTTGATCTAGTAGTAGAGCTTGCAATCCAACAAAAGTCATTGGATGCTGCATTGAATAACTGGGATGCAGCTCTCCAAATTCTCCTTGAGGTAAATAAGACATTTTTGGCCAAGCATGGCATTACCATTTAGAATCCTTTGACATAAGTATCAAAAAGGGGGAGAAAATATTCAAAGGGGGAGATAATGTAGGAGATAATATTTTAAGGGGGAGATATATTAAAGGAGGAGAAATGCATATAGTAAAATAAGGAGATAACAGGATTAGAAGGTAAGAACAGGTCAGAAATAGGTCAAAGAACAAAGTACATTAGTCACAATGGCACAAGACATCAGAATTCATGACATAATCAACTCAGGGGGGAGTCATAAGATATATTGTTGTTCACAATATCTTTTTGAAATTTTGTAAGTGAAGAATGAACACATAAGGTTTAGATCATGAATGATGAGTTAAGTGTTTTTGACACTCATGTCAAAGGGGGAGATTGTTGATCAAACAAGTAAGATTGACAAATGAGTGTCAACACACTTAACCATTTTCACTATACATGCCGAGTATACAATGGAAGCCAAGCCAGAACTCTAACACATGCCAAGTTACAAATAGTGCCGAGTAGACTAGAAGATAGTATGTGTCGAGAAAGTCACAGTAGGTGCCGAGTAGATGAGACCAATATGTGTCGAGTAACTCAGGATCCAATAGGAGCCAAGCATTGAGAAGTTAATAGTTGCCGAGTAACACAAGAATTCTATAGGAGTCGAGTAACACAGGAAACACAATGGATGCCGAGAAATCTAGAATAGATGGTGTCGAGCATTAGTATTACTTCATGTGCCGAGCAATGCTAGATCAACATGAAAGTTTGTGCAATCACAAACAAAGATGTAAAATAGTTATGCATGACTTATAGTAGGATAAGGAGATAAGATCAAATCCTTTCTTTTGCCCATGCATTCTACATGCAGCCAATCAGAAAATTGGAGATTACATGTAGCCAATGGGTGAATTTTTAGGATTTGAGCAGGAACATTTGAATCATGGATGCATAACAAACTACTAATCTTTATAAGGGAGTCTTGACGCAATTGAACTTGTGAGATGAAGTGAGAAGAGAAGCGAGGAAAGAAGGAAAATAAAAACCTATTATCAAGGTCATTGAAGAACATTGGTGTCAAAGATTTAATGGAAAGGATGGCATTTACACATCTAGTTGATCAAAATAGAACAAGGAACACACTCAATAGATTAGATCTAGCAGAGATCAGTTATTGAAGAGCAAATAAAGTACCTGAGATCAACATCAAAGATTGCATTAGATCAGGTGTATTATTCTAATACTCTCTCACAATTGTATTAGGATCTTGGAAATCCTATTGAGTTAGGTGAGTTTAACAGCTCTATGTAAATCCTTTAACAGGGTGGCATTCTAAATTGAATTTTCTCAAGTCCTCTAACAAGGCACACTCCTAACAGGGTGTAGAAATCCTTTAACAGAGTCACATTTAACAGTGTGTTGTAGCCTTTAACAGGGCAAACCATCTGAAGTCGTTGAAATCAATTGTTGCAGTAATTTTGTGGGTATCATACCCACCCTAGTTTTACCTTCTTATTCCTGGAGGGTTTCTGAGTCATCAAAATCTCAAGTGTTATGTGGTGATGCATGTTTTCTTCTCATGATTGTTTAATGTTTTTATGCATGCATGTTAATTTCAGCTATATGTTATTAAGGATTTAAAACAAGAAAAAAGGCTAGTACTTCTGATTCACCCCCCCCTCTCAGAAGCACTCTTCCCATTAAGACATTCCAATAGTAGCAAGTCCCACAAAGCCACCAAGTGGTATTACATAAACCATGTGCTACCTAACCCATTGAACCTACATTTAATATTGGAAATTTAATTCTTTTCCCAACATTAAATAATTACATGAAATATAACCACAATGTTAAAATATAACTCATCAAGTATATCCCATGGGAATCTTTACATGTTGCACATCCATCTAGGTGCAAAATTGAATAATAAAATAAAACAATGCAATATAACAATATTATGCAATGTGTGCAATACCCATTATCTCAACAATCTCCCACTTGTATATATTGCATAGGGTCAATTTGTAGCCACATAAATAAACAAGGGAACAATCCCTCCTAGCACATCCACCATCATGGATCAAAGTACACTATGTGCTCCATTTTTCTACCCACAAAAAAATCAAAGTATCTAGTATCTCAAACATGAACGATCTCACCTCCTACTATGCTACTGCCACCGAACATACATAGAAGACATCCAAAGAGAAAGCCACCCAACTTGTTGCATTAGAAGATCATAAAATCCTACACCAACTAAAATACCAAGCACAAAAACCTGATCCAAAGGTAATCACATGTATCCATAGTTGTCAAAATATCCATAGCTAAAGTAGCATCAATAGCAAGTGCCAAATCCATCCAACTATCCATACCTTCAAAGATATACCAAGTGAATCTCACATCATCAAATTATCCAATCTATAGCCTACAATCACAAGTCTTAAGAGAAATACCTACCACATATCTACCAAGAAGCTCCCACTACAAAAGATAATGTCAAATCTATAACCAATCCACTCACAACATCTCAAAGAAGTGAGTCCATGTAGTCTCAAGGACATCCACAATATGTAAACAATTAACCTGCAAGAACAACTCTCATAAAAAAAACTCCAATAGTCTCCCAAGCTCTCCACAACCAATAGAAGAAAGAGATACAGTAATAACCATGCCATATCTTACATGACATAAAATAACACAACCTAGTGATCATAATATCTAAACAATCTCAAATCTAATTTAAGTGAAACTGAACATCCAGGAAGAAAACCATGACCAAAGAGAAACCATGAAAATCATAACCTGTATCATGTCCTTCTACACACACCTCTAGATGTAAACTGTGCAAGTATGAACTCCTCCATAAAACCCCAACAAGAAGCCACAACACCAAAACCATACCATATAAAAAACTATGGATGTAAGCCTCTCACAAGAAGGTCAAACTCATAAACCATTCCTAATCCAAGGAATATGCCCAATATAAAACCATCTCCCAAACTCAACTAACATAACGACATATGAAAATGGAGATAACCAATGCTAAACCATCTCTCAAATGAACTCTCTAGAACTAACTCATGTACCATAGCTCAAGATCCATATCCATGAAAGACAAGCATAAACATAATGCACCCAAGAGAAACAATGGGCTATACCTCTCAACGAACAAACTGTTGAGTAGACCAAGAGTGGGGAATGAGAATTCTCATCAAGATATCCAAGTCTCTAACCAAGACTCATCTAAGAAAATTCTCCTCTCAATACCATATCAAGTGAATGCCCCTTAGAATTCTTGCTGAAACCATCAACTATCCCAAGAAAAATTTTTCTAATCCAAGAGAAATCAACATCACCATAATCTCTAAGTATCCATGAGCACCTATAACCAATCTATCCATGTCAACTCCAAAGGCAACATAGCAATATCATGAAGTATCTAGCTTATGATCAATGTACTTAATACCAAGAAACTAAACCAAGATCAATGTCAAAGTTCCAAACATGGCCTTAGGAACATAAAAATGATAAGATGATCTAAACCATCTCAACCAAAGAGATAACATGCTCCATATGAACGTACTATACCATGTCAAAACTTTAAATGTGTATCAAGAGTATATCATGAAATAATAATGAAACCATCCTAATCCAAGGATAACATGTCAAATGAAAGCATAGACCACACCTTTACCAGGAACTCCATTAGTCCTCAAGATACAACCATCTCCACACACCATGAAGAAAAACATCTCCATAGACCATATAGATAACCAAGAACCCCATGAGTGCTCAAGACCTAAACATCTTAACACACCATGAAAACAATTAAGTGCACCATACAAATATCAAAGATGCTTTTTAAACAATAGGATCTAAGACAAACCTCCAACATCTGCAAACACTCAATAAATATATCAATGCCAACAACTCCTACTCAACTATGATACCAAGCCACCTATGGAATCATAAAATCCATCTCTTAGATGAAGATCCTCCAGGTCTATACACAAAACCAAATTGTCAATACCAAGTGAAACCAAGATCTCCAAATCAAACTAGGAACTAATCCAACACTGTCACCTCATCAATACCACAAGCTCCCACTAAACTATGTATCCAAGCTATCCATGACACATGATGAAAAAAGCCATCATCTAACCATGAGAATCAACCAAGGCATCAAAAAATCAAAGAACTCAACGTGCACATCATGAGGACCTCAAAGAAACCAAATAACCATGATCCTCAACAAAGAAGATATACCACCATAACCAAATTTGAAATCTAAAGCAATGAACATCAAGGATGTACCTATATATCAAACCATGTCATGCCAAAATCCATGGCTCCTATGTGGGTTTCATAATAGATGAAGATAATTACACCATTATCTTTTTCAAGGATACCATATCTATTTGAAGACTACCTATTCCATCATGAAATACATTTGAATTGTCAACCTAGGGACATAGGACTTGAAATGGGTTAGCACAGTATGTGCACTAATTTCCTTTAAGAGTCTTAACACCTATGTTGCAGGAAGGTAAAATGCATGAAAGGAAAATATATTAATAATATAGAACAATAAAAAAACTTGGACTAACAAAATATAACTGAGGAAATCTTTGACAAATGAATCTAAACTAGTTAACAATTCACCATGATCATTTTTTGCAAGTGCTACAAGAACTTTCATAATAACAATGTTGTATGACTAATATAGTAAATCTATCTTAAACTAGGAAATTGCAAGGAATGAATCTACTCTACCTAAATCGATTCCACCTCCCAAGTGGGCCCCCTTGGTTGGCTTCAACTAAATAAGAACATTATAGGTATTCCAAAATCACTCTCTCTTTAAAATCCTTCTTTGATTACATCACTGAATAATTCACGAAGAACAAAAAAGAGTAACTTCTAAATCTTAAACTAGCATTGTCTATTTTTTCATTACTTTCTTACTAAGATGATCCCAAATCCATTATATAGAGGATTGAGTACTTTTTAAAAACATGACATAAAAGCCGTGAACAAACATCACCAAAAAAGAAGGTAGAACATCAACCATGACATAGAACATTGATTAAGCAATAGAATAACAACTCACTGGAAATATAGCAAGTTAATATTCTTGGTTTTCTAGAACAATAAATCCTCTATAGGAGTGGCTTATCCATAGCAAATGATCTGCACTTCCTTTGTCATGATCAGTCTTCATCATCTTCTTCCTTTAATATGGTAACCACCACTCTTTGCACCACTTCTTCATTTCCTAAAAGTTAGAAACATCTGAAATACATATGCATGATGACATTCCTACTCTTATTCAAATATTAGATCATAGATTAAAATGTTTATATAAAATACTACATTTAATGTATAATATTAAGAAAAGTATGTCATATCCACTATCCATAGGTTTAATATGTTCTAGCTGTATCCGGCATAAGTTCACAAGATATCTAAAAAAAATGTTTTGAAAATGTTTTTCACAAGGCTCAAAGGGTAAGTTCAAACTATAAAAACTATATCAAATTTGAGACATTGATATGCCTCATCATCTGCCCCCCCACTATGTAAATGTTTGTCCTCAAGCATTGTACTTCTTTTCCAAGGCTCTAAAATCTCCTACTATAGTCATCCCCTACTTCCCACTTTTGAAAGTGAAGAAAAATCCTTTGGTGCATCTCCAATGTTCACCCAAGTGTTCTTCAACCACTAGGTTTAGTATGGTAGCATCATTTCCATATAGATGCCAAAGAAGGGTAGGAGGCTAAAAAGTTAATGGAAACTTGCTGGAAATGTTGGGTGTACTAGGAGGATTTATAAGGTATGAGAGAAACATTATAATATTCAGGGACTGGTAGCATGGTAGGTTGATCATTATTAGGGGCTTTATTCCAAAAATGTAATGGAATTTGATTCACACATTTCTTGATTCTCTTGCAATATCTCATTGACAGGTTCATTTTCATGTGTTTCCACATTTTGCAGTTCCAATTGCATAGGAGAGTCATCTAGAATATTTTCAACTACTGATTCTATATGAGACTTTGAAATTAGGGCATTTAGGTTTTTAGTGGAAACTAGAGATACTCAACCTCACATACGAGTGCTTCTACACACAGGAACCTCTTTAGCTTCAACTACTTTGTAGGTCCACTTTGGTTTAGGTATGATTGGAGTAGACGCTGCAGGAGTGGTTGCTACAATAACAAACCTTTTTCTCTTTGTTACTTTAACAAAGGGGTTTTGGGCTTCCTTTTCAAGATTAGGGCTCTCTTTACCAACCTTATGCTTTCCTTTGTGTCTAGAAGAGCTGGGTATATCATCCTCTAAAATAGGCTCAATAGGCTTATTAAGAGAGGATTCTTTTTCTATTTCAATCAAATTCTGATTAGGCTCTGTGATTTCTTCCACATTTCCTAAATTTTGCAGAATAGGGTTGGCTTGAGGTTGCAAGGTTTTAAATTCAACAAATTCTACCCATGATACAAGGGAAGAATCCCTAAGAGACCTTTCAACTAAGAGTTTGATGAGGGCATGATGAGAAATATAATTTGTATTTCCTTTTTGAGTTTCTTCAGCACTAATAACAACATATTATAAAGGAAATTGGGGACATCAACTTGAATGTTATGTCTTATACAACTAAGCAAATTAAAATGATGAGCATGCAAGTTTGAAAACCTACCTTCATAGGTCAAATACCTAATAATGTGGGTTGCTAATTCTAGATATGGAGTTGGAAGAGAAAGTCTTTTACACCCTTTGAAATGTCCAGTTGAGGGTCACCTAACTGAAAGAACTGTGCTCATGAAGACTTGGCATAATGTTCATTTGGATAATGCTCTCCAATTGCTGGTAGTCCTATGACTTTTGCTATCCACTCCTTAGTAGTAATCACTCTCAATTCCCATATTGTGGCTTCCCCTTCATCAAATATTCTCATAAACTCTGTTGATACTTCTTCATTAAGCTTGGTTAATTGTAGGAAGTAGTCAAGCCATCCATAAGCATGAAATCACCAAATTGCTTGAACATCCACAAGTAAAATACTATGAATGACCGACTCATACCTCTGTAACTATCCTCCCATCTTGAAAATGTCTAGCTATGATTTTCTCTACTCTCACCACTCTGATAAGTTTTACCCCTTTTTACCTCTGCAAATTCCCTCTTCTCAAAATTTCAAATTGATCCTTTTGAGAAATGTCGTTACCACATTCTCTTAATAAGATTCCATTGTGTTTGGCATGTAAAATAATGATGCAATTAATATGAAGGAAATCAAGGTTTAACTAAAAGTGTTCAGTTAATAACTCTTAGTCCTCTCAATCATGTCAAACACATGAGATCTTTCCCAAAATTACAATGAAAAGGTACAAAAGATACAAAAAGAAATTAAAAATTAAAGGAAAATATTAGACTACTGCCAAAGTATAGCCTATAATGTGGATATGACTAGGGTAACATGGAGATGAAATTTGGAAATTAATATACTTTTTCACCCCGCCACCAAAATTTGACAATTGTCCACCCTTTAAAAATTTTGGTATAGGAGTGAGAAATTGGCTTAAGATTTATATGATACATTTAAAGCAATATTATATATAAATATCAAAAACTATGCACTAAAAATAAATAGAGTAAAAGTTGTTGTACCTGTAAATTTGAGAGCTTACATCCATATGCAAATTAATGAGTTGGCGAAGTTTGTTGACTGTAGAAAAGGTGCTAACAATATGGTTTATTGAAAGCAGTAAAAATAGAATTTGTGGGTGACATGGAGTGTGACTGGATGGTAGATAGAGAAATGAGATGAGTTGATATGATGAAAAATAAAAATGAATGAAATAATGGACCTCATATTAATTGAGGTTTTATTATGAGGGCTCCTCAAAAGTTTGTCATGATATTGCTATAGGAAGAAGGTTTTCACCCTCTGCTACAAGAACTATGTTCATAGGAGCTAGTAAACTGGTTGGTTGGAACTGTTGTAGGAACTCATCTTTGGTTTGTGGTTTATGATAGAGGCACAACCTATGGCCATTTACAAGTAAGTTGAACTACATAGAATCAATGGTTGTTAGTTGGATTGCTCCATTTTCAAATGCATACTAAATTTCATAAGGCCCTAACCACCAAGTCTGCAACTTCCCTAGATTCTCTTTGAAGCGAGAATCATATAGGAGAGCCCAATCTCCCACTTGGAAATTTTTATTATGGATTTGTGCGTCATGCCACTTCTTTCGCTACTGCTAAATGATCTCTATTCTTTCCAAATCTATCTTTCTCATTTCATCTAGTGAATTCAAGTAGAGAAGTCTCTCTTCTTGTGCTATAGGAAGACTGATGTTCAATTTCAAAGTAGCATGCAATGTTTTATGTTCAAATTCAATAGGAAACATTGCTTCTTTGCCATACATAAGTTCAAATGGAGTATATCCAATGGTTGTATTCCATGTAGTTCGGTATGCCCAAACAACTTTAGTTAATCTGTTGTTCCAATAATTCCTATGTATTCACACTATCTTAGTCAGAATGGCCTCAATTTCTCTATTGGTAACCTCTACTTGGCCATTTTCTTGAGGGTGATAAGGACTAGATTTTCTATGCCTTATGTTATATTCTTTCATAACCTCAGTGAACAAGTTTGATGTAAATTGAGCTCCTTGATTTGTGACAAGTTCTTTAGGAACTCCATAGCAGGTGAATATTTCTTTATATAAGAATTTAGCTACTTTCTCATCTCTTGCATTTTTCATTGCTCTAACTTCCACCCATTTAGTTACGAAAGATACAAAAAGAAATTAAAAGGTACAAAAGATACAAAAAGAAATTAAAAATTAAAGGAAACTATTAGACTATTGCCAAAGTATAGCCTATAATGTGGGCATGACTAGGGTAGCATGGAGATGACATTTTGAAATTAATACACTTTTTCACCCCCCCACTAAAATTTGACAATTGTCCACCCTTTAAAAATTTTGGTATAGGAGTGAGAAATTGGCTTAAGACTTATATAATACATTTAAAGCAGTATTATATATAAATATCAAAACCTATGCACTAAAAATAAATAGAGTAAAATTTGTTGTACCTATAAATTTTAGAGCTTACATCCATATGCAAATTAATGAGTTGGCAAAGTTTGGTGACTGCAAAAAAGCTGCTAACAGTATGGTTTATTGAAAGTAGCAAAAATAGAAATTGTGGGTGACATGGAGTGTGACTGGATGGTAGATAGAGAAATGAGATGAGTTGATATGATGAAAAATAAAAATGAATGAAAGAATGGACCTCATATTAACTGAGGTTTTATTATGAGGGCTCCTCAAAATTTTGTCATGATATTGCTACAAGAAGAAGGTTTCCACCCTCTGCTACAAGAACTATGTTTGTAGGAGCTGGTAAACTGGTTGGTTGGAACTGTTGTAGGAACTCATCTTTGGTTTGTGGTTTATGATAGAGGCACAACCTATGGCCATTTAAAAGTAACTTGAACTACAAAAAATCAATGGTTGTTAGTTGGACTACTCCATTGTCAAATGCATACTAAATTTCATAAAGCCCTAACCATCGAGTCTGCAACTTCCCTAGATTCTCTTTGAAGCGAGAATCATACAGGAGAGCCCAATCTCCCACTTGGAATTTTTTATTATGGATATGTGCATCATGCCACTTCTTTCACTGCTGCTGAATGATCTCTATTCTTTCCAAATCTATCTTTCTCATTTCATCTAGTGAATTCAAGTAGAGAAGTCTCTCTTCTTGTGCTACAGGAAGATTGATGTTCAATTTCAAAGTAGCGCGCAGTGTTTTATGTTCAAATTCAATTGGAAACATTTCTTTTTTTCCATACATAAGTTCAAATGGAGTAAATCCAATGGTTGTATTCCATGTAGTTTGGTATGCCCAAACAGATTTAGTTAATCCGTTGTTTCAATCCTTCCTATGTATTCACACTATCTTAGTTAGAATGACCTCAATTTCTCTATTGGTAACCTCTACTTGGCCATTTTCTTGAGGGTGATAAGGATTGGATTTTCTATGCCTTATGTTGTAATATTTCATAACCTTAGTGAACAAGTTTGATGTAAATTGAGCTCCTTGATTTGTGACAAGTTCTTTAGGAACTCCATAGCAGGTGAATATTTCTTTATATAAGAATTTAGCTACTTTCTCATCTCTTGCATTTTTCATTGCTCTAACTTCCACCCATTTAGTTACATAATCCGTGCATACTAAGATTTAGGATTTTCCACTTGATGGTGGGTCAATTGGACCTATAAAGTCCATACCCCACTTATCAAAGGGTGTTACAATAATCTATGGATTGAGTGGCATCTCATTTGACTTGGTTGGTTGGCCCATCCTCTGGAATTTGTCATAGTTGGTTGTATAAGTTATTGCATCCATATGTAGTGTTGGCCAATAATACCTAGTAGTAAGTACCTTTTGTGCTATTCTCTTTCCTACAAAATGGCCTCCACATGGTTCATTGTGACAAGCATGTAGTATGTCATATATCGCATCCTCTTTGACACATCTCCTTATGACCTGATCTAGTCCAACATAGAAGAGATTGTTATCTATCTAGGACTAATGAAAGCTTTTCTCTGCTAGCTTCCTCTTGTCTTTGTGAGAGAAGTGTAGAGGCATTCTATTTGCATCCAAATAGTTTTCTATGTTTGCATACCATGGTGTATGAGTTGCTATGTAGAACAAGTGCTCATTTGGAAAGGTATCTTCAATTGGAGTTGGATCTTCATCAGCAATGCATATTCTAGACAAATAATCAACAACTATGTTGGACTTTCTTGGCTTATCAATAATGGTAATATCAAACTCCTATAACAATAGGAGCCATCTTGCCAATCTACTAGTTACAATAAGTTTGTTCATTAAGTACCTTATAGCTAAGTGGTTAGTATGAACAAAAATAGGATATCTAGTTACATAATGTCTGAATTTTTTCTATGCATAAACTACAGCTAAAAGTTCTTTTTTAGTTACTATGTAATTTAGTTCAGATCCATGAAGGCTTTTACTAATATAGTAGATGGCATTTTCAAGATTGGCAAGCTTTTGTCCTAATACAACACCTACAAAAAAGTTTGATGCATCAATATGGATATGAAATGGAATTGAGTAATCAGGTCCCTTTAAAACTAGTGCCATGGGGAGGAGTTTCTTAAGCTACAGGAAGGCTTCATTACATTCGGGTGTCCAAATGAATTCAACTTCCTTAGTTAATAGTGTATACAAAAGACTAGCTATTTTACTAGCCTACAATAGCCAATATGACCTAAGAAAGATCTTACATCCTTTGGTTTTGTAGGTATGGGCAGTATTAGAATTACCTCTATCTTCACCAAATCCACTTGTATTCCTATAGCTAATATAAAATGACCAAGCACGATTCCTTCCTACATGAGCATGAAACATTTCTCACTATTGAGTGATAGATTATGTTCTTTACATCGAATAAGAACCTTTTCAAGATTCATCAAGGCTTCTTCAAAGATGACTCCAAATGTTGTGAAATCATCCATGTATATTTCCATGCAATCATGTGATATATTAGAAAAAATACTAATGACAACTCTTTGAAATGTTGTGGGGGCATTACACAGGCCAAATGGCAAGAAAAAATACGCAAAAGTATCCAATAGGCATGTAAATGTGGTTTTATCTTGATCTTCAGGAGCTATACTTATCTGATTATAACCACTATACCCATCTAGGAAAGAAAAACATTTCTTACCAGCCAGAGTGTCTAGAACTTGATCAATGAAGGGTAAAGGAAAGTGATCCTTCTTGGTTGGCTTATTCAATTCTCTGTAATCTACACAAATCTACCATTTCCGTCCCTTTTTAGGCACTATGATCAGTGGTGAGACCTATCTACTATTAGATATAAGGTATATAAAACTAGCATCAAGCAACTTTTGTAGTTTAGTTTTAACTATTTCTCTGAGGGCTAGATTAATCCTTCTTTGGGGTTGATAGAGTGGCAAGCACCCTTCATTGATATATATTCTGTGGGTGAATAATGTAGGACTTAACCCTTTCATATCCCCATAGTCCCATGCAAAAGCCTTTTCCTCTTTTTGAAGAAGCTATATTAACTATTTCATTTGTGTGGAAGGCAATTTGGGATTGACATGGAGATTATGACCCTTTGACAACTCAACAGTAGTTGTGAAATCAACCATAGCATCTTTAGGGATTGGACTTGTATCTAGTTCACATGGTAAAAGCTAATGGATAAAGTCTGGTTCCTTGGGCAGAAAACAACTCTCATTATATTCCTCATATGTAGTTAACTCTAACACTAAACTGTCAGATACATCCTTTTCTACCACATAGTTATTATTAAGAATATTCTAAATTACTGATTCTTCCTCCTATATCTTTAGAAAAGACTATCTAAGTAACATCATAAGTTGTGCTATAGAGTTAAACTCTTCCTCTCCATTCCCTAAATCTATCCATACAAATGTGCTTAAATTTGGTTGGGGTTGTACTGGAGGATACAGATTAAATTTCTTTGTTGCGTGCCCAACTAATATGGATATACTCCCTAACCTACAACTTATATTTGCATCGACCCTAGCTAACCATGGTCATCCTAAAATGATAGGGTAATTAGATAAATTGACTTTTGGGGATAGAATAATGAAACTTGTAGGGTACTCTAGAGAGTCTAGGGTTGCTACTATGTCTTCTATCATACCATCAAGAGTGACAATAGAACTATCTGCAAGCTGCAAAATTGTTGGGGTACCTCTTTTTCCTTCTATATTAAGCTTTTTCATAGTATTCTTAGTCATAATATTTATAGTAGCACCAAGATCAACCAAAGCATTTTTAATAGACTGACCATTTATAATCACATCTACAACTAGACTTCCTACATCAAAGTATTTAGGAATAGTCAATTTTCCTAGCATAATGTCAGCCAACTATCCTACAACATGGACTATAGTTGGGTCCTTTTTCTTTCTCCCAGGATTTTTTAGACATGCTTCTCTAACGGCTTTGCCATGGGTACAAGCAAGGAGTTGGGTTTCAATTCTGCGGAAGTTTGCGGATTGAGATCATAGTCTTTTAGAAACGGGTACCCATTTTTAAAAAATGAGTACCCATTTTAGGCTTGGGTGCTTGATCTAAAATTTGAAAAATGGGCACCCATTTTTTTAAAAATCGAGTACCCATTTTTAATTTTTAAAAAACGGGTACCCATTTTTGAAAACATAAAAAAATTGCATTTTTTAGAAATGGGTACCCATTTTTTACTTTTAAAAAATGGGTACCCATTTCTAAAAATTTAAAATTTTATTTTTTGGGGGGGATTTTGTATGCTAATTTGATTTTTTTCAAAATGGGTACCCATTTTTTGAATTTAAATAATGGGTACCCATTTCTTACAACATTGGGCTTGGTGAGACCAAGCCTATGCCTTGACCTCTCAAGATTTGGTTAAGGCATTGAACTAACAAATTTACACCTTGCCATAATTTTTAGAGGGTCTTCCCAATCAATTTTTTTTATGAAACAAAAAACCATTAGAGTTCTCACTATCCTGATTTTAGAAATATAAATTTTATAGTGCTATGATTTTATTTACTATTTTTGCATTATTTTTTAATAAAAGGTGGTACCTAAATGTAAAATAGTGAAGTTCACTAAAACTTTAATAACTTTTTAATTTTATAATTTTTCTAAAATTAATTTATATGTCATCAATCTACATACAATTTTTTTGAGGTTAAAAAAAAGATTTTTTGAAAAAAGTGAAATTTTGATCAAATTATGGTGTCCATACACGAGAGGTTTTAAAATTTACCTTTATGGCTAATTAATAGTTAATAATAAAAAAATTATTCAATACAAATTTAAGGAAAAATAGTGTCATCAATCTTAAGGTGTATTAGGTAACTGCCTTTAAAAGGATTTAAGAAAATTCATTTATTTGTGTCAAATTATGGTGTCCATACACGAGTGTGGTATGGTCCTGAAACAAGCATTTTGAAAAAGTGGTTTTTAAAGATCCATACCAAAAACAAAATCTATATTATGGGTATACAAATAAATTACATATTCAAAAACTAGATTCCGAACACAAAATTTTTTATTTCTAAATTTTTTTTATATTCAATTTCTAAATGCCTCAGATTTTGACATCAATTGAGAAGAAATTTCAAAAATAGAAAAAAAACTTCCACTTTTTGTCCAAAAGTGAGACCCAACTTGTTGCACTTACCCCCATAAATAATAACTTCTTTAATAGCTTGGAATAAAGGAATTTAGACATGTATGTTCTTTAGTTGATCAATGATGTCAAATGATTGTTCCTCTATTTGTGTAGGTTTATTGTTCCTTTGTTTGTGTAGGTTTACTTTCTATGAGCTTTTGTGAAAAAGGAGGTTCAACTGTTGTTTGAGTTTAAGTTGAGCTAGTTACATTGGTTGAGTCAACCACTTGTGGCTAAGAAGTTGTGGAATCTAATGCTGTAGGAGTATCTGGTATTTCAATTATGAGAGGTGGTTTACGCACTGGTAGGGTTGTACCAGATCTCAAATGTATATTTGCAACATTTAGAGCATAAGAAGGGTATTGTTGAGCATCAACAAAAGACATGGGTTGTTATGGCTGCTAGTTATTTGGATTTGGCTAAGGTTGTATAGGTAACTGAGTCCACTTTTGAGGTCCAAAACTTGTAGGTGGTGGCATTAGTGCAGCTTGTTGGACTAGAGGTGGTAATTGTGGATTACCAATATTTTGGTTAGGTCATTGTTGAGGTCCTCTCCATTGGTTTGTAGATTGCCAATTCCCTTGGGGTGATTGCCATTGGTTCTGCTGATTCTGCCATTGATTATTATTTTTGGTTAGACCATTGGTTGTTTTGCTAGCTTGGCTAAGAAGGTTGGGAATTCTAAGGCCATTGAGACTATTGGGGATTATTTTTGCCAAGAATTATTCCAATTAGGTTGACTATATTGTGGAGGACCTTGGGTACTACAATTTTTCCATTGATCACCATATAGATTTGAATTTTGTAAAGGGTCCTGAGGCATACTTTGACATCAGGCCCATGGTCAACATTGAGCAACAAAGAATATTTGCTCATCCTCTCCATCTATCTTGATATACTTAGTTAAAAGATGTTGGTTCTCTATGCTAGCAACCAATTTGCATTGGCAATCTTTCTTCTACTTTCGACAATGTGGATAGTACTTAGCTAACTACACCTTAGCTTTTGCATGCTTCTTCTTTGCATTCATTGTGTCAAGATGTGTAGTGACATCATTTATGATGTCCTTATTAAAATCTAAGAGTAGATTAGATATCTTGATCTTTGAAATACCCAAACTAATCCCTTTAGTTGTTGTGGATCGATGTCCTTTTCCTTTCTTCATAGTTGACCTTGAGTAGGTCAGAAAGATTTTCTTGAGGTCATCCCAAGAAGATTGATATAAATCACCACTAGCCATTAGGTCTAGTGCTTCTATACAATTATTGTTCAACCCTCTCAAGAGGACTAACTTTTGTGAATCCTCTGCTAGTACATGCTAAGGATTCTTCTGCAGTGTATACAAGAAACGTGAAACATAGTGTTCCAATGTTTCATCCTCCTTTTGTGATATTCTAAAGATATCATCTCCTCTTGAATCATTTTCCTTGTAATAATCTTTATATTTATTCAAAAATAGAGTTTTCATTTCATCCCAAGTACCTACTGCATTGGCTCCTAAACCCATGAACCATTGTAAGGTTGATTCTTTCAGTGTCATTGGAAACAACTTGAGCTTATTGGCATCAGTGTTATAGTCAAAGTTATGATAGAGCATGTCAAACTCAAATAAGAAAGTATCAATATCTTCAGTTACAAGGCCATAGAACTTCAGAAGAGCAGCTGTGGGTATATTTTTGAGATTAGCATTAGTAATGAGGCTCGAGAGAGGAAATGGAAAAGTAAGTTGTGCCATCACTGGAGGTATTCAATTATGAGGTTGCTGCTGAAAAAGAACATTGGGTATTGGATTGTTAACAACAGGTGGATTTGGAGCAGCACTATCAAGGAAATTGGCTAAAATTTCAGCAAAAGGTTGAAGACCACTTGTATCTAAAGGTTCTACTCTAGAGGATGATTCTATAGGAAAAATAGGGCTTGCATCCTCAAAAGGAAACTTAGTTTCTCCTTCAATTTCTTCATTTCGATTAATAGAATCTCATGGAAGAAATGTCCCATATTCATCTCATTTTCTACCTCTTCAATGCATGAAATTGAATTGGTGACTTGTTAATCAAGCCCACAATTTTGTTGTTTCTAGGTAACAAACTAATCTAAAAATAAAGGACTCATGAAGGTTCCTAGTTTGACACCATCTTGAAAATGGTGCCAAAAATGTGTGGGTTTGATAATAGATGAAGATAATCACACCATTGTCTTTCTCAAGGATACCATATCTATTTGAAGACTACCTATTCCACCATGAAATACATTTGAATTGTCAACCTAGGGACATAGGACTTGAAATGGGTTAGCATAGTATGTCCACTAAGTTCCTTTAAGAGTCTTAACACCTATTCTACAGGAAGGTAAAATGCATGAAAGGAATCTATATTACTAATACAGAATAGTAAACACACTTGGACTAACAAAAAATAATTGAGGAAAGCTTTGAAAAATGAATCTAAACTAGTTAACAATTCAAACATCCACCATGATCATTTTCCATAAGTGTTGCAGGAACTTTCATAGTAACAATGCTGCAGGACTCATACAGTAAATTTATCTTAAACCAAGAAATTGCAAGGAATGAATCTACTCTACGTAAATCTATTCCACCTCCCAAGAAGGCCCCCTTGGTTGGCTTCAACTGACTAAGAACACAATAAGTATTCCAAAATCACTCTCTCATTAAAATCCTTCTTTGATTACATCACTGAATAATTCATGAAGAACATAAAAGAGTAACTTAAAAATATTAAACTAGCATTGTCTATTTTTTCATTACTTGCTTACTAAAATGATCCCAAATCCATTATATAGAGGATTGGGTACTTATTAAAAACATGATATAAAAGCTATGAATAAACATCACCAAAAAAGAAGGTGGAATGTCAACCATGACATAGAACATTGATTAAGCAACAAAATAATAGCTCACATGAAATAGAGCAAGTTGGGTCTTCTTGGTTTTTCTAGAACAATAACTCCTTTGTAGGCATGGCTTATCCATAGGAAATGATCTGTTCTTCCTTTTCCATGATCGATCTTCATCATCTTCTTCCTTTAATACAATAACAACCACTCTTTGCACCACTTCTCCATTTCTTGAAAGTTAGAAACATTCAAAACACATATGCATGATAATATTCCTACTTTTATTCAAATATTAGAATGTAGCTTAAATTTTTTTATATGAAATACTGCATTCGATGTATAATATTAAGCAAAGTATGTCATACCCACTATCCATTGGTTTAATAAGTTATAGCCGTATCTGACATAAGATCACAAGATATTGAAAGCAAATATTTTGGAAATATTTTTCACAAGGCTCAAAGAGTAAGTTCAAATTATAAAAACTGTATCAAATTTGAGACATTAATATGCTTCATTATCACCATGATCACATCCAGGAACCGAATAACTAACTCTCAATATGTCCAACCTATCAGAATAAAATAGTCAACCACAATCCTCCACCATGACTGTACCTAATAACAACATGTCATCCCTTCTACAAGAACAAAAAATTAACAAGTCATGTGACTTAGGGCATAGACAACCCAAATCCAAGTCACCAATTTGAATATGCATTAATAATGAAAGATCAATAGGCAAAGACAACCCATAACTAAGCTATAAATGCAACCTATAAGTATAGACTATTAAAACATTGCACAACTTATAGACCCAACAAGTCATCATACATATCCAAACTAAAGACAGATAATCATATCATCATGAGACCAATTGAAAATATGAACTGAGTATACAATGACATCAAATCTTAAATCTCCAACATACAATGTCATAGGCTCACAATGTTACCATAGTCAATATATACCATAAACTGTTTAGATTAATATATCACCAAATAAACTATGTCAAGTCCACACCAAATTTGAACCAATATGTAGAGCTCTCCAAGAGCTTTCCATTGACTACTCGAAGTCCAAAATCTGTCTCCGTATGCCCAAGTTATGCCCTAATCTATGCTCAAAATAAATAACATCTAACTTTTAGGCTCTTAAAACCTGACAAAATATCAAAATCACAAAGCTAAACTACAACAAGTTGTACTTCTCTGAATTATCTTTCCAATGCCTAAAAGAAGTTTGAAATCTAATCTCCTAAAAGAAAGTTATGGCCATTTTACTAAGATAATATTTTAACCATTTTCACTACAATTTTATTTTTATTTTTTCATGACAAAAATTTTGATGGGAATAAACTTGACAACCATCAAGGGCTAAAACCAAAAAGCTCTTTTATTTTCTCTGAACATGGCCAATCTAGGGCATATTATATATCAAAATTTATGGAAACATTGACCTGAATCCAATAGTTAGGTTTGTTTTTACCCAAGAGGTCATTTCTACAAGCTTCTCCTAAAACCCTCTTTTAAATGAAACATCCAAATAATGCTTTTGCCCAACAATTTCATATACCCAAAATCTACCAACATCCCATCATAACAAAAAATCCAAAACCCTCACATCTACAATAAACAACTCATATATATTTCCCTATATTTCATCCTCTCATGTATTCCCATAGAGTCAATCTAGGGTTACAATAATAAAACCATAGCTTTGATACCACTTGCAAGAAAACTTGCAAAAAAGAATATAACCATTTTCACATAACCTATATTAGATCTAAAATAAATATGTAATTGAAATCTACATGCAACATACTAGACAACATACCCACGAAAATGTGACACAAGATATACCCTAAGAAACCATCATTGAGGTATAAATCCAGCCTCCAAAAGCATCCATCACCATGTATTTTTCAACAAAAATACCATTGCAATACAACCATGGCCACAATCAAGCAATCCATGTAAAGAAGTATGAATTGACACATCCCATGCCATGCTTGCAACCTTCACAAATGCTCCCTTGGCTAACCTATCAAGTCTTGTCTCACTTGACTCTTGCCTTTTTCTCTTTTGTCTTCTCACACCAACAACTACCCTTGTGGCTACTTATATTAAGCAAGCCCCACAAAACTACCAAATGGTATTACATAAACCATGTGCTATCTAACCCATTGACCCCACATTTAATATTGGAAATTTAATTTATTTCCTCAATATTACAGAATTACATGAAGTATTATCACAATGTTACAATAAAATTCATCAAGTATATCCCATGAGAATCTTTACATGTTGTACGTCAATCTAGGTGCAACATTACACAATAAAATAAAATAAAATAAAACAATAATATTATTAAATGTGTGCAATACCCATTATCTCAACACAAAGCAAGATTATTATCTAAAGGTTACTCACAACAAGAAGAAAAAGACTATGATGAGACCTATGCCCCTATGACTAGAATTAAAGTAGTAAGGTTATTCTTAGCATATGCAACATATAAGAAATTCAAATTATTTTAGATGGATGTCAAGTCAACATTTCTAAATGGAGAACTTGAATAAGAGGTGTACATAGAGTAGCCTGAAGGTTGTCCTTTGACAAATGACAAGGACATAGTATGAAGATTGAAAAAAGTATTCTATGGCTTAAAGCAAGCACCCATAACTTGGTATGCAAGGTTGGACAAACATTTGACAAAGATTGGATATAGCAAAGGTATGGTAGATAGTAATTGACATTAGATAGAAATTTATGATAGATTAATGATCTTGGTAATATTTGTTGATGATATCATATTTGGAAGAAATGATGATGAAAGTGACAAATTTGTAGAAGAAATGAAGAATGAATTTGAAAAGAGTATTGTTAGTGTAGTTTTTTACTTTTCCTATTTTGCTAGGTTTTTCCTACACTTTTAATAATCTCGCTTAGGTTAATAAAGCATGTCTTATTAGGTGAATGGTTGTGAGGTGTCACCTTCCTACATGTGAGCATCCATTAGCTATCTTGGGAAGATACTTTGCTATCTTTAGTCCAATAGATGGTTGCTCCTCATTGGTTGGTGTTGCCACCTCCTCCCTCTTCCTAGCCTATATAAGCATGCTACCTGGCTTGTATTTGCATCCTATTAGTTCTATTTTGCTTCCAGCATTTGCATTACTCTCTTGGAGACTAACTCTATGATGCTAAAGAAGTATGCTCTTCTCTTGCATCTTTGGATGATTCTGAGAATCAGAAAAGTTTTGACAAAAACGGTTTTTCTCTAGGGTTTCAATCTCAAATCTGATAACCAACTTGTATATTTGGAGTTTTCAATCAGTTTTGCAGGTTCCAACATGCCATTGATGGACTTAGGAAGCTGATTCAACATTTTCATGTCATATTCTGGTTGCTGGGGTCATTTTTTGATTTTTGGAGCCATTTTTTGCTATTAAAGGCGTCTGATTTACACTATCGCAACATCTTCTGTACATCAGAAAGAAAAATGCTTTCTGGGTTTTGTTTGCAGCCCCGAAAAACCATCTGGGTATCTTTTAGATTTTACATGCAACTATATATTTTGCAAAATTGAGTATGCAAAGCTACAGCCATACCCCTCTCCATTGGCAGTCGCAGATTTGAACGCAGTTTTCAAATGTCTCATTCTTGCTCATACGGACTCTGATTTTGATGATTGTTGTTATGAATTTGGCTAACTTTTTGTGCTCTATCCACTAGTGGAGTTGTTTTTTGATTTTCATGCATGAATTCTTCAGAAATTGCAGATTCTCAGCCGTGACTGTGCACAGTTCTCATTTTGAAAACTTCAGAGGATCATAACTTTCTCATACGACCTCATATCAAGGAGATTCTTTTTTTGAAAGTGCATGATTTTTCGAATAGATCGCAGTGGTGCTATTTATTTTCTTGATTATTGTGCCCAAGTTTCACTTTTAGCATATGCTCTTCATAAGGGTTTCTAATGCATTGAAATCAAGACCACTAAGTATTTCTTTCTAGTGGTAGTTGTAAATGCACTAAAATAAAGTGCCAAATCGTATTTCTTTGGGGGGGTTCTTTGATTGAGTAAAAAGTGGGGGGCATTGTCATGGCTGGCTTTTTAGCATTTTTTCTCTGCATTTCTTCATCATGGATTAAACAAATATGCCCATCCTAACTCCATACAATTACTTTGAGTGGAAATCACGCATGACAATTCACTTAAGGAAAGCTGGATTAAATAGGATAACTATGGGACTTGAAACTGAACCTGCTAAAGATGAAGATAAGCCTAAGTGGTTTAACAAATGTGATGAGGCATTTGGAACATTGTGTTTGTCTATTTCTCCTGACTTGCTATTTCACATTGAGTCTTTGGATACACCAAATGAAGTATGGACAAAGCTAGAAACACTATTTGGCACACAAGATTCAATGAGGGGTCATATGTTGGAAAATGAATTAATTAGTTTGAGTCCAGGCAATTTCAACACAATCCAAGATTTCTTCAGCAAATTAAAATCACTAAGGCTGCAGTTAAAACAATGTGGAATTGAAAAGAAAGATGAACAATTGATTCTTAGTATTCGCTCTAAGCTAAGTTTAGAATATTCTGTGTTTGTCTCTACCTTCTATGCTACTAAGGGTGCACTTGGTACTCAATTCACCATGCCATCTTTAGATGATTTTGCTGTCAATCTCACTCGACAACAGGACAAGCTAATCTAGATGGGCACTCTTAAGTCCTCTAAGTCACATGCCTTGGCTGCCAACCAAGGCACAAAAGAACAACAAGGACAAAGTAGTAACAACAATAGTAAGGATAAGAAACAAAAGAATAGCGAGGAGAAGAAGGATTAGATACCGATTTCTTCAAAAGCAACTATTGATACACCATCTTCCAAGGGCGATAAGCCTAAGAAAGAAAAGGTCAATTGTGCCTATTGTGAAAGACTTGGTCATGATGAACATAAATGTTTGCAGAAACAACTTGATCACTTGACATACATTCTTGAGAAGAATAATATCAGTGTTCCTAAGTCTATCAAACAAATTTCTAATGAAGGGTCTAACAAGGAAAAAGAAAACAACAAGGGGAAAGGAAAGGGCAAGGCCCTTTTTGCAGTTGCTTCCTCACCATCCACTTGGGTTCTTGATTCGGGTGCTTCACACCACATGGCTTCATCCAAGGAAGCACTTGCATCCTTGGAGCTGTGTACTATGCCTTCTATTTTGATGGGTAATAACACTCTTGTTGAGGTGTGTGGGAGAGGGTCTGTTGATGTGGGGGATGGCACATTCCATGATGTTCCTTGTGTACCCTCATTGTCAACTAATCTCCTATCGGTACACTAGATCACTCACATAGGTTTAGGCAAGCGGGTTGAGTTCACTCCTAATTCAGTGGAGATAAGTGAGTTGCACAATGATTCTACAGTTGTAGTTGGGAGAGCAGATCATCAATCACGACTCTATATGTTTTCTCACTTTTTTCCTGATCCTCCTTTGACTGTTTCACTCACTCACTTTAATGATGTGAGTAGGTTATGGCATGAGCGGTTTAGCCATCTTAACTTCCACTACTTGCATCAGCTTAACCAACAAAGCATGGCCACAAGGTTGCCTTCTACTTTGACATTGGAGTCACTTGGAATACATTATAGATCTTCTAATGGATCAGATTCACTTGAGCAGTGTTCTACCTCCACTTTTGATGCAGAGAGTGATTCAGAGGACTCACCTCCTTCTTCTCCTAGTCATCATTCATAGGTTGATGATTCTCCTCTAGATTCTCCATCTTTTGGTCCACTTTGGGCTAGACAGACCTTGCAGTTTGCAGGTGATTGGGTTGGAGATCCATCAGACACCAAGCAGACTCATTCACAATTCCAGGATGCTCTACATATCTTCATTGCTACTGCCTCAAATCCACAGTCCTTTCATGAGGCTTTTGGTATTTCTAAGTGGGATACAGCTATGCAGGAAGAGTATAGTTCCTTGATGAGGAACCACACTTGGGATCTTGTCCCTTTTTCTAAGGGAAGAAAAATTGTTCGATGTAAGTGGATCTACCGGACAAAATTTGCAAGCTTTGCTGGGGGTTTGGGATGCTTCATCTTTTGGGGGGGCCTCTTCCTCTCACTTGGAGTCCTAATTTTCTTTGGGGAGTCTCTTTTCTCTCTCTTTTGGGGGAATTTTATGTACATGGGTACCTCATCAGGCTTGACTTGCCGGGACCCATTTCTACATCCACCTAAGCTTCGCTTATGGGGGGGTGTTAGTGTAGTTTTTTACTTTTTCTATTTTGCTAGGTTTTTCCTACACTTTTAATAATCTCGCTTAGGTTAATAAAGCATGTCTTATTAGGTGAATGGTTGTGAGGTGTCACCTTCCTACATGTGAGCATCCATTAGCTATCTTGGGAAGATACTTTGCTATCTTTAGTCCAATAGATGGTTGCTCCTCATCGGTTGGTGTTGCCACCTCCTCCCTCTTCCTAGCCTAAATAAGCATGCTACCTGGCTTGTATTTGCATCCTCTTAATGCTATTTTGCTTCCAGCATTTGCATTACTCTCTTGGAGACTAACTCTACGATGCTATTTTGATTTTGTATCATTTGCATTCATAGTTTAGATATTTACTCTTTGCACTAGTTTTTTGGGTTATTAATCTTATTAGATTCTAATAGATAGGAGAAATGAAATATTTTTTAGGATTATAGATTGTTCAAGCTAAAGAAGGAATCTTTATTTCTTAGACTAAGTATTTGAAGGATCTACTGAAAAGGTTTGGTTTGGAATGTAAACCCATTGGAATACCTATGGTAATTGGAGAATTGTTATCTATAAAGGATGAGACACCTACTGTTGAGCAGAAGAAGTATAGATCTATGGTTAGAGGATTGTGATATCTAACTCAGACAAGGCTAAATATAGCAAATGCAGTTGGAACTATTGCAAGATTCCAAGTTGATCCCAGAGAAACACATTATGCAGTAGTCAAGAGGATATTTAGATACCTAAAAGGAACACTAGAGTTTAGATTGTGGTATGATAGATCTAATGATTTCACTCTAAATGCTTATACTAATGCTAATTAGGTAGGCAGTATGGATGATAGAAGGAGCACTAATGGTGGACCCTTTTTTCTTAGAGAAAGATTGGTTTTTTGGCTAAGCAAGAAGTATGATTGTACCTCACCAAGTATAGTAGAAGCATAATTTATTGCTGTAGAAAATAATTGCAATCAAGTTGTTTTGATGAAGGAGATGCTGAAGGATATAATGATAGAAATTAGTGAACCTATTGTCATACATTATGGCAATACAAGAATAGGTGTTGCATTCTAGGACTAAGCACATTTCTATTAAGTATCACATGTTGAGAGAGAAAGTTGTAGGAAAGGACATTAGATTGGAGTATGTGAGCACTAAAGAGTAAATTGTAGATATTTTCACTAAGCCTCTTCCCAAAGAGACTTTTGATTATTTATGAGGTATGATAGGGGTTATGCCCCTCCTACATCAGAGTAGAAGATGTAAGCATGTATCAGTCTAGTGTAATAGAGTACCATTGTTTTTCTGGATTGAATGTTGATGGTTCCTATATGGAGGAGTATTTGGGATGGACAAAGTCATCTAAGACTCTTGTTGGATGTTATTTTGAATAGCATCTTTGGACACTTGAGCTAGTAAGAATCAATTGTTGCAGAATTTGAAGGTTGCTGAAATCTTTGACATTGATGTCAATGGGGGAGAAGTTCAACATTAAAAAAAAGCAAGAACAAGTACAACATATTAAGGAAATTTTTAGCATGAAAACACTTTTGGAGAAATACAACATGGAAAAATAGAAAGTACAAAGGGAGAATGATTGATGAAGAGGATTTGAAAAGAAAGGTTAATAGTTTTTGTAGTTGGTATTCTTGGAACTCGATGTTTTTCATCTATGTTGCCATCGTTGCCAAAGGGGGAGATTTTTGGAAGCATGAATGCTAATGATATTCCTATGGAGAATTATTGTAGATATGTCATCATGATGATATGTTACATTCATTAATGTGTTTGTCATTGATGTCAACATAATTTTCTGTGGTATTTGATAGAAGAATAGTGGAAAGATCTAGTTGGTACAAATAAATCATGGCATATATTTAGTAATGAGGTTAAAGGGAGATACTACTAAGTGTCTAGTATATGTAGCTAATATTGGAAGCATAAGATATTAAGTATTGAAGAAGCTATGCAAGTTTTAGTGAAGATTTTTCTAAGATAGAGTCTATAGAGGCATGTTTCAGTAAACTTGTTCTATCTCTTAGTAAATTTATTATTCTAAGAAGCCAAAGTTAAAGACATGTTGATTATGATGTGGCTAGGTTCAATCATTGTAATTTTACAAGTATGGAAAGGTATTCAAGTTGCAAGGCAGAAGATTAATGTTATTGCTAAGTGTAATGTGTTCTTAATGTGGTCCTATAATAATTAATTGAGAAGGTATAACAACTGACTTAGGGAATTATTTTATGAATTTGATATAAAGAAAGGACATTTTCCTTTATCATGTATATCAAAGAGAAGTGTTTTGTAAGAAACAAAAAGAGTAGAATGAAAAGTTGAACAGAGTAGAGCAGAAGTGAAGGAAACTTCATTGCCAAGGTTTTATTGTGTGATCCAAAGTTGGATACTTGGATTTGAGGTTCATGACCTAGTCTATAAGGTTTGACAATAATTGGTTCAATTGATAGAATAGAGGAAAGAGGAACTTAATAGTAAATTATTTGTTTGGGTAGTGAACTCTTCTTATAATTGAAATTGTATGTTTGGGTAGTGGGCTCTTCTTACATATATTGTACTACAATTCCTAAAAAGGTTGGCACAACTCCTAATAGGGTTGGAATCTCCTAATAGGGATTCAAAGTCTCTTAACATGGACTCATATGTGCTAAATCTTGTAATAGACTCCTAATAGGATCCATCCTTTAACAAGAGACATTTATATTAGTACATCATCTTGTGGGCATCATTCCCACTAGGTTTTTCCCTCTGATCAAGGTTTTCCTAGTTAGCATATCTAGTGTAATTGTCTATGTGCATCTTGTTATGGTTGCTATTTAGTTTGGTTGAATAGATAAGATTATTTAAGATTGATAAATGTTTTAATTGTTAATAGAAGGTTCCTATTAAGTGGTGAGAATGAACCTAATCAAAGAATGAGCTTGTTTCACACAAGGTGCATATGTGAAGATAAGTGTTGTAATGTGATCATTAATGGTGGAAGTATTGAAAATCTAGTGTTAGAAATGATGGTCACAAAGATAAAGCTAAAGAGCTAGAAAAACCCACATCCATATCATATTGTTTGGGTGCAAGATGACCACAAGGTCATGGTCAATGAGAAATGCTCAGTGAAGTTCAAGATCAGAAGCTACCAGGATGAGATACTAATATCATACCTATGGACATATGTCATATGTTGCTAGGTAGGTTGTGGTAGTTTGATAGGAATGCTATACACAATGGGTGAGCAAATAGCTACACTCTAACCAAGGATTGAGTGAAGCATAAGTTGAAGCCATTGAAGGATAAAGAAGAAAAGGTATGTAGTACTACCAGAATAAGTTTTTTTGATGGAAAAGAGTATCTCAAAGGTATGAAGTGTAAGCATATGTGTTTTCCTATAATTGCAAAAGATACTTGGGAGAGTTTTAAATATTGTATTAGATAATATACTCGATAGATTGCCCCCAATGAGGAAGATCAGTCACCAAATGGATTTGGTTCTAGGAGCTAGCTTGCCAAACAAGGCAACACATAGAATGACACTAGCAAATAGTGAAGAGTTGAACATACAAGTTCATGAGAAGAAGGGGTTGATTGAAGAAAGTCTAAGTCCATGTGCTATACTAGCCGTATTAGCACCAAAGAAGATTGGAGAATAGAGGATGTGCATAGATTCTTGCACTATCAACAAGATCACAATCAAGTATAGATTTTCATTGCCAAGGATGGATGATATTATGGAGTATTTGAGTGGAGCTAAGTATTTCAAAAAGATAGATTAGAAGAGTGGGTACTATTATATTCATATTAGAGAAGGTGATGAATGGAAGACAACTTTCAATATAGAAGGACTGTATGAGTGGTTAGTAATGTCTTATGGGCTAACAAATGCACCAATCACTTTCACGTGGCTCATGAATGAGGTACTAAAGGATGTTCTAGGTAAGTTTGTCATTGTCTACCTAGATGATATTTTGATCTGTAGGAAGATATTGTAGGGGCACTTGATTCATATTCACAAGGTGTTTGATAAGTTGAGGGAAGAAATGTTGCTGATAAACTTGAAGAAGTGCAATTTTGTAAAGAAGTTGCCGTACCTCAGATTTGTAGTCTCAATAGAAGGTTTGAAAATGGACCTAGAGAAAGTGCAGGCTATCCTTGAATAGCCTACTCAAAGAATTGAGATAGAGGTAAGATCTTTCCATGGCCTGGCTAGATTCTATAGAAAGTTCATAAGAGGTTTTAGCAATATTTGTGGACCCTTGACTAAAACAATGAGAATTTAATGCATACCTCTAGTTTAGTTTTATCTTTCTTGTAGGCTTCCAGGAGTAAGCCCAACTCTAGGGGGAGTGAATGTACCCCTAGTTGACTTTTTTGATTGTATTGTTAGATTCTTTTAGGTAATTTTTTGATTATGTTTTATGATTGTCAATACTTGGTTACCTGATTTGATTATATGTCACTTCATATTTAGTTGATTTAAGTGATAAGTTACTAGTTATTTAATGTGTTTAGGATTATTTCAATGATGATATATATGTTCATTTGATGACTTTCAGTTATTTCATGATGTTAGTCAAAGGAATGATTTATATGTAGTTCTATGGTTGCTTACCCCATACTTGCATGTGTATGGTCTACTTGTCTATTTTACTTTGCATATGACATTTCTAATGTGGTTGATGAAGGGAGTCGTAGTCACCTACTAGTTAGGATCTACATGATGTACCACTTCTTGCCATTTCTTGTTTAATTTAGAATATATGTGTTTGTACAGGCATGGATTTTATGCAAATTGCAAGTATTGAATTGACTTTCCTAAATTGCCAAGATGAGTGTACCCTATCACAATATTTCAGTGGTATAAGTGGGGAGATAAATCTTGAGTCTGAATCCTAAACCCTAAGCCAATTGTCCTAGAAAGTAAGACAAGAATTCGAGTTAGCTTATTCATCCGAATTTGTCAAGTGAAGTGAATTCGTGATTTTTACCTTGGAGTTTGATTATGTTCTTTGTCTTTAGTTGAATTATCATATTTGGTTTTGCAGGTTTGTTGTGATTTTCATTTATAATTAAATCAAATTAAAAGATAATTTAATGATTTAATTTAATAGAAATTTTATAAAGAAATTTGATATTTAATTATATTTAATTAATTGATAAATTAATTAAATAAAAGAATTAAATTTGAAGATTTTATTAAAGTTCTATTTTTGACATATTTTTATTTATTTAATTTAATAATAATTTATTTAAGAGTTTTATACTAATAATAAACTCTAAATAATATTATTAGTTGAATTAATAAAAATATTATTAAAGCATCTCATGATTTAATAAGAGAGAGAGAACATAATTTAATAAAGTTTATTTTAATTAAATTGCATAAAGCTTATGCATGAAATTTAAATATAATAAATTAATTAAAGAGAGAAAGAAAATTAATTTAATAAAAGATATTTTAAAGTACAAAAAGCATGCATGAAAATGTAAAAGATAATTAAATATTAAGATAATATTCATTAGCGAGTTCCCTCACATGATTGCAAAATCAGAGCCCAAATTTAGGGGAGAACTCTTTATCAAAGATCTAGAGCTCATTTTGCAATGACAAAGGTTTTGGGGGAGCAATTTCAGAGAAGAAGGTTTTTAGAGAAAGGGGATTTTTTACGTGCTTCATGTGATTGTCATTTTAGCACCAGATCCAGGTAGGGTCTTGTGGTTTATTTATACAATAGTTTATGTTCTTCAATCTTTTGTCTTCTCTGTGTCTATTGTGTTTTTAAAATTCTTCTAGGATGGAAACCCTTGTTTGAGAAAATTAATTTTTCATTATAGAATTGTCTGTGATTTAAATTTGAAACCTCATAGTGGATTTATTGGTCTATGTTTCAGGAACATCTATGAATGATTATAGCTTTGAAATCTTTGTTTGATTGATTAGAAAATGGGATGAGGGTTTGGAAAAGTTATCAAAATTTAATTGTAATATTCGATTGGTTAATCATGTTTTCTCTAACAGGTTTATTATGAATATTTTATATAAAAAAATATATACGTAAAATTTTTTTACTACAATAAAAGAATTTACTATGATAATTTTTATTGCATACCATTTTACTGAAAATGTGAGAATACAATATTATGGGAGTTGTTATGTTTTTTTAAAGCATATTAAATATATACATACATACATACATAAAATATAGAGAGTGGGGGCATGTTTTATTGTTTTATAAATAAAATAAAAAATTAATTGTTGGTGCGCGGGGCCACCAACCCCCCACGCACCCTTAACTCTTACCCCCGACAGTGTTAAGCATTGTTGTGCACAACATGTACTGTTGCAACAATTGCTACTACAATAGGCTACTGTAGGTAGTTCCTGCATAGGCTGATGAGCCTTTAAAAATGTTAGTGTTTTATTTTATTTTTATTTTAATAAATTTTATTTATTAAAAGTTTCAAATTAATAAGTATTTTTATAGATAATTTATAATATGTTTAAAATTATTAAATTTTAAATAATTTTAAAAAAAAATTATTATTGTTGATAATTAATATAATTATTAATTATATTATTATTATTTTTCATTATTATTTTATCAATATATTAGTAGTTATTTTATTAATAATTTAAAATAAATTATTAATAGGTAATTATAATCATTAATAATTTAATGGTTTTTGATTGAAGTTTAATAATATTTAATTAAAGTTTTTAATTAATTTATTATTAAAATGTATTTGTACAACATACTTTGAATTGTGATTTGGGGAGATGGGTTAACTTGGGTTTTTTTAAATGATTCGATTTTATATGAAAATGATTTTTTTTACTATTAAGGAAAATTGATTACATCTTTTGGTAATTCGAGAACCTTAGTAGTTTTGATACTTTGGAAATGAAAACATAAACTATTTATTGTAATCGAAAACCATAGTCACTATGATACTTTGAAATAGAAAAATGAGAACTTGAAAATCTTTTTTACAAGTTTAAATATTTTGAAAAATGAAGACTATAATGTGTATGTTTATTGAATCTTGTATTCTAGAAAACTAATTGATCTATGAAACTATGTTTAAACAACTTTTTTATGATTTGTTGAATTGTTTGGAATTCTATTGAACTTGAAAACCTTAGTAAATATGGTTGTATATGAGCAATGTTAGTATGCTAATAGAAACCAAATTTAAATAAAGCTTCTACAAACTAAACAAAATTCATAAACTTCAAGATAGACTAAGATGAGCTCTCAATTGAGAATATGAGCCATTAATGGGCTCTCTCAATGAGAAGCTCTCTTGTTGAGTGGCTTTGTCTAAATAGATAGGATGTATGCTCAAGCTTATGCTTCAAAAAGGACTTCAAATGGAGTTGGAATTTGGGTGTGAGTGTATGGTTTTGATGTAAAATGACTTCTTAAAATGGAATTATGACTTTACTTCATGGATTGTGTTAAAATGGCTTGGGAGAGGATTCCTTAAATAGGAAAAAGGCTTGAGGGATGGAGGGCTAAGATGCAAGGATGGGGAAAAGCTCATGGAGGGCTCAGATTGCATGAGAAGAGAGCACATGAATTGTGCTTCCTTATAGCCAATCAAGGAGTGACACATGTCATAGGGTGAGAGGATGGAGGAAAGGGGAAGGATGAGTCAACAAAGGAGGCTCAAGGGATAAAATCTTCATAAAGACCCTCATAATGGCTTGTAAGAGCAATGAAAGGGCTTGGAAGAGTCATTTATGGCCTAGTGGGCTTCATAAAGTTTTATGGTTGGGATATTTTGAGGGAGATGAGAGGAATTTTGACTTGGGCTTGATTAGGAAGGTTTTAAGCTTTCTTAGGATTGTGCAAATGATTAGAGGATGGATTAGGATGGTTTAGGATTAGCTTAGCGAGGCAAGTGGATGGGATTTAATGAGGGTGGGTGAAGGAGGAGATATTTGTTAACTTTGGCTTGGGTTAGTAAGTCTTAACCCATTTTTAGGGAATGTAAGAAGGTTAGGAGGGGATTAGGATTAGGTTTAAAGACATCTTCTAGAAGAGTCTAGACTTTGGATGGGGATAAAAACTTTCCAGAATAGTCTAGAACTTTCTAGGATGAGGATGAAGACTTTCTAGAAGAGTCTAGAACTTCTTAGGATGAGGATAAATTAGATTTTTAGGAAATAAATAAAGTTTTATTTATTTCAAACTAAGGAGATATTTATTAAAACTTTTTTTAATAAACATGAGGATTAATATTTAATCTTAATTAAATATTTTGAGTTGGGATTAGGGTAAGGAAATGATGGGATTAGCCTTTAATCAAAATTAAAGAAGGATTAGAAGATTTTGGAAGAGGTTAGTGGTCTTAAGAAAATTGGCCAAGTTTTGGGCAAAAAATAAATAAATTATTTATTTTGGGATTTTTGGTCAATTTATTAATTAAATAATTAATAAATAAGGAAATAATGTTTAAATAAGATTTAAACATTTTTGGGAGGGATTCCTTAATTAAATATTTTTAATTAAGATAAAGGGATTTAATGGCATAAAAATAAATAAATAAATTAAATAAATAAATAATAAATAAATGATGATGTCATCAGGAACTTTTTCAGAAAATAAAAATACTTTATTTTCTAAAGGATTTTTTGGTGTCTACAATGGTAACTAGAGAAATGAAAATTGAAACCCTATTCTAGTATATCAAAATCTTGTGCTTGTGCTTGAAAATGAAAACTTGAAACCTATTTTAAAATTAAAACATTGTGTTTTCAAAATGTAATGTATTGAGAAATCTACATTGTGTGTTCTGTATACGATGCATATTTTATGTTTTGGGTTTCACAGTTGACTTAGTACTTTGACCAAATTAGGATGTTTACCAGAGGCTCGAGAGTTCTATTTTGTGATGTCATGATGATGTTTTGATTTCAATCTTTTATATTCAACCATGGTAATGTGTCTTTTATGCTCTATGAGGAGTTTTGATCTATTAATTGTTATTGCTTTCTAGTGTTCTTGCGTGAAACTAGGGTGATGGTGTGACCTATCTAATATAGCCTTTGAGTCTTGATTAGTTGTATTTGGATTTCTTTTTAGTCACTTGTATAGGACTAAGGTGTTTGTATGATTTGTTCTTGTTGATGTCATGTTATGACATGGATTGGTTTATGTGTAGCTGATTTTTGATTAGTCCTATTAGGATGATTGTAGTGGTGGATTATGTGATTTTGATCAGTGATATTTCGATACTTTCCAGTTGCTTGTTTAAGAACTGATGTATGGTATGTGGGTTTTTGAGAACTTTTTGCTTTACTGAGCTTAGGGTAGGTTATATGTATGTCATGTTGGGAAGTGGCTTGAAATGGAGGTCAAGGCCTTAAAGAGGCTGCTTGTGTAATCCATTGTAGGTTATTTTAATAAGTGATAACATTTCATTAAATGGGTTTAAAATGAATTAGTAAGATATTGGTACCATAGAAAGTAACCAGGGGACTAGAGGATTAAAAGATTAGCCATGTAATCTTAGAGCTAACTTGTTAGTATGCCTTGTTAGTATGAAAGGGTACTAGTGCTACATAGAGTCACTAGGGGACCAGAGGATTAAAAGACTAGCTAGGTAACCTTAGAGTTGGCTCATGTGATGACACTTGCCCACATGCATAATAGATTTCCTACATGTCTGTGTTTCCTCTGGGATTAGTTGATACTTGTGTCTTCGTATCCTTGAGATAGTTTTCTTTTAGGTGATTCCTTGAACCTAGCTATTGGTTTTGACTTTTGAGTTTGTTATCCTATTTGGGACTTAAGTTTATCTCCTTAGCATGGTGGGACTAAACTTTTTGGGTTCCACTATGTTGGGTGGTAGTGCTTTTTCTTATAACATTGAGATCCAACCATTGGATGCCACTGCTAGATGTGTTTGTGTAGATGTTCTTTTCTATTTGGTCTTGTATTTCTATGATGGATGGTTATATTCTAAGTGTATTGTATATGATTTATTAGATCTTATGAGATGATGTAATCTATTTTATGATGTATATTATTTCCACCTTTCATACCCTATGACTTGTACAGTGGATGATTGTGCATTCTGATTATTGCCAAGTGACATCCTGTAATTGTATATTATTTATATGGATTCATACTTGTAGTTATCATTTAAATGTGGAATTATTTTATATTGAGTTTAGTATTAATTTAACTTAAATATGATTCAATGTCATGGGACCCTTAAGATATGTAATCTATTTATGAAGGTGTTGTGTATGTGAGCTAATACTTGCTCTATAATATTTTATTTGATGTTGTTTATTATCTTTAAAAAAAATGATTAACAAACTTAGTGAAACTTTAGAAAATATCTTTTGGGTTCTCTGGCAGGGTGTTATAAAGAGGGGATAGGAAAGAATTTAAGTGGACTATACAAGCAGATAAGAATTTTAATCTATTGAAATAGAAAGTTACTGAGCAACCCATTTTAGCACTTCTTGATTTTAACAACATGTTTCAAGGAGACTGTGATGCTAGTGGTATTGCAATAGGAGTTGTTTTGAGTCAAGAAGGTAGACCTATTTCTTATTTTAGTGAGAATTTTAATGATGCAAAAAAAAAATTCTATTTATGATCAAGAATTTTATACAATAGTTCAAGCATTGAAGAAGCGGAGAAACTATCTTCTTCCTAAGGAGTTTGTTTTGTATACTAACCATCAAACTTTGAAATATTTGAATAGTCAAGGAAAATTAAACCAAAGGCATTTTAAGTGGGTTGAGTTTTTGTAGAGTTATACATTTTTTTTGAGACAAAGGAGTGGGAAGTCTAACAAAGTTGTAGATGCTCTTAGTAGAAGATAAATTTTGCTGACAGAAATGTAGATAAAGGTGGTTGGGTTTAAGGAACTTAGTACTTTGTATCTAGATGATCCTAATTTTGGTGAAGCATGGAAGGCTTGTATAGAACCTATTACACTTGACATGAAAAAGTAGTTGGATTTCATGATCGAGGATAGTATGTTGTTTAGAGGAAGCTAGTTGTGCATTCCAAGAAGTTCAATGAGAGAGAATCTTATCAAGGAGAAGCATAGTGGAGGATTGGTTGGACATTTTGGTAAAGATAAAACCATAGATTTGGTTGTTGAGAATTATTACTAGCCACAGTTACAGCTAGATGTGAAGAAGTTTGTACAAAGTTGAAAATTATGTCTGATGGTGAAAGGAGTGAAGTAGAATATGGGGTTGTATTTGCCATTACCTATACCAGAGAAGCTATGGGAGGATGTCAACATGGATCTTGTTCTTGGATTATCGAGGATGTAGTGTGGGCAAGATTCTATTTTTGTGGTGGTTGAAAAAATTTCAAAAATGACACATTTTATTCCTTGCAAGATGACTATTGATGTTGTTCATGTAGCAGAGTTGTTTTTCATAGAAGTAGTGAGACTACATGGTTTGCCAAAGAGTATAGTTTCACATTAAGATATCAAAATTTTTGGGTATTTTTGGCATACATTATGGAAGAAGTTAAAGACAGATTTGAAGTTTAGTTCATCACACCATCCACAGACTAATGGACAAACAAAAGAGGTGAATAGTAGTTTGGGAAATTTGCTGAGCTGTTTAGTTGGAGACAAAGCCAAAAGGATGGGATATGATTTTACCATAGATAGAATTTTCATATGATAATTCTATCAATAGGAGTCTTGGTAAATCACCATTCTATATTGTATATGGGAGTAGTCCCAAAAATCCTTCTAAATTGAGATAGTTGGATAAATGAGAGATAAGTAGTACTGGAGCAGAAGAACTTGCTAAACATTTGAAGAACATCCATGAGGAGGTGTAGAAGTGAATTATAAAGATGAATAGGAAGTATAAAGCTAAGGCATATGTGAAAAGAAGGTATAAGGAATTTTAGATTATAGATGAAGTCATGGTTCATTTAAGAAAGGAGTGTCTTCTAGTGGGTACCTATAATAAGCTAAAGATGAAAAAGTTTGGACCATGCAAGATATTGAAAAGGCATGATTTTGGAAATGCTTATAAAGTAAAGTTGCCTGCTGAATTGAATATTTCACCAGTATTTAATATTTTAGATTTGACAGAGTATTATGAAGGAGGTGATGGAGATGAAGTTTTAGAAGAATAGTGGAGTATTCCAGTAGCTAGTTTGGCTAGAAAGGAGATTGAGGAGATACTGGATAGTTGTGTTGGAAAAAGTACAAGGAACAGAACTTATGAGGAATGCCTAGTCAAATGGAAAGGGAAGCCAATAGAGTATTCATCATGGCTAGCAAGGGAGGAGGTTAACCATCTTGGTTTTCCTCTAAAGACTTGAGATGTGATGGAGTTACTTTTCAAATTTCCCTAGGTGTCTGCTGTAGGAGCATCTTGGGTGTAAGAGCAATTTTGCATCACACAAAAATATTTTATTTTTAGTCTTTTTTATTTTAATAAGGACTAGTATACATGGTGGTTACTATTTATGGGAGCATACTATTTTTAGTAAGTTTTTTTATATGAGCTCAAAATGTTCTCATTTTCTACATGAAGGTTCATTTTAGAATTATAAGCCTAACATAAAAATCTCATTACTCTAGCTTAAATATTATAGAAGTTATTATAGATTTTCAGTGGAAACTTTTGTAGAAAAATATTTAGGCTCATTGTTGGAGGCCCTAGAGTTTTCGGATGAGGTTTAAAAAATCAACGAAGGGGCACTTGCACTATTTTGAGCTTGTAGATCAAGAGCTAGCATTTTCAAAAAGTGGTTGTAATAGCCAATTGGAGCAACGGTTCAAGAGTTATGGCCTTCCGAACTTGGGCTACCCAAAATATTTAAATAATTTGTAAAAAATATATTTAGCTAACTCTATATGTATTGTTAGAGTCTGTCGGCCCTAGGTATTAAGTTTGAGCATCTAGAACCTTCTAAGGTAGCATAAAATTTCCTATTTAAGAAAGGCCCAAACATTATCTAGGATAGCTCTAGGTGGTAGTTTGCAACTTAGTCTTGCAGATTATTTTAATGAAGGCTCCCATGTGGGTTAAAATATTGTACTTGTGAATTCTATAATTTGACATTTGCAGTGCAAATAAGAAGTCCATGATTTGTTCTCACATTTACTATTGTTTATTTATTCCTGTTATGTGTTTATGGTATTAAGGGGAGCACCCTTCATCACAAACATAGACATTTCAAATTTTGTCTTCATCTAATCTGCAAATGATTTGCATTACACTTCCTATCTCCATATATGATACCATTAACAAATATTTCATATAGCAATACCTCATTGTTATAATCAGTCTTCAAGTATAAATTATTGTTATAAATAGTTCTAGCAAAACCAATCTTCACCAAAAAAATGTGTAATCTTTCATACCATGCTCTAGGGACTTGTTTCAAACCATATAGAACCTTGTACAACTTACATACCATATTCTTCTTTCTAGGGTAAAAAATTCCTTTTGGCTGCTCTATGTAGATTTCATCTTCAAGTATTCCATTAAAAAATACTAATTTGATGTCCATTTGGTATACCTTAAATCCTTCTAAGTAGAATATGCAAGTAGTGTTCTAACTCCTATTCTTGCAACATGGGAAAATGTTTCCCCATAGTCAATTCCTTCTTGTTGTGTATATCCTTTGCATACTAGTCTAGCCTTGTTTCTTGTGACTTCAACTTTTTCATTCATCTTATTCCTAAATAACCACTTTGTTCCAATAATATTTTTATCCTTAGGTCTAGGTACTAGTGTCAATGTTTTGTCATTTCCTATTTGCTCAATTTCTTCATTCATTTCTTGAATCCAATCCTCATTCTCCAAAGAATATTTTACTAATTTGGGTTCAAAATTACAAAGTAAACATGTCTCACTTCTAAGTCTTTTTCTTGTCATAAAACCAAATTATTTCTCTCCAATTATTTTCTTGGGTGCATGATGTATTCTCATATATTTTTTAGTATAGGTTCTTTCCTTCTTTCTTCTTCTACAAGGTCATCTTGAAAAATGATTTCAAGCTCATTTTCTCTTTTTGGTTCAGGTTCAGGTTCATGTTCTTCTTTCTTGGCATTTTCTTCTTGATGTTTGACTCCTTTTGCATGTAACTCAACATTATTTTAATTTTTCTCAGCAAATTGCTGTCACAACTTGACATTCCCATTTTGTTTATGATTTTTGGCTTTTTTTTCTTTCTCAGGTAGGGTGCAAGGAGCACCTTCATTCACATATACGAATGTAATGTAGTCTTTAGATTTTGTCTTAAACTCAATTTCATTTCTGCATATTCATCAACTTTCACATTTGCACTTTCCACAACTTTGTTAGTGTTAGAGTTCAAACACTTATAAGCTTTTCTCTTAGTGGAATAACCTAGAAATATGTCTTCAACACTTTTATCATCAAGTTCTCCATTTTTCTTGTCCTTTAGTATATAACATTTTCTTCCAAAAAATTTAGAATACTTCACATTAGGTGCATATCCATACCACAATTCAAAAGGTGTAATATTTGTACCTTCCTTGACTTGTGCTCTATTCAAAGTATAAACAATTGTACTTATAACTTTTCTCCAATATTTTTGTGATACACACTTCTCCATCATCAATGTTCTAGCAAAGTCCATGATTGATCTATTTCACTTTTCAACTATTCCATTTTGAGGAGGCTTTCTAGGTGTTGACATCTTCCTTTTGATTCCTCTATCATTGCATCATATATAAAATTCATTGGAAATGAGTTCTCCACCTCTATCAGATCTCAAGCACTTTAGACTCTTTCCTATCTCCTTTTCAACTTTGGCCAAATACCACTTAAACAATTGAAGAATATTATATTTTTCTTTAAGAAACATCACAATCATCATGCTAGAATAGTCATCAAAAAATATAATGAAATATTTATCTCGATAATAGCTTTGTACACCAATAGGTCCACAAAGGTTAGTATGAATCAATTTCAAAATATCATCAGATGAATATGTCTTGCTCTTGAAACTAGACTTTGTCATTTTTCCCAATTGACATTGTTTACACATAGCATTAACATGTTTCTTCGTTCTTGGCAATCTGTTTACTCTTCTTATCCTACTAATGCTAACCAAATTTTCAAAATTGACATCGCATAACCTCTTGTGCCATAACCATATATCCTCATGTTATGCAAATAAACATGTCTTATCAGATAATTTTAGATAGAAAAAGTTACCTTTTGTTTGATCACCACTTCTAATCAAATTACCATCAACATCAAATATCTTGGCCTTTCTATGATGGAATTCAACTTTGTAGCCTAATTTGTTCAACTGTGAAACACTCAACAAGTTATAGTTAAGATTTTCAACCCAATAAATATTGTCACACTTGATCTTATCAATCAATTGTATTGATCCTTTACCTTTTACAAGACATGGTACATCATTACCAAACTTAACACAACTACCCTTGTATTTTCCAGTGGTCTAAAATTTTCTTTTATCACCAGTCATGTGATTTGAGCAACCACTATCAATTATCCAACAATTTTCTCATCTTCATCAGAATCTTCTATCATAGAAACATGGACAACTTCTTCATCTTTACTTTTAGATTCATTATCAATTTATTCGTCAACACTATAACAAGATTTCTTACCTTTGTCTTTATAGTCTTTGTTTCTCTTTTTATCTTGGCCATCTCTTGTTCCTTTATACTTGTCTTCCCTCTTTTCATCCTTGTCTTCTCTATCAGGACATCTTGCAACAGTGTGACCAAATTTGTTACATCAATAATAGATAGGAAGTTTACCTTTGTATTTCCCTTGTCCTATTGGAAGTCTTCTAGCCATTATTGATTCAATCTCATCAAGTTCATCATTAGAAGTATCACCATCACTTTTCCCATATTTTCCTTTTCCTTATTGTGATTTAAAAGAAGATTCAACAATAATAGGAGTGAAATTATCAAAATTTAATATTTTAGAAGTAGTAAGTCTACCAATCACACCTTCTAGAGTTAGGTCATTATTTGGAGTACATCTCAATTCTTGTATTGCAAAAATTGTTAGTTTGTGATGACTGATAAGGGAAATACTTTACATACTTCATAATTCTTTAGGGCCCTATTTTATAAGGATTTTGGGATGACATTTAATTATTAATTATAACCCTAAAGCAGTTAAAGTACTTGTATAAAAGAGCTTAGGATTAGGGGTTTTCATTATGTGTGATTCAAAAATAACTTCTTGCAGTGATATTGAGCTGTAAGGGATTATAGATTGTAATCAGGTTGTAATCACTAGATTGTAATAATATTGGACTTGCTTTTTGGTGGACATAGACTAGGGAGTGGGTGAACCATGTTAAATCTTCACGTCTTGTGTTCTATTCTATGTGATATATTATTTTATGGTATTGGTTATATTTGCATGTAATTGTTATTTCTGTTTGTGGTTTTACCTTAACAAGTGACATCAAAGCTAGGTTATTTTTTAGTTATCCTCTACAGGAAAGTCTCATAGTTGAGTGGGAGCAATGGTAGATGAGGATAAGCTAAGGGTTGACAAGTTTAATGTGCAGAACTTTTAGTTATAGAAGATACAAATGGAGGACTATCTTTATCAGAAGGATTTAGGGAAGCCATTGGAAGGAAAAACTAAGAATTAGGGAACTATGACAAATGAGGACTAGGATACTTTAGATAGAAAGGCACTTGGAAGCATTTGATTATGCTTAGCACTATTAGTGACATTTAACATTAAAAAAGTGAAGATGATGGAAGAGTTGATGGAAACCCTAGCAAAATTATATGAAAAGCTCTCTGCTTCAAATAAGGTATTTCTCATGAAGCATTTATTTAACATGAAGATGGTAGAATGTGGATCTATTGTAGATCATTTAAATGAGTTTAATACTATTACTAGTCAGTTATCTTCCATCGGTATTAATTTTGATGAAAAAATTAGGGCTCTCTTGATTTTGTGTTCTTTGCTTGAAAGCTGGAATGGCTTGGTAATGGCTATGCGTAATTCTCTTTTTGGATCTAATACCCTAAAATATGATGATGTGATTAGTGTTGTTTTGAGTGAGGAAATGTGTAGGAAAACCTTGGGTGGATCTACATCAAGAATTTCTTTAAACGCATAAAGTAGAGGTAGAATGAGTGAGAGAGGAAATAATTCTAGAAATCGTAGGAAATGAAGATGAAAGTCAAAGGGGAAGAGGTATCAATCCAAAAGAATAAAAAATTGCTGGTACTATAGGAAACCAGGGCATAAGAAGAAATATTTCTAGAATCAAAAGAACAATGAAGGAGATAAACTAGAAGGGAACAAGGAGGAAAATGTGGTGAGTAACAAATCCAAAGAGGATGATTTGCTTCAGCCTTTAGAAAACAAGTTTTAGATTTTAGTGCTTCATTTCATGCTACACCTCATAGAGGTTATTTTATTGATTATGTCCAAGGAGATTTTGGGCTTGTTTATTTTGGGGATAATAAACCCTGTCAGATTATTGGAAAGGGAAATATTAAGATTAAGTTGCCAAATGCAAATCATTGGTTACTACATGAGGTAAGACATGTTCCAAGCTTGAGTAGGAATTTAATTTCACTAGGACAACTTGATGATCAAGGTTGTGTAGTTAAATTTAATGATAAAAAATGGAAGGTTTCAAAAGGTTCCTTTGTAGTAGCAAAGGTGTGAAAGTAGACACCTTATATCTTTGTCCAAGTCATACTATTATTTTGACTTTGATTGTTTTAGAGAAAAATGAATGTTTAGAAATAATTGTTGAAGTTGAGCAAGGAGAAAAAATAACTATTGTAGATTCTAATACAATGCTATGGCACAAGAGACTTGGGCACATGAGTTAGAAAGGTATGAAAATACTTTATTCAACGTAAGTTTTACCAAGTTTGAAATGTGTTTATATGGATTTCTATGAAAGTTGTGTGTATAAGAAAAAAGAGTGAGTTTTGTGAAAAGTGGGTAGGAAAAGAAAATTGAGAGATTAGAGCTTGTACATAAAGATGTATGAGGACCAACTTAGGTATCTTCCCTTGGAGACTCTCATTATTTTGTTACATTTATTGATGATGCAACTAGAAAGGTATGGGTTTATTTCCTTCGACAAAAATATGATGTATTTCAAACTTTTAAGAAATGGTAATGCTTGGTTGAAAATGAGATTGATAGGAAATTAAAATGTCTCAAATCCATACTCATGCATAAAAATGTCAAATTTTAGATGCCATTTCTAAGGTTCTTGCTTCAAGCCATATAAACTTTTTTTCAATCTGCACGCTAAGTTCTCCTTACCTTTAACCTCAAATCCCTATGGCTGAGCCATATATATCTCTTCATCCAAATCACCATGAAGGCTATTTTAACATCAATCTTCTCAAAATGCAAATCTTCAATAGCCACTATTGAGATAATGGGTGTTACACATATTGTATAGTGATTTTATATTGTATTATTTTATTTTATTATGTAATGTTGTATCTAGGAGAACCTAGATGGATGTGCAACATGTAAAGATTCTCATGGGATATACTTGATGAGTTGTATTGTAACATTGTGATAATATTTCATGTAATTATTTAATATTAGGGAAAAGAAATTAAAGTTCCAATATCAAATGCTGGGTCAAAGGGTTAGGTAGCACATGGTTTATGTTATACCACTTGGTAGTTTTTGTGGGACTTACTACTATATAAGTAGCCACAAGGGTAGTTGTTGTGAGTGAAAAAGAAGAAGGAAAAAAAGGGAAAGAGTCAAGTGAGACAAAGCTTAACAAGTTAGCTAAAGGAGCATTTGTGAAGGTTAGAAGCATGGTATAGGATGTATGGATTCATGCTTGTTCACATGGATTACTTGGAGGTGGCTATGGCTTTGAAGGCTTCTATGGTTGTATTGCAATGGTATTTTTGCTAAATAATACATGGTGATGGATGCTTTTGGAGGCTAGGGTTTTCCCTCAGTGAGAGTTTCCCAAGGTATGTCTTGTGTCACAATTTTTGTGGGTATGTTGTCTATTCTCTTACATGTGGATTTTAATTGCATATATATTTTAGATCTATTATGAGTTATGCGAAAACTATTGGTAGGGCAACCGTGAGCTAGATTTCTAGGTTACATAAGGCTAATGCTTTATCCACTATAGAGGTAGAGTATATTGCTACTATAGAGGTAGTGAAGGAGATGATATGGCTTTAGTTCTTCTTGGAAGAATTGGGACACCCTCAAAAGGATAATAATTTTTTTATAGATAGTCAGAGTACCATTCATCTTGCAAAGAATTCAGATTTGCATTCAAAGACAAAACACATACAGCTACGATGCCATTTTATTTGGTCAATTTTTGATGATGGATAGTTAAAGTTGGAGAAGATACATGTAAATGACAATTCGACAAATATATTTACAAAGGTAGTGACAAGGGAGAAGCTGAACTCCTCTTCAACTTTGGTTGGTCTTCTTGATTGAATAGAATAACAAAATATTAGAGTCTAGGGTGCTTTGATATTCTAGTGGGAGCTATAGGTTTAGTCATGCTGTGATCAATCTCCAAGTGGGAGGTTATTATTGTGGAGCCTAATTAGTCTCCAAGTGGGAGATTGTTGTGATGTGGAGCCTAATTAGACTTAGAGGTATATTTGGTGTGATTCCCCTCTAGATTATTTCTACGAGGGTTTTGGGGTAGCACCCCCACGATGGGGTGAAGGGGGCAACACCCCTGTAGAGTCTTAGGGCAGTCCCCCATGTGTACTCCTTGTCATAGTACAGGGTGGGGTCGAGGGGTAGTGCCCCCATGGGGGTTTTCCTGAAGCCAAAAATGTCCTAATATTGTAAAAGGCATCAGCTACTATTTTTATTATTATTCCAGCCCTAATTTTGTAAGTAGCAAAAGCTTGTATAAAAAGGCTTAGGGTTAGGGATTTTCATAATGTATGATGAAAAAATTGGTTCTTGCAGTGGTGTTGAGCTATAAGGGATTACAGATTGTAATCAAATTGTAATCACTAGATAATTATAATATTGGACTTATTGCTAGTGGACATAGACTAGGGATTAGGTGAACCATGTTAAACCTTGGTGTCTTGTGTTCTCTTTTATGTGATCTACTATTTTCTAGTATTGGTTATATTCGCATGGAATTGTTATTTCTATCTAAGGTTAATCCTAAAAGGCACAATACTTAAAATAGTGTGAATAGAAGTCATCTTAACAACATGAGAGAATATCTCATCAAAATCAATGCCTTTTTTTTTGTGTAAATCCTTTTGCAACTAACCTAGATTTAAATATTTTCTTATCTCCATCCTCTTCTTTCAACTATAAACCCACTTATTCTGTAAAGCCATTTTTCTTGCAAGAAACTTACATAAATCCTAAGTCTTATTTTTCAACAAAGAGTCCATTTCATCTTTCATTATAGACTCCCTCTGAATCTTTGTATCCACCTGTACAACTTCATCATAACACTTAGGTTCACTACAATTTGTTAGTAAAATAGAGTACAAAGAAGGAGAAAATCTTTCTGGAGGTTTACTTAGCCTTGTTAATTGTCTAACATTCATTGGAGTGTGTGGTATTTGTTATTGTGGTTGTTGCAAATCATGAGAAATTGTAGGAAAATCAACTTTTTGAGTATCATCCAACACTACATAATCATCTTCTTTCTTCTCATGTTGCTATAATAGATTTTTGTACCACACTTTCTCATCGAATATGAAATCCTTGCTTCTTACAATTTTATGATTTTAAAAATCCCAAATCTTGTAACCAAATTCATTAATTCATATCTAACCAATACACATTTCTTCGACTTAGCTTCTAGCTTGGTTCTATTTTTAGAATCTATATGAGAAAATGCTTCACAACCGAATGCTTTGAGAGAAGAATAACTCACCTTCTTACTAGTCCATGCTTCCTCTAGACTCCCACAACCCAAATGAGTAGAGGGACCTCTATTAATCAAATATATATCACTATTAACATCCTCCATGCACATATTTAAGGGCAACCCTACATGCAACCTCATGCTTCTTGCACACTCCATTATAGTCCTGTTCATGCATTCAACTGCTCCATTTTCCTGTGGAGTCCTTGGAATAGATTTTTGTCAATAATACCATTAGTGGAGAAATAATATTTAAATATACAACTACAATACTCACTACCATTATCATATCTAAGACATTTTAATTTCTTACCGGTCTCATTTTCAACGCAGCATTTCCATTTCTAAAAAGTTTAAAAAACATCACATTTCTAAGGAAATAAATCCATATTTTTGTAGTTGAATCATCAATAAATGTAACATAATAATGAGAGCCACCAAGGGAAGATACTTGAGCTGGTCCCCATACATATATATGCACAAGCTCCAATTTCTCACTTTTATTTTCCTTTCTAGTCTTTGCAAAACTCAATCTCTATTGTTTTCCATACACACAACTTTCACATAAATCCATATTGATACATTTTAGACCTAGTGAAACTTGTTTTAAATGAAGTACTTTCATACCTTTCTCACTCATGTTCCCAAGTCTATTGTGCCACAACACTATATCATAATCTACAACAACTATTTGTTCTCCCTACTCAGCTATAGCAACTGTTCCTAAACATTCATTTTACTCTAAAAGAATCAAAGTAGAAGGAACAATATGAACTATACAAAGATATAAGGTGCCTACTTTGACACCTTTTACTAATACAAGCGAATCTTTTGAAACCTTCCAAATTTTATCATTAAAAGTAACTACACAACCCTCATCACTGAGTTGCCTTGCTGAAATTAAATTCCTACTTAGCCTTGGAACATGTCTTACCTCATGTAGTAGCCAATTATTCCCAAGCCCCAAATAATTATGAAGTATGTATAGTACTTCCCGAGTTAGTCACCACAAACTAATAGAAATTATACTATTTTCTCCCCTTTGGACTATATCTTTTCACAATAACTCCAACATTACAAAGTACCCATAAATGAGAGAGATGCAAACTCCCATAGTTACCAATCCTCCTCCATGCTACCAAATTTTGTCAAATAGTTATCATGCCTCATCCATTCCATGTTCTAGGAAAAATCCCAATAAAAAAGACATCCGAGCATTTTTTTCTACAAAATATAGAGTTATTAATTTCAAAAACTTCTCAAAATAGAATTTGTGTAAATATTACTTGTCTTAGCTATACCTACACTACTAGTCCTCTACATTCTTGTTGATTGTAATTTCCCTTTCTAAATATCTAGAGAAATTAAGTTTAAGATTTGTGATCCTAAAACTAGTAAATACAAATATAAATTTCATTTCTAATATTTGGGTCAATTTCTATCCAAGATTAAAATTAGATTACAGATAATATTGTTGAGTTTTTCTTACATTCAAATTAGACTATAAGACATCATAAAATGTTGCTATAATTTCAATCTTTAACAAAGATGAAAGATATAACATTTTGCTACATTTTTCTTTGTAAACACACAAACAGAGTAACAAGTGGAGAAAATGACTCTCCTATTACTATGAATTCTTATAATCATTTCTAGAAAGAGTTTATCCTAAATGACTTTTCTAAAGATTATATCTAGGCAATACATTTGGATTTTTAATGTCTTACCTATAAAAATTGCAGGTAGTCTTGAACACTAATTTATGATTCTTAACCAAGAAACAAATCATTTCATGAATTGAGAAAAAGAAGGGGATGGTATTAATGAATAGATCTCCTTGCATATGCCCTAATAGGAACACCTAGGTGGGAGCCCTAATAGTGTCATTTCCGTATGCATGCTTCACCCACTTCTATAGTACAAGCTATTTCATAAATGAGATTGGTGTTGCATGCAACATTTGATGCCCTCTTAACATGAGGCCCAAGGGGTTCAAAAAAGTATCTTAGTCTTTGGATGAGGGGGATGGGATGATGTAGAGGTGGGAGCTGGTCACTAAGCTTGATATCCATGAAGACAACCCATGGGTCACATTTTAAGGTTTCTATGCAACTTAATTATGTAACTTCATATATTCATATTGTTATTCACATATATGATACAACAATACTACCAAAACAAATACATTAAGCATTAGCATAGGGCATTTATCCTAGGAAAGGACTTACCAGTGTTGTCAGTCAACATGCACAACTAAAACCCTTATTCCCACCTATGAGCTATCTAAAAAAATTATGAAATGAGTTCAAATGTTCAGCTAAAAACCTTATCCCCACCTATGAGCTCCATCCCACATTCATCAAAAATTGAACAACCCTTCCTCCCACCATCCCGTGATCCACCTAGAATAAATTTGAATTGAAAGTTACTTTTCTTTTTCAATACCAATTTCATCTAAATTTTGACACTAAACTTAAGTTACATCAAAATGTTGACCTTTTCAAGCCATAAACAAAAAAATATTTTGAAATTTTGAAGCCGAAATGACCTTTGTTCGAAATTGAAGGTCAAAAATTGACCTCGAATGTACTAATATGGATTTCCAACTAGGGGAACATGGAAGTGTGAACATTGAAGTAGAAGGTAATGCTCCCATAGAAGAAGATGATCCTGATGTAGAGAACACAATTGAAGATATTGGTATTGGTGTAGCTGATCATGTGTAAGGGAACATGATTGATGAAGATGTTACTGGTACAACTAATCAAGACAATGATACTAGCGCATTTGATGATAATGATCAAGAGAACCTTGATATACTAGTAATTGAAAAGGCATATGAGCTCCTGTACAAAGTCTCCCAAATAACTCCTCATTTTGCTGTATTATTGTTGGTGAACTTAAAAGTTATAACTAGTACATAAAATGTTGCAAACTCATGTATGCTAAGGTATATTATCATTTTTGTCATCTTCTATGTTAGCATGCCATTAATGTTCTTTATATTAACAATTTATTTCCATAGGTTGATAGCTGAGTGTTTGTTAATTTTGAAGAATGATAAAAATGTGCATGACATTTCACTACAACCTTCTAATCCTTCCACAAATCCTACACATGACAAATGCCCTAATCATTCACATCAGAGTGATAGAGGTATATATTCAATTTCTATTAAAAACTATTTATGTAATTATTAATAAAATTTAACATCTTAAATTTTAATTGGTGTAACCTTTTTGTGAATATTTTAGACTATGCAAAATGTCATGATGAAAGAGTGGAGCATGAAGTTAGTGTTGAGCATGTTGAGGTTGGGGCTGAACAAAATGTGATTGTAGATGATGTGGCACTACCAAGTAAAGAAATTTTTATGCTCTTTTGATTAATGAAATATTTGTAACATTAATAATTTTTTTTTGAATTAAACCCATTGATTTGTTATTGTTGAAGATAGTCATGATGTTCTTATTAGCCTTTACCTTAAAAAATAAAAGAAAAAACATAACAAGAAATGACTTTTAAAAACCTTGTTTGATGATGCAAGTGCTAGAAATGTAATGCAAACTAGGTGACTGAGGGGGTGGGGGGTGAATCAGGAAGTACCTAAACTTCTTCCACTTGAACCACTTTGTTATATTTGTCTAATCTACTTGCATGAATGAAACATTGAAGTATTAAAGTAAAAACACCAAAACACAATATTTGGTAACCTAGAAACCCTCCAAGTAGAAGGTAAAATTGGGGTAGGGATGAAACCCACAATGCTTTACTATTATAGTAATAAAGTTGGTCAGTTAAGACTTACAAATGATCACTTCTAGTGATCTTATCCTATTAGGAACAACAAGGACTATTAGGTCCACCTTGTGAAAGGATTTATACAATACAATTAAGTATGTACTTTGTTAAGAGTTTTTGCAAGGAATGTGAGGTCTACTCTATTAAAGGATTTGGGACTGATGCACCTATTAGGATGAATCAGTGGATTTATCTCTAAAATGAAACTTGATTGCTTGTGAAGATCATTTGAAGCAAAATGATCACCTAACTATGATAAATGAGTCTCTTCTTTTCCTTGTGATGCTTGTAGCCTTCTAGACAATCTTCCCTTCCATATTCACTAATGCTTGAATGATGATACAATGAGTAATACACTATGGATAAAAAATATCTCATAATTATATCTATCCAAATAGTTGTTACCTAGATCATCTACAATATGAATAGTTCCAAAAAAAATCACCAAGTTGGCTCAGTACAGTAACTCAAGTCAATGTCATACTTGGGCAATATTGGAAACACACGATCATCAATATCTCCTTGGGTAGCTCTACACTCAGTAGAAGTTGGGTACATGGTTCACATTGATCACTCAATAGATGCTTCTGACACAACTTGCACTATTCTGACATCTTGATTATTACCTTGGAACAAGAATTCTCTACTAACTCAGTTCATATTAGAGCTCAACAAACACAATCAACTCGGTTGCCATTGTAACTCGGTTGACATTGCAAGTTTCTACAAGGTTAACTTATTTTCTTGGATCCTCTACGAGCTCAATTAGCAATGTATAGTAGTGACTCAATTGCAACTATCTTTTCATTATGAATAAGTTTTTAGACACTAATTGATAATATATCTTGTCATGTGATTAACAACAAGAACATTGTCTTAATGAATGTCTTGATGAATGTTTCTTATTAATGAATTTTATGTCATGTTATTGAATATTTTTATGTGATTATAATGATTGATGTGTTCATGAATTATTGATTAAAATTACATATTAATGAATTTTATGTAATGTTAATAAATGTTATGTGATTATAACAATTCAATGTTATAGTTCCTAAATGGATAAATTAATGAATGATATATTTAATTAGATTTTAATAGATAATTTAGAGTGATTGGGGGGGGGGGAGGTGGTGGAGAGGCCAAATGATCTCCCATCTTCACATGGTTGGCCTTGTTAAGTAGAGAATATTATAGCATTCTTAAAACCAAGTGAAGCTCAAACTAAACCAATCAACACCTACCCAAAGAGATATTGTTGTTATACTTATTAACCAAAACTCATCCTCACCATAGGATATTAACCAATATCAAGTCAACATGATATTCATTGTGATAGCAAGCATTGTAAAGTTTCCACCTTACAATACTAAATACAAGTGTATATTATTAGAAAGATTTTCACTTTCAATAATGTGCATAAGGGGGTAAGACAATTAAATTCATGGAGTCACACACATGACATCAATTTTTTCATATATTAAGTCACCATAGATTCTCTTATGTGGTGTTGTTATGGTGTCAGACACATAACATCCTTATACTAGGTTGCTTGTGATGGATTTTCAAACTCCCTTTGAATGTTATAGTAGGTTATTTCTTAATTCTTCAAGATGCATAAAGATCTTCTATTGAATGCTCCTTAGTTCAACAAGTATCCATCTATCTATGAAAATCATGACCTAGATATACGCATAAAGGCCTTCAAGACTACATACATGGAACTTCACCCCATGAATCTTGGTCATCATGATTGATCACAAGAGAAATTATCTTAACATGGTTGGCTTCCCTCTAAAAAATATCTAAGATCTTCCAATGTCAAATGAATTAGATCATCTAGTTACCCACTTTATCATGGAAGTTTCCATGATGTCAATTGTGGAAGATATCTTTCTCTAAGAGACTCTTATCATCTATCATGATTTACATACAACCAAAAGTGTTAAATCCAATAATAAATAGTCTCTACTATCATAAGACCATCATAATGAGCATCTTAAACAAAATTGCATCACAAACTACTCCCTCTTAATGGAAGAGCCCCTTGTCTTGACTTTATTTCATAATATCAGATGTTATCATCGGAAAGGCCATGTTCATCCAAATAAGAAGCACATTAGCATTTAAACACATTGATTTTCCACAATTCTCTTGATTATTGCTTTGCATAAAACAAAATTATGTCAAAAATCTCCACGGACTCCATGTGTGTTTCTATATTGTATATGAATTTCTTCTTTAAACCTTTCAACATATAGATCTTGTGCATATTTAATCTTCAATCTTGTCATAGACTAAGGATATTCTTCAAGATGTTTTCCATCACAACTTAAGATTTTTTTGCCATGGAAAATATAATCTCTTTTATTACTTATTCATAAAAATTATGATTTTCAACAAACATCATTTACATTTTATTTATTTTTAGTAGAAATTGTTACACCTTCTTACATATTTATATACTCTTCTCACTATATTTTTTAGAGACCGTACAAGGTTCTAATGTTGTCTTTTAATTTAAGAGACATGATACTATGAAAAATAGTAGACATTTTATGAGATTCACATATAGTTGTCCTCAAAAATCATTTTATTAGTCACTATTATAATTCTTTCTTGGTTTAAACACATGGTTCATATGTCAATGTGTGAAAGATGTACAAAATTCTCAATTTATCTATGTAATTGGTCCATGAGCACCTAGGGGTAAGGTCAAACCCTAAAGGAATTTTGTTTTGTATGTGGTCTATCCAACCATCGAAGAAATAAGGAATACTTTTAGTGTCCCAATGTGAGTGTATGGAAGTTAGTTTGGTTGATTTGAATCTAGGAGTTAAAAATTGTCAAGTAGGTCTTCGGAAGCAAAAAGTTGCTCAAAGTGTTTAAACTGGAAACATAAGGTGAAAAGATCCAATTATTGGTTAAACATAGGTGGAAAATGGTCATTTGATGATATGAATCCATGTGAAGAGGTTTGGAACCAAATTGGTCAAGATTGGAGTCTTGGTGTGCAATAATTGCAAAAGTTGTCAAAAAGTTGCTCATTGACAAATTTTCAATTTTGTAAAGTTACTTAGCAACTTTTTAGGTAGTTTTCGAAATGAACTACTTGATGTTAGGATTAAAACATAGATACAAATAAAAATTACATGAAAATATAACCAATAATATAAAATAGTAGATCACATAGAAAAGAACACAAGACACCAAGATTTAACGTGGTTCACCCGATCCTTGGGCTATGTCCACCAAACAAAAAGTTCGATATTATTATGATCTAGTGATTACAACCTGATTACAATTTGTAATCCCTTATAGCTAAATACCACTGCAAGAACTAATTTCACATCACAACTTAATGAAAAAATACCTAACGCTAAGCCCTTTTATACAAGTAATTTTATGCCACTTTAGGGTTACAAGATGTTGGCCATATGTCGGCCATATGTCAGTTCCAACATCGACCATGGCTGAAATTTTTTTTTGAACCCCAAAGAATTTATGAAGTATGTACAATACTTTTCTAATCAGTCACCACAAACTAATAATCTCCCACTTGGGGACTGATCAGGCTCCACACTAAACAACAATCTCCCACTTGGAGACTGATCCTATAGCTATACTGCTAGAACATGGGGCTCCCACTAGATCAAATCACCCTAGACTCTGCTGTTCTTTTATTCATGTTTAGTCTAGTAGACCAACCGAAGTAGAAGAGGAGTTCATCTTCTCCCTTGTTACTACCTTTGTAAACATATCTGCTGGATTATCATCTGTATGTATCTTGTCCAACTTTAATTGTCCATCCTCCAAAATTGACCAAATGAAATGGTATTGCAACTGTATGTGTTTGGTCTTTGAATGCGGAGAAAAATTCTTTGCAAGATGAATGACACTTTGACTATTTGTAAACAAATAATTATCCCTCCAAGGGTGGCCCAATTCTTCCAAGAAGAACTGAAGGCATATCATCTCCTTGGCTGCCTTTGTAGTAGCTACATACTCTGCCTCTATAGTGGATAAAACATTAACCTTCTGTAACCTAGAAACCCAGCTCATGGCTGCCCCACCAATAGTAAAAACATAACCTATAGTACTCCACCTGGTATCAATATCCCCTGCCAAATCTAAGTCAACATAGCCTTGTAAATTAGTAGTAGATCCCCTAAAGTGTAAACACTTATTAGATGTTCCTCTCAAATATCTGAGAATCCATTTGACAACATTCAAATGATCAATTCCTGGATGACTCATATATCTACTAATGACTCCCACTACATGTGCAATATCTAGACTAGTACATACGATAGCATACATCAAGCTTCCTACAACTAAAGCATAGGGTACCTTGGACATCTTATCCTCCTCTTCTTGTTTCTTCAAACACATCTTCTTAGTCAATTTCAAATGACTAGGTAAAGGTGTGCTAACAGCTTTAGCATTCTCCATAGAAAAATGTTGCAACAACTTCTCAACATAATTAGCTTGAGATAGCATCAATTTTCTATTTTTCCTATCTTTAAAAATCTTCATAGCAAGGATTTTTTTTTTCTGCCCCCAAATCCTTCATAGCAAATGCATGTGCTAATTTGCATTTCAACCCCTTAATGTGATCCATGTTAGACCTAGCTACAAGCATATCATCAACATATAAACATAAAATAATGTAGCTGTCATCATCCAACCTCTTGAAGTAAACACAATGATCTAAATAACACCTATTGTATCCATGTTCATGCATAAAACTATCAAATTTCAAATACCATTGCCGAGGTGCTTGCTCCAAGCCATATAAATTTTTCTTCAATTTGTACACTAAGTTCTCCATACCATTGACCACAAATCCCTGTGGCTAAGCCATACATATATCTTCATCCAAATCACCATGAAGGAAGGCTATTTTAACATCAAGCTACTCTAAATGCAAATCTTCAGTAGCCACAAGACTTAAAACAATACGGATAGAAGTCATCTTAATAATAGGAGAAAATATCCCATCAAAATCAATGCCTTTTTTCTATGCAAATCCTTTTACAACTAACCTGGCTTTAAATATTTTCTTACCTCCTACCTCTTCTTTTAACCTATAAACTTACTTATTCTATAAAGCTGTTATACTTGTAGGCAACTTGCATAAATCACATGTCTTATTCTTTAGCAAAGAGTCCATTTTGTCTTTCATTGTAGACTCCCACTAAATCTTAGTATCCACTTGCACAACTTCATCATAACATTTAGGTTCACTAGCATCAGTAAGTAAAATTGAATACAAAGAGTAAGAGAATCTTTCTAGAGGTCTAATTTTCCTTGTTGATCATCTAACATTCATTGATATGTGTGGTATTTTTTGTTGCATTTGTTGCACATCATGAGGAATGGCTGGAACATCAACTTTTGGAGTATCATCCAGCACTACATAATAATCTTCTTACTTCTCATATTACCGCAATAGATCTTTGTACAACAATTTCTCATTGAATATGACATCCTTGCTTCTTAGAATTTTATGATTTTCAAAAGCCCGAAGCCTATAAAAAAATTCATTAACACCATATCCAACAAATACACATTTCTTTGACTTAGCTTCCAACTTGGTTCTATTTTCAGAATCTATGTGAGAAAATGCTTCACAACCGAAGATTTTGAGAAAAGAATAACTCACCTTCTTACCAATCCATGGTTCCTTTGGAATGCCACAACCCAAAGGAATAGAGGGACCTCCATTGATCAAATATACACTAGTATTGACAACCTCCACCCACATGTGTAAGGGCAACCCAACATGCAATCTCATGCTCCTTGCATGCTCCATTATAGTCCTATTCATGTGTTTAGCCACTCCATTTTCTTGTGAAGTGCTTGGAACAATTTTCTATCTGTAAGTACCATTAGTGGAGCAATAATCTTCAAATTCATGACTACAATACTCACCACCATTATCAGATCTGAGACATTTTAATTTCTTTCCAGTCTCATTTTCAACCAAGAATTTCCATTTCTTAAAAGTTTGAAATACATCAAATTTATGTCTAAGGAAATAAATGCATACTTTTCTAGTTGCATCATCAATAAATGTAACATAATAATGAGATCCACCAAGGGAAGATACTTGAGCCGGTCCCCATACATTTGTATGCACAAGCTCTAATTTCTCCTTTTTGTTTGCTTTCCCAGTCTTTACAAAACTCACTCTCTTTTGTTTTCCATACATGCAACTTTCACAGAAATCCATATTAACACATTTTAGACCTAATAAAAGTTTCTTTGGATGAAGTAATTTCATACCTTTCTCACTTATGTGCCTAAGTTTGTTGTGCGACAACACTGTATCAAAATCTACATTAGCTATGTGTTCTCTCTACTCAATTGCAACAATTATTTTTGAACATTCATTTTTCTCTAAAACAATTAAAGTAGAAGGAACAATATGACCTATACAAAGATATAAGGTGCCTAATTTCACACCTTTTGCTACTACAAGGGAACCTTTTGAAACCTTCCAATTTTTATCATTAAAAGTAACTACACAACCCTCATCACCGAGTTGCCCTACTAAAATTAAATTCTTACTCAGCCTTCGAACATGTCTTACCTCATGTAGTAGCCAATGATTCCCATTCTACAACTTAATCTTAATTTTTCCCTTTCCAACAATTTGACAGGGTTCATTATCCCCCAAATAAACAAGCCCAAAATTCACTTGGACATAATCAATGAAATAACCTCTATGAGGGGTAGCATGAAATGAAGCACTAGAATGTAAAACCCATGAATCATCAACACTTTCTAAAGACAGAAGCAAAGCATCCTCTTCATATTTTTTACTTACCACATTTGCCTCCTTGTCTCCATCTGGTTTATCTCCTTCATTTTTCTTTTGATTCCAGCAATCTTTCTTTTCATGACCTAATTTCCTACAGTACTAGTAGTCATTCAGTCCTCTCAATTGAGACCTCCTCTCCTTTGACTTTCCTCTTGATTTCCCATAATTTCCAAGATTACTTCCTCTCTCAGTCATTTTTCCCCTAGTTTGTGCATTCAAAGCACTTCCTAATGTAGATCCACTTGAGGATTTCCTATGATTTTTCTCACTCAAAACAACACTGATCACATCATCATATTTTTGGGTACTAGATCTAGGAATATAATTACTCACAGCCATTACCAAGCCATTACAACTTTCAGGAAAAGAAAACAAAATCACGAGAGCCCTAATTTCCTCCTCAAAATTGATACCCATAGAAGATAACTAACTAGTAATAGTATTAAACTCATTTAAATGATCTACAATAGATTCACCTTCTACCATTTTCATATTAAATAAATGCTTCATGAGAAATGCCTTGTTTGAAGCGAAGGGTTTTTCATATAGTGTCCCTAGGGTTTTCATCAACTCTTCTGTTGTCTTTGCTTTTGTAATATTAAAGCCACCAATGGTGCCAGGCATAATTGAATGCTTCCAAGTGCCTTTCTATCGAAAAGATCCCATTTGTCATTTGACATAGATCCCTAATTCTTGGCTTTACCTTCCAATGACTTCCATAAATCATTTTGATAAAGATAGTCTTCCATTTGAATCTTCCATAACTGGAAGTTCTTCCCATTAAACATAGCAACCCTTAGCTTACCCTTGTCTATCATTGCTCCCACTCAACCATGAGACTCCCACTCAATCGTGAGACTTTCCTGTAGAGGATAACTAAGAAACAACCTCACTCTAATACCACTTGTTATGATTAAACCATAGATAAAAATAACAATTACATGCAAATATAACCAATAACAAAAAATAGTAGATCACATAGAAAATAACATAGGGCACCAAGATTTAACATGGTTCACCCAATCCTTGGGCTACGTCCACCAAACAACAAGTTTGATATTATTATGATCCAGTGATTACAACCTGATTACAATCTGTAATCCCTTATAGCTCAATACCACTGCAAGAACTAATTTTGCATCACAACTTAATGGAAAAATGCCTAACCCTAAGCCCTTTTATACAAGTAATTTTATGCTTCCTTAAGGTTACAACATGTCAGCCATGGCCCAATTTTTTTTGAACCCTAAGAATTTATGAAGTATGTATAGTACTTTTCTGATCAGTCACCAAAAACTAACACTTGGAAATGTTATGGATCATTTCAATGGCCAAGAAGGAGGGGGGAGACTATAAAAACATCCCTCAATCTAGTTGTAGGGGTTGGATACCTGGATGTATAGACAACATCTATTAATGTAGCACTATGTGAGTGATTAGAGAAATTTTTGTGAATTAATGAATTAGAGGAGTTGATTGTGTTACTATTTTCATTTATTTGGCTTACATGGATCATGTTTGAAAGTATGTATAGGTGTTTGGATTCAAAAGTTTCATTTCCTTAGGTTTAGAAAATCATTTGTTTTGTGTGATACTGTTGTCTAGTTTTGAGTTGTTAGCATAGAAATGGCTATGGCTTAAACTTCCACAGTTAAACTCTCATGGCCTTTGGAAATCAAGTAATAGCCTTTGTACATGTTGTAAATATGGAAGTTGGATTTTTTGCAAGGGAATTTGTCATGGTTACAAGCGAGCCCTAGGCAAGCTAGTAGAGCTTGGCAAGGCACAACATATGCTTGTAAGGTGATACAATAGTGAATAGAGGATTGCTAAGAGTTAATATCTATAAGGTATGGAAAGAGTAGGAGGAAAAGAGTGTTGGATTCATAGGAGGAGGAAGGAAGTGAAGATAAACATATTAAAAGGAGAGAAACCTTGCTTTCACCTTAGAAACCCTCAAAATAGGGATTTCAGAAACCATACTATATGAATAGTACCATGTCCTAAAACCACCAAAATTATTTAGCCTAGGTCCATAGGAGGTAAAGTCCTTGAGACATCAATTGGACTTATTAAGGGTTTTTAGGAGGAAATGCTAAACTTTTATTTTTAGGAGGGCTAATAGGAGATCTTAGGGCTACAAGGCCAATTTGAGCAATTTAGGGTTATGGATGTGATTGACCTAAAGGAATGATTTAGAATGGTGGGGAATGGAAAAATAAACTCATTAGGAGAGCCTAAGATTGGTTAGAACCTCAAAGTAACAGTGTGATGGGATTTTCCCTTGGAGGATTAAATGTGCTTGGTAGAAAGAGTGGGAAGGAGAGAAGGAAAACTTGAATTGTTGTGGAGTTTTCTTGGAGAAAGGGGGTCTAGAGTGTGAAACCCAAGTGTAGGGTCGAATAAAGAAACCAAGGAGGCCATAGAAGGCCTTAGTAGATCTAGAGAGCTCTTGTAGAAGGAAGCTCCTCATTAGTAATACTTCAAAGAAATATGGCTAACTAATGAAGGCTATGAAGTTTTGATGTAGGGAGTTTAGAGAGTCATAAATTTTGATAGAATCCTAAGAGATTTAGAAGGAAAGAATGATGGTATCAAAATTGAAGTCTCAGACTATGTTGGTAGCCTTAAAGTAGAAGAATTGATAGATTGGTTAAATGAGATGAGAAAAGTTTTTGACTGGAAGCCTATGCTAGTGGAAAAGAAGATGAAGTTTGCATGCATGAAATTAAAAGGTCATGCCATGATCTAGCGTGATCATCTCCAAAATGAGTGGGTGAAGAAAAAAAAGGACAAGATCAAGACATGGAGTAATATGGAAAACAAATTGAGGAAAAAATTCTTTCCTATAGATTATTCTTAGACTCCCTTTCATAGGTTCCAAAATCTGAAGCAGAATTTATCTTTTATGCAAGAATACACAAATGAATTCTCTAAGCTATCCATGTGTATAAAACATCAAGAAGATGATAAGAAGATGGTGGCTAGGTATATAATGGTTTAAAATTCATCATCCAAGATGAGTTGAGCATGCACCATGTCAATAGTATGGAAGAGGCCTATCAATTGGCTGGTATGGAAGAGGCCTATCAATTGGCTCTAAAGGCTGAACAGAAGTAGAAAAGACAATATAACCAAAGAAATAGAGGAGGACAAAGAGGCACATCAAACCCTTTTTTTGGAAGTTCTAGTTATGGTCAAGGAGACTCATCCTTGGGACTCTATAAAGCAATATATACCCACAAAGAACCTCAAAAACTAGAAGGATGAAGGGGTTTCCAAAGAGGATGAGGCTATGGCAGTGTAAGAGGATGGGAAAATCAAAGAAGGAATTTTATTTTCTTTAGATGCAGAGAGGAAGGACATAGGGCTTTCAAATGCTCAAATTATAACATGCCAGAAAGAATGCAAGGAGGACAAACTAGAGTGAACCTGATGTAGATAGAAGAATAGGAGAAAGAAGTCTCACTAGACATAGGAGAAAATCTCATGATGGGGAGATCAATGATCATCCTAGAGAACGATGAAACTCCTATAAATAACTTTGAGAATTCATAGCTGAAAACTAACATCTTTAGAACAAGGTGCACTTCAAGTGGAAAGGTGTATCAAATTATTATTGATGGGGGTAGTTGTGAGAATATGGTGTCTAGAGAAATGGTAGAGAAACTAGGTTTACAATGTGAAAAGTACCCTCATTCCTATCATATTTTCATGATTTAAGAAAGGAAATGAAGTCACTATTGACAAAAGATGTTTAATAAGGTTTACCATAGGGGAGACCATAGCAGTATGATAGGAAGGTCACACATGTTGGCGAGAAGAATACAAACACATTCTGGAAGGATGGCTCAAAAGTGGTTATATAACCACTCAAGGATGAAAGGAAGAGTGAGGCCATGTTGTCTACAAAAGAACTTTCCAAGGAAATGAAGGTAATAGGGTGTTCTTATGCCCTAGCAGTGAAAAGGAAAGAAGACTAGGAGAACCCAATACCATCTAATGCAATTAAGGTATTAGAGGAATTTTTTGATGTTGTGCCTAATGAATTACTAGATGGTCTACCACCAAAGAGGGATATCCAAGACCACATTAATCTTATCCCTAGAGCCACCCTATCTAATCAACTATCCTATCAAATGAATCCAACCCAACATGAAGAGCTAAATAAATAGGTCACATAACTCCTGCAAAAGGGTTTGGTTAGAGAAAGCATGAGCCCATGTGTAGTACCAACATTGTTGACTCCAAAAAAAGATGGTACATGGAGGATGTTCACTGATGGTAGAGCAATTAATAAGATTATCATTAAGTATTGATTTCCTATTCCTTGTATTGAGGACATGATGGATGAATTGGTAGGTGTTGAGTACTTCAACAAGATTGATCTTCGAAGTGGTTATCACCAGATTAGTATTTGAGAAGGGGATGAATGGAAGATAGCTTTGAAAAAAAGGATGGTTTGTAAAAATGGATGGTTATGCCATTCAAAATTTTTAGTGCATCAAGCACATTCATGTGATTGATGAATACTATACTATGACCTTATATTGGTAAATTTGTGGTTGTTTATTTTGATGACATCTTGATTTTTAGCAAGAGCAGAGAAGAACATTTACAACACTTGAAAGTTATCTTGGCTATACTAAGAGCAGAGAGACTCTGCAAACTTAAAGAAGTGCAAATTCATGCAGACTAGCTTAACCTATTTAGGATTTGTCATTTCTAGAGATGTTATTCAAATGGACCCAGAGAAAGTCAGAGAAATTCTCGAATGGCCTACTCCTACAAAATAATCAAAGGTAACAAGTTTCTATTGGTTAGCCACTTTCTATCGAAATTTTATCATGAATTTTAGTAGCATTGTAGCACCTATAAAATATTGCATCAAGGGAAGGGATTTTTCCTAGACAATAGATGCAGAAGAAAGTTTAAAGTTTTTGAAGGAGAAGGTAACGACAACTCCTATCCTTACATTTCCAAATTTTGACAAAGTTTTTGAAGTAGAGTGCAATGCCTCCCATATTGGAATAGGTGTTGTCCTTAGTCAAATAGGTAAACCTATAACCATTTTTAGTGAAAAACTCAATGATACAAGGAAAAATTACTCCACCTATGATATGGAATTCTATGCAATTGTTCAAGCATTACAACATTGGAGACACTACTTAGTGCCACAAGAGTTTGTGCTATTTACTAATCACCTTGCTTTGAAATACATCAACACCCAAAAGAAGTTGAATACACAACATACCAAGTGGGTCTCCTTCTTATAGGGATACAACTTTTTTTTGAAGCATAAATTGGGAAACAAAATTAGGTTGTTGATGCCTTGAGTAGGCGTACTTCTCTATTAACCATAATGGAAACTAAAGTCATTGGATTTGATACTATTAAAACACTATATGCTACTACTGATGATTTTTGTGAAATTGTAGAACAGTTGACTGGGTTCAAGCATTGGTAGGATGTCTCATGTCAAAGGTGATTATTTTGTGCAGGATGGTTACCTCTTCAAGGGAAGATAGCTATGCATACTAGCTGGCTCTATGTGAGGAAATATTATTCTAGAATTCCACAGTGGAGGGATGACTAAAAACTTTGGGAAGGAAAAAATAATACACTTGGTGTTAGATAATTTTTATTGGTTGAAGATCAAGAGAGACATTAATAAGTATGTGGCAAGGTGTAAACTATATCAAATTGCTAAGGGACATTCACAAAATAGAGGTATATACATGCTGTTTCCAGTTCCCATTAAACCATGGACTGACTTGAGTATCGACTTTGTATTGGATCTTCACAATCAGTGAGGTAATGACTCTATTTTTTTTGTTGTTGATTAGTTTTTCAAAATGGCTCACTTTATTTCCTGTAAAAAGACTAATGATGCCACTAGGATTGCCAAATTGTTCTTCTTAGAAGTTGTTTGCTTACATGGTCTACCCAAAACCATTACTTTTGACCATGACACCAAGTTCTTGAGCCATTTTTGGAGGACTTTATGGAAGAAATTGGGAACCAAATTATAGTTTAGCAGTACCTACTACCCTCAAATTGATAGACAAATGGAGATAGTCAAGTAGAGTTTGGGGAATCTATTATGATGCATTGTTGGTGAGAAGCCCAAATTGTGGGACTTGGCATTACCCCAAGCATAATTTTCTTAAAATATCTTTGTTAATAGGTCAACAAGGAAATATCCTTTCCAAAGTGTTTATGGTAGAAATCCTTCAGGTGTTCTAGATCTCATGCCTCTACCATTGGGTGATAGGATTAGTGATGATGGAGTGGCCTTTTCTAAACACCTTCAACAACTCCAACAAGATGTCCAACACAAGTTACAACTCAACAATGATGGCTACAAGATTCTTGCAAATTGGTGTAGGAGGACCTAGGCAGGCTAAGTTTGAAACCTAGGTATTTTCTTATTTTTGGCTTGTAGTGATGCTAGCCACATCACTAGTGCAATAATAGGACTGGACTAGTCCTTATGTAAGGTTGGTTAAGCTAGAAGGATCCAAAATGGGTCTACATGCCTAAAGTTGCTCACTAGGTGATTTTGGTCCAAAATGTGAGAGAGTGACTAAAATAGGATTTTAAAGGGTTGAATAGGTTTTTCAAGTTCATAAATGTCATTTAATATGTCTATGTGGTCCTTGGAGCAAGTTAGAGGGCCTAATTCCCTCTAGAGAAAAACTTGCTCAAAAGTTGTCAATGTTGTCATGACAACATTGCAACTTTTTCTTGCAATTTTGAAAACTTTGTCATATTGGTTCGTTGGAAGGCCATAACCATCAAAATTGGTTGAACGCATGTGAGGGAGCCTATAAGAGGTCAAATGGAAGGATTTTCATAGGTTGGACAAGTTGGTTTGATGAATTTTGCATTTGTACAGACTTTGCACATGGTTTTGTTGCCGATTTTATGTATTTGAAGCATTTTTCAATAGAAGTGGATTGTATGGCCTTATATTTGTGTGGGAAAAGTTCTGAATTTTCTTTTTAAATCTTTGTGTATAGTTTTTTTGATCATTTGAATCATTTTTTTGTGGTTTAAAAAATCATTTTTGTTTTAGATAGTTTGCTGTCCCGAATAGGGCTGCATTTGAAAAATGGGATCTTAGGGCCACTTCCCACCATTGGAAACCTCTGGTATTTTTGGATTTGGAACTAAGGTCCATGTAAATTATTTACCAAGAAGGAGGGCCCTTGAAAACAGCAGCAAGCACTTTTAAAGTGATGCCCTAGGCAAGCCAAATGCAACTTGGCTAGGGATGAGAGTCGGAAAAACAAGCTATTGAGGGGATTGAGAATTCAAATGCCTCAATCCAGCCACACAGAAATTAAGGAGAAGGTCTAACCTTGCTCCAATCCAAAGGAGAGGTCTTGGAAAGGTTTCTAAGGTGGTTTTATATCACAACAACAATAAAGCCTTTGAAATCCTCATTTTGAGCCAAATTTTTTACTTTGGTTGTACGGACAGTTTGGGGATTAGAAAATTATAGAATCTTGAGGTAATCCAAAAAAGGGTATCAATAAATATAATTTTTTTGCAGGGTTAAGAAGTTTTCCAAGAAATCTTGTTGCCAGCTATTTAGGAGGGCTAATTCCTAGTAGCCTTTTTGGAGCATTTTGGTGTTTGAAGCCTTGTGGGTTGAATGTGCCCATTACATTAGAATTGTTTGGGATATTGGATGTTAGAAGGAGTCCAAAAAAACCATAGATGACTAGTTAGCACCCTTGGAGGTCTAGGTGGACTTGAGGGTTCATGGTGGATTGGGGAAGACTAGTGAGCAATGATGTTACTTTGAGCAAGATCCTAGGAAGCATAGGGTGTGTAGAAGCCCTAGTGGGTTAGGTGAATGTAATGATCCCATATTTTGGCCTTCACGTTCTCCAAAGTCTAAGTGGAGGATAAAATAAAATAAAATAAATTTCTTATAAAGTCATTAAATAAATTAAAATTAAAAGGTGGCTTTATATTTAATTAATTTAATTAATTATTGTATTAAAAAGGAGATGCGTCTAGAGTGTATTAATTATTGGAAAGGTGGAAGCCTCTAGAAGCACAATTAATTATTGCAAGAGAGGAGTTTCTAGAGAGTGCATTAATTATTGGAAGGGGGAAGCTTCTAGCACTTGCAATTAATTAATTGTTTAGTTCTTTCTAGAAGGGTGAAGGAATAGGATAAATAGGGGTGAGAGTCTCATTGTTTAGCATGGGATTATTGTATCGAATGATTATGACTTGCATTTGATAACAGCTTGGATGTGTGAATCACACTCTTTTTTGGCAATAGGGGACATTCATTCTCTGTTGTAAAATTCTAGACATCATTCCCTTAGGGTTTGGCCTTTGGAATACATCTCTTTGTACTTGATTGCAACATTTTTAGAATTAAAATAATTTCAGTAGTTGGTTCAGCTTTTGGGCATTCCTGGGTGTCCATTACAGTGGTATCAGAGCTTGCTTACAAAGTGTTTCATGAAGATATAACTAGTAGGTGCCCATTACAGTGGTATCAGAGCTATAAGTCCTGCCATCCTGTGGAGATCATATTGATAGCCGAATAAAGATGTATATTAGTCTAGATCAAGATGTGATGTTCAGACAGTTATTGGGTACATTAGAGAAGAGGCAACATATGCAACAGGAGCAGAATAGGTGAATGGATATGATGTTGCAACTTATGGCTAGATAGATGGGCATCAACATTGATGATTTGTACGTTGCTCCAGAGCATAAGGTAGTCGATTTCTCAGGTGGGATCGAGACACGTATAGAGCCAACCAGCTATGATGTTGGTGATGTGGGCATTTCAGCAGAGTCAATAGACACATGCATGCAAAGTCAGGAGACCACATATGAAGCCTTGTCAAGGGATGATGACGTAGCAATAGTGGAATCAGGAGAATGCAAGGATACTATCATATCAGTAGCCACTTCTATGTCAGTTGAAGCATCCAATGAGGAGTTTAATGGTATAAATGTAGTGGTTGATGTATTTTCTAATAAAGCCACACATGTTAATGATTATGAGTTTTCATCAACTACAAATTCAGTTCAGTTAATGTTGTTCCTATGTCCATATATTTCGATGCGGCAACACCTATCGTTGATACAGTTAGCATGAGTACATATGGTTCACCTACAACTACATCTTTTTCAATGCATGATGGTGATAATATGAATTCAATTCCAATATATATTATGTGGATGGATAAAGGGAAGAAGACGTTTCATAGATCTTCTATGGAGTTGCCTTATGGTGACATTCTGACTTCATCAGCACAAGTTTTGAATGCTAGGCTACAGGGGTTGGTCCTGATGATGTGGGTTTGTAGTTGGTTTAACTTCCATATGGATATCACATATTGGGATCCAGGTGGAGGTTGGAGTCCATTATGTTACTTAATTGCTTGAGGACAAGCAATTTCAAGGAGGGCAGATTTGTAATGATCCCATCTTTTGGCCTTCACGTTCTCCAAAGTCTAAGTGGAGGATAAAAAAAATTAAATTAATTTCTTATAAAGCCATTAAATAAATTAAAATTAAAAGGTGGCTTTATATTTAATTAATTTAATTAATTATTGTATTAGAAAGGAGATGCATCTAGAGTGTATTAATTATTGGAAAGGTGGAAGCCTCTAGAAGCAAAATTAATTATTACAAGAGAGGAGTTTCTAGAGAGTGCATTAATTATTGGAAGGGGGAAGCTTCTAGCACTTGCAATTAACTAATGTTTTAGTTTTTTCTAGAAGGGTGAAGGAATAGGATAAATAGGGGTGAGAGTCTCATTATTTAGAATGGGATTATTGTATCGAATGATTATGACTTGCATTTGATAACAACTTGGATGTGTGAATCACACTCTTTTTTGGCAATAGGGGATGTTCATTCTCTGTTGTAACATTCTAGATGTCATTCCCTTAGGGTTTGGCCTTTGGAATACATCTCTTTGTACTTGATTGCAGCATTTTTAGAATTAATATAATTTCAGCAGTTGGTTCAGGTTTTGGGCATTCCTGGGTGTCCATTATAGTGGTATGAGAGCTTGCTTACAAAGTTTTTCATGAAGTTATAACCAGTAGGTGCCCATTACAGTGGTATCAGAGCTATAAGTCCTGCCATCCTGTGGAGATCATATTGATAGACGGATAAAGATGTATATTAGTCCAGATCAAGATGTGATGTTCAGACAGTTATTGGGTACATTTTAAGAAGAGGCAACATATGCAACAAGAGCAGAATAGGCGAATGGATATGATGTTGCAGCTTATGGCTAGATAGATGGGCATCAACATTGATGATTTGTATGTTGCTCCAGAGCACAAGGTAGTCAATTTCTCAGGTGGGATCGAGACACGTATAGAGCCAGCCAACTATGATGTTGGTGATGTGGGCATTTTGGCAGAGTCAGAAGAGACATGCATGCAAAGTTAGGAGACCACATATGAAGCCTTGTCAGGGGATGATGACATAACAATAGTGGAATTAGGAGAATGCGAGGATACTATCATATCAGTAGCCACTTCTATGTCAGTTGAAGCATCCAATGAGGAGTTTAATGGTATAAATGCAGTGGTTGATGTATTTTCTAATAAAGCCACACATGTTAATGATTATGAGTTTTCATCAACTACAAATTCAGTTTAGTTTTTTGTTGTAGCAATTAATGTTGTTCCTATGTCCATATATTTTGATGCGGCAACACCTATCATTGATACAGTTAGCATGAGTACATATGGTTCACCTACAACTACATCTTTTTCAATGCATGATGGTGATAATATGCATTCCAGTCCAATATATATTATGTGGATGGATAAAGGGAAGAAGACGTTTCATAAATCTTCTATGGAGTTGCCTTATGGTGACATTCTGACTTCGTTAGGACAAGTTTTGAATGCTAGGCTACAGGGGTTGGTCCTGATGATGTGGGTTTGTAGTTGGTTTAACTTCCATATGGATATCACATATTGGGATCCAAGTGGAGGTTGGAGTCCATTATGTTACTTAATTTCTTGAGGACAAGCAATTTCAAGGAGGGCAGATTTGTAATTATCCCATCTTTTGGCCTTCACGTTCTCCAAAGTCTAAGTGGAGGATTAAAAAAAATTAAATTAATCTCTTATAAAGCCATTAAATAAATTAAAATTAAAAGGTGGCTTTATATTTAATTAATTTAATTAATTATTGTATTACAAAGGAGATGCGTCTAGAGTGTGTATTAATTATTGGAAAGGTGGAAGCCTCTAGAAGCACAATTAATTATTGCAAGAGAGGATTTTCTAGAGAGTGAATTAATTATTGGAAGGGGGAAGCTTCTAGCACTTGCAATTAATTAATGTTTTAGTTCTTTCTAGAAGGGTGAAGGAATAGGATTAATAGGGGTGAGAGTCTCATTGTTTAGCATGGGATTATTGTATCGAATGATTATGACTTGCATTTGATCATAGCTTGGATGTGTGAATCACACTCTTTTTTGGCAATAGGGGATGTTCATTCTCTGTTGTAACATTCTAGACATCATTCCCTTAGGGTTTGGCCTTTGGAATACATCTCTTTGTACTTGATTGCAGAATTTTTAGAATTAATATAATTTCAGCAGTTGGTTTAGCTTTTGGGCATTCCTGGGTGTCCATTACAGTGGTATCAGAGCTTGCTTACAAAGTGTTTCACAAAGTTATAACCAGTAGGTACCCATTACAATGGTATCAGAGCTATAAGTCCTGCCATCCTGTGGAGATCATATTGATAGCTGGATAAAGATGTATATTAGTCTCGATCAAGATGTGATGTTCAGACAGTTATTGGGTACATTAGAGAAGAGGCAACGTATGCAACAGGAGCAGAATAGGTGAATGGATATGATGTTGCAGCTTATGGCTAGATAGATGGGCATCAACATTGATGATTTGTATGTTGCTCCAGAGAACAAGGTAGTCAATTTCTCAGGTGGGATCGAGACACGTATAGAGCCAGCCAGCTATGATGTTGGTGATGTGGGCATTTCGGCAGAGTCAGTAGAGGCATGCATGCAAAGTCAGGAGACCAGATATGAAGCCTTGTCAGGGGATGATGACATAGCAATAGTGGAATTAGGAGAATGCAAGGATACTATCATATCAGCAGCCACTTCTATGTCAGTTGAAGCATCCAATGAGGAGTTTAATGCTAAAAATGCAGTGGTTGATGTATTTTCTAATAAAGCCACACATGTTAATGATTATGAGTTTTCATCAACTACAAATTTAGTTCAGTTAATGTTGTTCCTATGTCCATATATTTCGATGTGGCAACACCTATCGTTGATACAGTTAGCATGAGTACATATGGTTCACCTACAACTACATCTTATTCAATGCATGATGGTGATAATATGCATTCCAGTCTAATATATATTATGTGGATGGATAAAGGGAAGAAGACGTTTCATAGATCTTCTATGGAGTTGCCTTATGGTGACATTCTGACTTCATCAGCACAAGTTTTGAATGCTAGGCTACAGGGGTTGGTCCTGATGATGGGGGTTTGCAGTTGGTTTAACTTCCATATGGATATCACATATTGGGATCCAGGTGGAGGTTGGAGTCCATTATGTTACTTAATTACTTGAGGACAAGCAATTTCAAGGAGGGCGGATTTGTAATGATCCCATCTTTTGGCCTTCACGTTCTCCAAAGTCTAAGTGGAGGATAAAAAAAAAAAAAATTAATTTCTTATAAAGCCATTAAATAAATTAAAATTAAAAGGTGGCTTTATATTTAATTAATTTAATTAATTATTTTATTACAAAGGAGATGCGTCTAGAGTGTGTATTAATTATTGGAAAGGTGGAAGCCTCTAGAAGCAGAATTAATTATTGCAAGAGAGGAGTTTCTAGAGAGTGCATTAATTATTGGAAGGGGGAAGCTTCTAGCACTTGCAATTAATTAATGTTTTAGTTCTTTCTAGAAGGGTGAAGGAATAAGATAAATAGGGGTGAGAGTCTCATTGTTTAGCATGGGATTATTGTATCGAATGATTATGACTTGCATTTGATAATAGCTTGGATGTGTGAATCACACTCTTTTTTGGAAATAGGGGACATTCATTCTCTGTTGTAACATTCTAGACGTCATTCCCTTAGGGTTTGGCCTTTGGAATGCATCTCTTTGTACTTGATTGCAGCATTTTTAGAATTAATATAATTTCAGCAGTTGGTTCAGCTTTTGGGCATTCCTGGGTGTCCATTACAGTGGTATCAGAGCTTGATTACAAAGTGTTTCACGAAGTTATAACCAGTAGGTGCCCATTACAGTGAATGACCTAAGGAAGCCCTGAGAAAGCTTGGGGTTTGGAAGCAAGGTTGGGATGTTACATCAGAGTGGTATCAGAGCAAGTTAAAGATTTGGGAAAAAGTAGTAGATGTTTGACACTACAAAATTAGTAGGTGAATCCATGATGGTGACTAATGTTCAATTAGCCAAAGAGGTTAATGAACAAAAGGAAAGAAACCAACTTCTTGAAGAAGCACTAGAAGAGGTGAAGAAAAAATTGGATGCAGTTGCAGAGGAAGCCATGACAAGGGAAGACGAAGAAGATGGGAAGGGTAAGAAGGTAGTAGAGGAAGACATCATACCTGAACCTGATCCTATCTTGCAAGAAGAACCTTTCTTGAAGGAAATCAAAGCCTTGGGAGGTAAAGCCTTGGAAGGAGTTCCACTTTTTAATGGTAAGATGGATATTGATGCCATTATGGATTGGTTAGAGGGTATGGAGAACCACTTTGAGTGTGAGGGTATCTCAGAGGCACAGAAGGTTAAGGTGGCTAAGTCAAGGCTTAGATGCATAGCCTTAACATGGTGGAAGTATTTACAAGATGAAAGAGTTAGCATGGGCAAGAATCCAATAGCAAATTGGAGTGCTATGGCAAAAAAAATCAAGGAGAACTTTCTACCTGAAGACTTTGGGATCCAACTCCATAAAAAAAGGCAAGGACTGAAGCAAAAAGATCTTGATGTGACCTCCTATACTAAAGAATTTTAGAGGTTGTGTTTGAGATCCCAGAAGCAAGAAGAGGAGTCACTCAAGGTGGCAAGGTATCTTGGTGGCTTGAAGTGGAACATTCAAGAGGAGCTTAGCTTATAGTCCCCTACCATTGTCCAAAGATGTCATCAACTAGCTTTGAAGGTAGAAGAAAAGAACAAGAGGAAAGGAGATTCTAACTTCAAAGATAGAGGCGAAGGGAGAAATTAGAAAAATCAAAAAGGAGGCTACCAAGCCAAATGTAGTGATCAAAAGAACCAAGGAGAAACAAAACCCATGGAGCAAACTAGTGACCACTCTTCAAGAGGTGGTTATAATAGACGGAGATGCAATCAAGGAGGGTCAAGCAGGGGTAGAGGAGGTAGGAGCAGCTCTTACTTTGCAACAATGAAGTGTTACAATTGTGGTAAACTAGGCCATCCTGCCTATAGGTTCCCGAACAAACCCTCTTCCTGAAGCTAAGATAAAAGGCTAGCATATGAACAAGAAGATAATACAAGTTGCAAGGATGCTGATATAGACCATATTGAGTCTGAAAAAGATGAGAACCTCATGTTTAGGAGGGTGCTGATCAAGCAACCAGCTCCTGATGAGCCTAGGCATAGAAGAGCTCTATTTAGGATCAAGTGCAAGATCCTAGGCAAAGTTTGCAAGGTAGTGGTAGACTCAGGATGCACTGATAATGTCATCTCTAAAGAGGCTATTACTAAAGTAAAATTGAGAAGGATACCTCATGAGAATCCCTACAAGGTCACTTGGTTAAATAAGGGACAAAGTATTTTGGTTAATGAGAAAGCTTGGGTAGAATTCTCCATAGCCAGCTACAAGGACAAGTTGTTGTGTGATATATTTCCCATGGATGCATGTCATGTTTTTCTTGGTAGACCATGGCAATTTGATAGAGAGATGAAGTATGATGGTAGAGAAAACTCCATTTCATTCAAGAAAGGAGGTAAGACTTTCAAAATTCAGTCTTTACTAGAAGAAGAGGGAATGCAAGAAAAGGTTCCTAAAGTGTTGTTGTGTGGTGAGAAGGAGTTCTTAAGGGAACTTAAACAAATGGAAAATCAGGGTTTTTCTGTCATACTAAAGTCTGAAAATAAAGAAAAATTAGTCAAAGAACCTTTGCCTTTTGAAGTGAAAACTTTCCTTGATAAGTACAAGGAAATTGTGAGTGATGGTACACCATCTAATTTTCCTCCAAGGAGTCATTAGCCATAAAATTGACTTTGTTCCTGGTGCCTCTCTACCTAATTAGGCAGCCTACAAACTCACCCCAGATCAAAATTTAGAAGTTGCAAGACAAGTTCAAGAGTTGTTGGATCAAGGCCTAATTCAAAAGAGCATAAGCCCATGTGTAGTTCCTATGGTTTTGGCAGCCAAGAAGGGAGGAAAATAGAGGCTTTGCACTAATTCAAGAGCAATAATTTGGATCACAATCAGGTATAGTTTTCCCATACCCTAGATTGAAGACCTAATGGATTGTCTAGGTGGTGCTATGTACTTCAAAAATTTGGACTTGAAAAGTGGGTATCACCAAATAAGGATAAATGAGGGAGATGAATGGAAAACAACATTTAAGAAAAATGATGGTCTTTATGAGTGGCTTGTAATGGCATTTGGTCTTTCCAATGCTCCTAGCACATACATGACACTCATGAATGGAGTGCTTAAAGATTTCACGGGTAGATTTATGGTGGTGTACTTAGATGATATTCTCATATATAGTAAGATAAAGGAGGACCATTTCAAGCATGTGGAGGCAGTCTTAAAGAGGCTTCCTGAAGAGAAGTTGGCTATTAATCTATAGAAATGTGAATTTTTTGAACAAGAGTTGGTGTATTTGAGTTTTTTTGTATCCAAAGGTTCTTTGAAGATGGATAAAAAGAAATTTGCTGCTATCTTGAGTTGGCCAACACCTACTACAGCCACCGAGGTAAGAAGCTTCCACGGATTATCTCAATTTTATAGGAAGTTCATTAGGAACTTTAGTGGTATTTGTGCACCATTTCTTGATACCATAAAGTGGGGAGTCAAGTCCAAGTTTAGGTGGACTTTAGAGGCTGAAAAGTCATTTGATATGTTGAAAAAACAAGTAGCTACTCAACCAATCCTAAAATTGCCTAGCTTTGAAAAGTTGTTCACCTTAGAGTGTGATGCAAGTGGCCTAGCAGTGGGTGGGGTGTTGAGTCAAGAAGGTAGACTAGTTGCCTTCTATAGTGAGAAGCTAAATGAAGCCAAGAAGAAATACTCATCCTATGATATAGAATTGTATGCCTTAGTCCAGTGTCTTAGGAAGTGGAGACACTATTTGCTGCCTAAAGAGTTTGTTGTTTTTACTGATAACCAAGCCCTTAGTTATATTAATACACAAGAGAGGCCTTTTGGAGCATTTTTCTATTTGAATCCTTGTGGGTTGAATGTGCTCATTAAATCAGAATTGTTTAGGATCTTGGATGTTAGAAGGAGTCCAAAGAAACCATAGATGACTAGTTAGCACCCTTGGAGGTCTAAGTGGACTTGAGGGTTGTTGGTGGACTGGGGAAGGCTAGTGAGAAATGATGTTACTTTGTTTGTGTGCCTCCAACTAAAGGAATAGGATCTCTTGAGCAATATCCTAGGAAGCATAGGGTGTGTAGAAGCCCTAGTGGGTTAGGTGAATGACCTAAGGAAGGCCTGAGAAAGCTTGGGGTTTGGAAGCAAGGTTGGGGTGTTACATCACAAATGCTACTAAAAGACACCAAACATTTATTGAAGGTGACTTGGTCATGGTTTACTTATGTTATGAGTAGTTTCTTATTGGCACATATCACAAACTAAAATACAGAAGGATTAGGCCTTGCAAAATCCTTATGAAAATTAATGATAATGCTTATGAAGTTAGCATACCTGAAAATATGGACATCTCTGTTGTGTTCAATGTTGCTAATTTGCATAAAGTTCATGGAAATGTTCCAGAGGTAGTTGATGGATAGGAAGTTGAGTGGAAACATCACCTTCCAAATAAGAAACAAGATACCATTGCCCAAATTCTTGACAAACAATCTACTTTCACAAGGCATGGTTAATACAACCACTATTTAGTACAGTGAGATGGCTTACTAGACATTGAAAACACATGGCTATCTGAGTGGGCAGTGCTATAGTTAGATCCTTCCAAGTTGTATGACTTCACCAATAGTCACTTGCATGAGCAATGTTTCTTTCAAGAAG